>WAAB01010149.1:11694-100554 GCA_013389865.1 Piaya cayana
CCCCCTTTCCTTTCCCCTTTTCTCCCCTTTCCCCCCCTCCCCAGGGCTGGATGGGGAGCGGGGCGGCCCGGGATGTTCCTCCATCCCCCGTCCCCAGCGGCGCTGCCGGTGTCTGGAGGCACCCGCGGCGCCTCCTTCCCGTCTCCGTCCCCCAGAGCAGACGAGCCCCTTCCCCAGCGCTGTCTCCCCGTGCCCGGGCCGAGAGGGCAGGAGCACCCACCCCTCTTTTCGGGGCCGGACACCGCCGCCTCCCCTCCCCTCCCTCCCCGCCCTCCTTCCCGAGGCGGCTCCGCCGCGCTCTCGCGACACTTCCCGCAGCGCCGAGCCGCTCGCTCCGGCGGCACCAGCGGCAGAAGCGGCAGCGGCGGCATCCTCCTCTCCTCCTTCCCTGCTCTCCCTCTCCCGCTACCCCGGCGGCGGGGACCCCCGGCTGCTCTCCGCGCCCTCCCGCCGGGCGGCCCGGGCTCGGCCGCGCTGTCGGCGGGGCGGTGGCTGAGCCCCTTCCCTCGCCCGGCTCCTCCTCGCCTCCTCACCGCGGGATGCGGCGCGGCTGCTGAGAGCGGCGGCGCCGGCGGAGGGAGCGGCTCCTCGGGCTCCTCGCCCCGCTTCGCCGGGGCCGCCCGCCTGCAAACTTTCAGCCGGTTTCCGCCGCCGGGCGAAGCCCCCGCTCCACATCAATGGGTGAGTCCCCCACCTCCATCTCAGCGCTCTTAACTTCTCCCCCCCGGGACGAGGCGAATAATCGTTTTCGCGTGACGGGCGGCGCGGTCGGGGTTTTGCGGCGGGGCTGGCGGCGCTCCCAGCCCCTTCTCTCCCCTCTCCCCGCCGCCTCCTCGCAGCCGGGGCTGCGGCGCTCGCCGAGCGGTGTGCGGGGAGGGGGCTTGGACCGCAGCCCCTCGTGGGGGCGAGCGGGGCGTCCCCCGCGATCGTGTGTGTGTGTCCCCAGCCCCGGGGGTCGCTGCGCTGGGGGCTCGGCAGCCGCTGCCCCGCGGGGTTCGGGGGTCTCGGGGCAGCGGGAGGGCTGCGGGGTGACTTGTCCCGCTGGGAGGGGACGCGCCCCGCGGTTCCCCCTGCCCGGCGGAAAGGGAACAAAAGGATCTGCCCAGGCAGCCCCGGGTGTCCCCACAGACCGGGTCCGAAAAAAAAAACCAACCCCGAAAAGCCTCCCCTGGGGTTTGGGTGTCCTCAGGCAGAGACGTCGCGGGGGAACCCGAGAGCAGCATCGCCGAAGCGACCCGGTGTGATGCGTTGCGTGGGCGGACATTTTACTTGGTTTTACCTGTTGTGATACAGCGAGGTCGGGAATGTTGAGGAGGGGTGATAAAATAATAAAAAAAATCCCTTTGTTCTTTAGTTTGGGGGATACGGTGGGAGCCCAGGCGCAGCTGCTGTACCTGAAGTACCAGCTGCTCCCTGTGGACCCTCCTCAGCCCCCCGGTTGGGCTGGAGCTCTCGTCCCTCCGCAGCGGCTCCGCTGTATCCATCGTGCTGGCACCAGGCCGGCATCCCTCACCGCCACCTTTCCCTGGGTTCGATGGAGAAGGCTCTTAGGGTTGCTTTGCCTGCCAGCTAACCCAGCTCCCAACTTCTGCGGTGACAGAGGAGATCCTGAGCGCCGTGCGGGGTTTCTAACAGCTGGGATGGAGCGATGTCGTTCTCCAGTAGGGTGTGTCGCAGGAAATTTTTTTTTTTTAAATGTCATTTCTGTTTTCTTATCCTCTCTCAGTGCGTTTTTTTCCTTCTTAACTTTGTATTACAACACAGTAAACCTTTCCTGCTTATTCCGTAGTCCAAATACTAACCTTTTTTTTTTAGCTTCGCGGTACAAAAGATTAAGGAAAGCAATTTCTTACCAGTGAAGTTACTTGCACTGATAGAATATCCAAAAACCTTTCTAGAGCTCTAACTTAGCAGCGAAGGCCATCTTTTTTCCTTTTCCCTCCCTTGGGCTGGCCTGACTGTACACATATGGCTTCTTTAAAGCTCATTTGCCTAATGACTTTCCCAAATCACTGTAATTCAGTCAGAGTTTTCTTTGCAAAATGGGAGTGGAGGGAAAGGTGGCTACGGCTTCATTGTTGTTCCTGTCCTTTAATGATAAGTGATCCTTGTGGCTTGAAAACAAATAGAAAAATTATGCAAGCAAGTGAAGATATGAGTAGTATGAAAACAAAATCTAAGAGATATAACATGAAAACAGGATTTCATTAGCAACATTAATCATTGCTAGCGTTTTCAGAAGGTGCTTTAGATGTAGAAAAGGTGAATTCCTTGTGTACTACACTATTAAGATTCCTCATGTTTAATTTTTAAGTTGTGTGCCTTTCATTTTAACTGTTTATATTTTCTGTATGGCACTGCATGTTGCTATTAGTTCAAACCTGTGCATGTATATATATGTGTATATTGCATGTATGTGCATAGTAAAGTTCAGCATATGACCCCAAGATTCTTTACTGCGCCAAAACTTAGAAGAAATACAGCTTTATTGAGTTTTTATGAGCTCTTATATTATGAGTATCTTCAGGTTAGTTAATTTACACGTGGAATGGACTTGTCAGGAGGGTTGAGCAAAATAATGGTGGTAGTTCTCTAAATGTAAAAAGGAAGTGAGGCAAAGACCTTAAAGGTAGTTGTGAATACAGTGGAACAAGCTGTGTCCCTTTCTTTAAATGTCTGAGAAATGAAGAGGCGGTGTCTTATGAGGGGCTGCGTGTGTGGGTGGTTGTTTGTTGTTGGTTTGGGTTTGTTTTGTTACAGGTATTTTTTAAGAACGGTTAGGGTTTCGTGTGGTTAGAGAACTCCTCAGTCTCGTTTGGAAGAGCTTTGCATGCCCACACATCAGCCTGTCCTCCTACAGTTGGAAGCCTGGAAAGCAAAGTAAGAACAGGGGAAGCTGGTTTGAAATGTACTACTTATCAAATTTAGAAAATGCAGGAGTAGAAACCCGAGTCTAGAAAGCAGTGTTTAACTGCCATCATCACAAACCAGCTGATGTTGTGCCGCTCCTCCTGTCAGTCGAGACACACCTTCCAGATTCTGCAGATGAAAGAAGATCCTTTTTTCTGCTGTGCAGTCTTGACTCATCTTCAGAGCACGGCCAGTTTAGTGCATTAAATGGAGTAGAGGTCCCATATAAGAATACCACTATGAAACTAAGCAGTTGAAACCTTCGTTGTGGTGAGTGTAAATATCAGGCTGTAAGTAAATGCTTTCACCATCAATATATTTTAATATTTCTCGAGATACTGTTCAAGCCTTTCTGTTGGGAAAGCAAACAAGAGCATACGTTGCTTTTGTTTATGTGAAAATGCATTGCTCACCTCTGCTGTCACCACACTTAGGAGTTTGGATCCAAAGAGAGTCTTGTGCCCTTTGAACCAGTTAGATTGCTGATACTGGCAGACAGCTGTGGTCTGTGTGACTTTACATTAGTGGTCGAGAAAGATGCTTTGCTGTGAAATACCACAGCTAGTTTGTACAAACCAAAGGAATGTTACACCAGGAAGTAATGTAATAAAAAAATTGGAATCCAAGCTAGAGTCTGATTGTTCTGTACTAGTTGCAACCCCTTTTCCTCTTTTCCCCCTTTCTTACTTACCCTCTTTTCCCTTTCCAAATTCTCTTCTGTCCCCTACCCCCACTTTCAGCCCTGCTTCCCCCATAAAGGGCTATGTTTTAATGTTTTTTTCCTCTCTCTCTACTTCTCTTTATGCCTTTCAGACATGCCATTTCCTCTTTTTCCCTCTCCCTTATCGAAGCATCAACAGAGGGAGCACTCTGAGCACATTTCCTGCATGTGGGGCCACACTGACCTCCAGCAAGAGAAAGCTGCGTTTGCATCAAAGCTTCTGTTTGGCCCTGTGGTGTGGGGTGCACAGTGCTTGCTCGCTTGCCTGGCGAGTTTAGCTGGTAAACTCTAAAATCCCCAGGGCCCTGTGTAAAACAAAGCATTGAGCTTAGCAGGATTTGTATAAATCACACATGGCAGGTGGTAGGTATGTTTGCAGTCCTTGGCTGCTCTTTGACAAATTTTAAGTTCCCTCTCCAAAATGGTGCAGATTTCGGAGCCTGTCAGCAAAATAACTGTAAGATATTTTTAAGTAGGAATAGGATGTGTCATTCTTGTCATCCTTGAACAGTTTCAGCTGAATAAGGAAAAATCATAACAAAGATGATTAGCATGATTTTTTCACTTTGATTTTGTAGAATATGGTTATAAGCATCTGTAAAGTAGCTTCATATAGGAAAAATTGTGTGAAAATCCTCCTCAAGCTGTACAAAAATCTTAGTTGTTATCCTGATATGGGATGTTACTCATTCTAATTGTTATGTTGTCATTGGGAGGTTTGTTTTCTCAAGGCAGTCGCATTGGATCTCTTCAGGATCAGATTTCCAGTTGTGTGGTGACAGTATTTATACAGCCTGTAAATGTCTTCAGGGTCTGGATTTAAGTGAAGTTTTCATAAACTATGGTAAAATATTTTTAGTAGCTGATACAAAATTTCAAGCAAAAATAGCTGGTGCAAAGCTCTTTTTCCTAGAAATCAAGAGATATTGACATTTCCATTGTAAGAGGTTGCCAGAGCTGCCTTCTAAATGGATCAAGATAGGGTCTGAAATCAAGAAATATAAAATACACACACATATGTAGATATGAAAAACGTTATGTAAGTAATTTCTTATTGTACAGACTTATTTTGTATATTGGTATGTCTTCTGCTTGCCCCTTTCAAGTAGCTCTTCTTTTCTCAGCATTTCCATTATAGTTTTTTTTTTTTATAGTAACTGGTTTTTTTAGATCAGAAAGTATGATAAAGAAGAGAATACTTGAAACAGATGACTGCTTAAACCAGCAGAATTCTTGCTCCTTTTTGTGCTAATCAAAGATGCATATGTAGAGAATTATGGTAGAGCTGCTAGAAAAGGTATTGTTTTCTGTCTGGGTTTAAAGATATATATGTAATAATTAAACCCCTTTCTTGAGGAAACAGTTTTATTTTCATGGTAGTGCCGAGTGCATACGTATTTCAGTTCAAACTGCTACTAGTGCAATATACACAATTAGTCTGTAATGTTATTCAGATTGCTTCCTTTCTAAGTGCTCTTCACTAGATGTCAGAGGGGTTTTCTTGAGAATACTGCTGGTAATCTTTCTACCAGCAGTGTATCAGAATTCATATAGTGCATCAGCCTCAACCTTGTAGATAATGTATTGACTCCTTCCCCTCTTCAAGGGGAAGGGACATGTGCTCGGAGGAGAAAAAGGAGACCTTGGTAACATGAATTGAGCAGCTGAAATTTCAGGTCTGAAATGTTAGAGGTCATTGAAATGCTCAAAGCAGGTTAGCCCTGGTGGGATCAAAGGAGAGAAAACAGCCACAGAGATGGTATCTGTTGTTTTGCTCCAAAACTGCTGTTGCAGAGCTGCGGAGCTAGCTCATAAAAAACGATGTGTTCTGTAAAAATCGGAGAGTACAAAATCCTGGACCTGGGAGTGGATGTTTTCCATGGATGCAAAAGCAGGAAGGCATATCCCGTAGGGCACACCTACATTCTTTATGCTGTGGAATGATGAAAGAATATATTAGGGGGAAGGGAAAAGGGAGGAGGTAAGTATTGAGATTCAGTAATTCAGCTAATGTAAAAGTAATTGCTGACGGTCTGCTCCACACAGAGTGGAAACAATGAAAGCTTTAAGTCCCTGTGTGTGAGCAAATATGCAATACTGCAGTTTAGTAGTCATGGATTGTATTAGCAAATGAAGTTGACATTTTTCTCCCTTTTTATTACTGATAATTGAGAAGCATCGGTAGAACCAGCTCTTGAGAATGCAATTGTGAAGTCCACTTAAAACCTGAGATGACTGTTATGATGTCTCAGCTATGCTTTGTGCCTAACATAACTTGAGCTTAGAGAGGGGAGCATCCTGGGTGAAGAGGAGTGCAAAGGAGGTGAAGGATGCCTTTGTTCTCATTCTTATAGCAGTTTTTATTCCAATGGGGGTGTTGCTGAGAATTTGTGCTTCTGTTTTAGGATGAAGAGCTGTCTAGAGTTGTGGATCAGAAATTATGCCCATGTTGAAACAATTCTCTTTAGCAACAAGGATAATACGGTGTAGAAAGCTGAGCAGTTACATGAGGAAAATATCCCTAACTTCTAATTAATATATAGTGTCAGTGTAAAGAGGTGCCTTTTGAACTCTGCCTTTGAATTTCATTGGAAGCATTGCATGGAAGAAAAAAGATCCTCTTTATCTCCTGCTCGCTCTTTCATATTGTGCAGCTATATCACTTCTGATGATTGAGACCAGCTCACACGAAATCAGTGAAAGTCTGTTCATTTGAAGACCAAAGTCAGCATTGGTGCAGAACTCCCCAGGGAACTAATGCTTTTTCAAAAATGCCAGCATGGATTTGTTGCGTGTGTTGTAAGGCAGGACCCAGCTTGGATCAAGTTGGCAGAGGGGTCGGACTAGGTGATCTTTAAAGGTCTTGCCAACCCGAACTGTTTAGTAATCAATATTTCATTAGCTTTCAATGGTCACACTGCTCAGATTTCAAAATTAAGTGTTTTGCGTCCCACAAGTCTTTTGTAATATGTGAATTTATATGACCTACTTCTTAAACAAACCAACTAAAAGTAACAACCTCTTCTCCCCTGCAAAACAGAATCATGGAGTTCTGGGTTGGAAGGGACTTCAAAGGTCATCTGGTCTAACCTCTCGTGGCCACAGTTTAGGCAAGGTAGCCCAGCACCCTATCCAGCTGAATCTTAAAAGTGTCCAACACTGGGGAATCTGTCACTTCTCTGGGGAAATTATTCCAGTGGATTATAGTTCTCATTGTGATTTATTTTTTCTCATGTGTCCAATTGGAATTTCCTCAGGAGTAACTTGTACCATGTGTCTCCTTGTAAAAAGGGAGTCTTCACCTTCTTTGTGGCCATCCGTTAAATACTGGAACATGGTGATAAAGTCTTCTCTGAGCCTTCTTTTTTCAAGGCTGAGCAAACACAGTTCTCTCAATCTTCCCTCATATAGGAGGCTCCCCAATCCTTCGATCATCTTAGTGTCCCTTCTCTGGACTGTCTCCTACCTGTCCATATCTTTGTTGTGTAGCGGGGAGTAAAACTGAACAGAGTTTCAGGTGAGGCCTGACAAGCGCTGAGTAGAGTGGGATAATGACATCGTCTCTCCTGGTTGGTGAAGCCCAGCATCTTGTTGGCTTTTTTGCCACAGCAGACCACTGTTTGCTGATATTGAACTTGTCTGCCAGGACCCCGAGGTCCATTTCCACAGAGCTGCTCCCCAGCCAGGTAGATACCAGCCTGTGCTGCGCTCCTGGAGTACGTTTTCCCCAGGTGTGAGACCTTACGCTTGTCTTTGTTGACTTTTATGATTGAATCTGGATGAAAGGATTGAAATGTACTCTTGGTAAGTTTACGGATGACACTAAGCTGGGAGGAAGTGTCAAAATCCTTGAAGGTAGGAAAGCTCTACCAAGGGATCTGTACAGGCTGGATCGATGGGCTGAGATCAGTGGGATGAGGCTTAGCAAGGCCAAATGCTGAGTCCTGCACCTGGGGCGCAACATCCCTGTGCAGTGCTATAGGCTTGGGGAAGAGAGTCTGGAAAGCTTCCTGGAAGAGAAGGAGCTGGGGATGTTGGTCGACAGCCAGTTGGACATGAGCCAGCAGTGTGCCCAGGTGGCCAAGAAGGTTAATAGTGTCTTGGCCTGTATCAGTGTCGTGGCCAGCAGGTCCAGGGAAGTGGTTGTGCTCCTGTACTTGGCACTGGTGAGGCCGCATCTTGAATACTACATTCCATTTTTGGTCCCTCATTACAAGAAAAACATTGAGGTCCTGAAGCATGTCCAAAGAAGGGCAACAAAGCTGGTGAAGGGCCTGCAGAACAGGTCTTATGAGGAGCGGCTGAGGGAACTAGAGTTGTTCAGGTTTGAGAAAAGGAGGCTGAGGGGAGACCTTATCACTATCTACAGCTCTCTGAAAGGAGGCTCCAGGGAGGTGGGTATTGGTCTCTTCTCCCAAGCTACAGATGATAGGATGAGAGAGAATAGCCTCAAGTTGCACCAGGGGAGGTTCTGATTGGACATTAGGAATTATAGCTTCACCGAAGGCCTTATCAGGCACTGGAACAGGCTGCCCAGGAAGTGGTTGAATCATCATCCATGGAGGTATTTAAAAGACAGGTAGATGAAGTACTTAGGGATATGATTTAGTAGTGGACAGGTATGGTTGGGCTTGATGATCTCAAAGGTCTTTTCCAACCTAGTGATTCCATGATTCTGTGATTTATAAGGTTCTTGTTAGCCTGCTCTTTAAACCTATCCAGGTCTTCCTACATGGTGGCTCTGCCTTCTGAAGTGTCCACTTCCCCACTGAGTTTGTTGTCATCAACATGATAGAAATCCTTATGACTTGTTGCGTCCTCCACTTGCAGTTTCCAGGATCTTGCCTGTTTATTTACTGAGAAAGATGTTGGTGCTTTTTATTGATAATGAGATCTCAAAATAGACACACATGAAAATTGCTTCAGGGTGTTTTCCTGTTCAATTTGGTTTGGTTTTATGAGGAAGAAGTTCTTGGAGGTTAGTGCAAGTGCTGGTGCTATTCCCTGCTGTATTGACAATGAGTGTCAGCCTGACTCTCTTTATATGTGGCCCTGTCTTTCCTCATAATTAGATTTATAAAGATTTTAGTTATATGTAGCTGAAGTATTCAAGTATACGCAGGACTTTTCATTTTTGAGACAAATGTAAAACTATTCTTTGATAACTCATCTCAGGTTTAAATCAAACATGTGCTCTATCTGTGGTTGCTGATTCATCCTCACCACTGACAGGAAACATTTTTTAATACTCTGGTAATCTGGCAGAGTAGGTTTGGTTTTGTTGTTTTTTTTCTCCTATGATAGACTTGTGTAGCATTAAAAATTTGCTGTCCTTGTGGCAGATACAGAGCTTGCAGGCAGCAAGACCCTGGCTTCGTTTTTTGGTGGTTTTTTCATGCCTGTTGTACTTTCTGTGAGATTTCACTGAGCTCTTACTGAGCTGTTAATACTCTTCTGTCTATTTCCCACTGAAAAAGGCACACTAGAAATTCCAGTGTGCATCCAGAGAAAAGATGCCTTTGTTTGGGGGCTTTGTTATGACTAGGTTTAAAAAACTTTTTGTTGTCAACTTCAGAACATTTATAGATAAGTGTTTTACATTTGGCCTTATGTTTCCAAATATCTGGATCAATTACTTACTTTGAAAGAGTGGTAATATTTATAAACAATATTTGAGTGAGATTTATTACCTAGATATTTTTCTTTTTCATTAGTTGTTTCTTATGAATGTGTCCTTATTGTCATCAACAGTTTATGGAAAAATATAATCTCAAGAGCATTCACTCTAGACAAGACCATCTTAATTTCCCATGAAGTAGTCTGGGTACTGTATTTCAATGAGACTGCAGAATTGCAGTGTTTGTTGAATACAAATATCCAATTCCTTTGCTTGAACTGCCAGATTAAAACCAGGCAAACCCGAACAACAACTACCCCATTTCTCCATGAATCAGCTGGGGAACTTCTGCTGTGAGGATAGGCTCAGAGAGTTGGGGTTGTTCAGAAGAGTAGGCTCGCAGGAGACCCTATAGTAGCCTCCCAGTACTTAAAGAGGGCCTAGAAAAAAAGCTGGGGAGGGACTTTTTACAAGGGCATGGAATAATAGGATGAGGGCGAATGACATTAAATTGGAAGGGGAAAGATTTAGATTGGACATTAGGAAGAAATTCTTCATGATGAGGGTAATGAGACTTTGAAACAGGTTTCCTAGGATAGTTGTGGCTGTCCCCTCCCTGGAAGTGTTCCAGACCAGGTTGGATGGGGCCTAGGGCAGCCTGGTCTGATGGGAGGTGTCCCTGCCCACAGCAGGGTGGTTGGAACTGGATGATCTGTAAGGTCCCTTCCAAACCAAACCATTCTTTGATTCTATGAACCCCTTAAGCAATTCCTACCAAACCCAAAACCCGAGAAGAACCTAACTTTGTTCCCATCAACTTTTAAATGACTATGCAAAAGGAAGAAGACATGAGTACAAAAGGAACCCTGTCTAGTCAAGGTTAAGCTGGAGTAGCCTTGCTTTGAGTACAAGGAGTTTGTGACAATGGATATTTCTGAATATCTGAGAGTGAGCACCGGTACTTCCAGGCAGGTTGTAGTCCTATTAACTGCTAAAGAAAATTACACTATGTGAAGGCTGGCCCGATAGCAAGCAATGTGTGGAACTTCACTTGCTGATATAATGGGAATTTGAATTCCAGTTCCAGAAAAGTACAAAAGATTCCTGCAAATTTGTGTGCCCTCCTGATATTCGAAATTTTCTCCTAAATGGCATGAGCCATACTTTATTCTTCTTTTTTATTTTTTGTTCAATGAAGCATCAAGCTGCTAACAGCTGTTGAGATCACTGGCTCGATAGCTTACAAGCTTTGTACTTTTTAATGCCTGCATTTGTAGGTTGCTTGTGGGAAAGAGATGGTTAATCACTATGCAATCTTGAAATATGGAGTTGGTTCAGACTTAAATGTTTTGATATTCAAGTCAAACGGTTTAAACTGGCTTCATCTAGTAGATTTGAGTGATTCTGATACATTTCTGTGCTTTTACTGTATTTTTGCTTAGTTGAAATAGGTAGCATTTAACTATGATCTCATTTTAATATTTGAAGCCATTTGCTACATTGAGCCGATCATTTAACTAGTACAGACATTAATCTCAGTCTGCTAGTACATTATTTTTTTATCTTGTTCTCATTATTAATTGCTACAATCTTAATGTTGGAAATGTGTTCTTTGTAGCTATTTTTGTTAGTAGCGTTATAAGCACGGTTAGTTTTTCAGGTGGTACAGAACTTAAACTTTTTGTGGATTTTGTTGGATTTTAGCTAGTTAGCTTAGATTTGACCATCTTCCCAGTCTCTTCCTTCTTTTTTTTGTAGCAGTCTGTAACTCTGATGCAGTCACAGTAAGTGAGCCAAGTTTAGTTATCTGTATAGAACTACAACAACTTTGTAGAGGTGATATGTACCTGATAGATGGATTTCTAAGTATAGTTACTCGAGTTTGGTTAGCTGCTGTTACTGATGGCAGGTTTTAATACAGCTGGAAGGAATACCTTCTATAATGTCTTCCTTGCTTGATTGAGTGTTGCTGAAGGCTTGAACTGTGTGTCCTGTGCGATGAAAAGAAATGTACCTTTGAATAGCCAACTAATTTGTACAATTAAGGTTGGCTCTTTCTGTTGCAAGAAACAGCCTTTTCGACTGGGAGAAAAATCTTGCTGTTGCTGTTGACTTTTGCTATAGTTGTTTTTGATGTTCCTCTATCTGGAGAGCTGCCATGTCCTCCTCTGTCTGATGATCTCTTCTAAAAAGGGAAGGTCTTTATTTTCTTTGAAACTTGATATTAAAGTCTCTTATGTCTGCTAATCATTTAATCAATCAAATACCTTTATTTATCTGCATTTAAAAATGTTTGAAATACACTTGTCAGTTTTACTTTGACCACCGAGGTCAACTTGAACAGTCTTTGTTCTTTCTACTCATGCTGCTTTTCGGAATTACTTGCTTTGGTTTGCATTAAGCAAATTACTTATTTTGAAGACTACATCTTTGTGTCATGCACCTATAAACAGTGCTTTTGATCAGCTGGCATCTCAATTATCCGACAGTGGTTCATGGAAGATGGAGATAAGATGCTATCTAGTTCATGATGAACTACTGGCTGACAATTCAAAGTCTTCTGCATTGGTTCTGGAGGCATGAGAGACCTATTAATATGTATTCCTCCCCAATATATTTCATAGTTTGTTCACAGTTTTGTAGAAAACAGTCTTGTTTGTTCCAATGTGTTTCTCGTTCCTTCACCTCATTCTGTCAGAATGCAGTTGCTTCTCTTCCTGCCACTTACACAAGTGCATGTATGCTTCTTCACGCTTGTAAGTTGTGTTTTATTGTTGGTTTGGACTGGTTTTGTTGTTTGTACATGCATCACTGTTTCTCCCCTGTTCTTCGGGAAAGATACTCTTCATCGATTTTTTTTTTTTCTGTTCAAATACGTGATGCTTTGTCATTTCTTCTTTTCATACACAATTCCTTTAAATTCGTATTTCCTTCTCTTTCCTCTGTCTTTTAAGTGCACTACTTCTCTTTTTAGGGAACTGTCCTAAATACTTCACTTACACAGTCTCAAAACTACCTATATTAAGATGCAAAGATCTATAGAAATGTAAAGACAATCTGGTATGGAATACAGCAAAATTACGGATGGTCCTTCATGAATTTTGCTTCAGAATTAGGAAAGCAAGAAACCTTCAGCTGGTTTCCTGTAAATAATGTGTCAGGAAGGAGAGGGACTGGCTGTATTTAGAGACTGTTGCTTTAGACTGCTGAGTTTCTTCGGAGTTGGAATTGGTACCCTGAAAGGTAAGTGCTGGGGGCTGTGTTGCAATATGTGTTTTGGGAGCCACCTTTTTGATATTTTCTAATGAAAGAGTGGTGCCTTTGGTGTGTAGATAGAGGAAGTCAGCAAAGCCAAATGTTGAAAAATACTACGTAGAATAGCAGCATCTTGCTTTTAATGTGGAGAATTTAAAGCAAGATGTTGCTATTTTAAGCAGTATTTCTGTCCGTCTGTTCAAGTCTCTTAGTGTCTCTCAAGAACCAAAACCAAGGAGCTGATGTAAATGCAGCCTTACAAGGCAGAGATCTTAAATACAAGAAATGCTCTTTGCCTTTCTAGATCTTCTGGATGTCAGATTAGTTTTGGCTTCTGATTTCCTTAGATCACTGGAGAACAGGGAAGGTCATTAGAAGACTTTTCTCAAAAGGAACCTTTTTCATAGATACGGGAGCAGTGGAACTTTCTGCTTGGAAGAAGTGGTCAAAGTAGATAAAATTCAGCAACAGCGTTATCTCTGTCCTCTATAGTTACGTGGTTATACGGGTTTAACCTATGCGCTGTCTCCTGAGTGCTATAGAAAGGTTTTGTGCCAGCATCCAAGGAGGTTCTAGTTATTTTGAGTAGAATCTGTCTTATTGTTGCTTCCTTGTCCATCAGGTTTGTTATGTTCCAGACGGTACCAGTGTTGGTAACCGGGGGTGGATGGGATGAAGAGTTTGTCAGAAGAATGATTGCTTATGAGACAATAGGGTTCATTGCCTCTGTTTATGTTTACTTGGGTTCCACAGAGCTTTACCCTGCTGCTTCAACTCCTTTCTTCCTGCATCCTCAATGCAGCAATAGGTTCTTCTCTCTCAATGCCAACTATTGTTAGCGTTTTTGCTCCATATGCAGCTCTGCTTAACATTTGCATACAACTAGCACACAGTGGCTCAAATTCCTTATTGGAACAACATTGTCATCGGGTCACAAGCTGTTCTCGCTTGCAATGAAAGTCAGTGACAAGCTTTCAGAGGTGCTTATTTGGCTTACATTAGTTTTTGCTTCTTCTAAGAACAATCTCTGTAGAATCTCCTTTTTGGAGGTCTGTTCTAGTCATAAGAATTGAAGAAGTTAGAGTGAATGTTTCTTTAGCTGGAGGAGACTTCTTGAGTTTTTTAACCTGCTACTAAAGATACTTGTTAGAAGAGCTATGTCTTGTACTTACAGCATAACCTTTGCTTTCTGGAAAGCTTTGCCTTTATCAAAATCCAGAGAGCTTCTCTAAGAGAGAATGAAAATAATCATAATAAAAAATGTTAATGGAAGTGCCTCCTTGCCTAGGCCTAATTAGCATAAGGGATTTTGAAAAGCACCATGAAAGCAAAACAGAGAAACTAATGGCTGTGATGTGGGAACACTTTTGTTCATAAGAGCAAAAAATATATGTTAGTTTGTGAATTCTGTTTATTGTGACATCCAGAAGAAATTATCTACAGAACTGATTTGAGCTGAAAAAAAAGAGGCATTAAAGATACCATCTAAATATTTTTCTGGAAATGCGTCCTGAATTCTAAAATTGAAATTTGAAAGCTGTCTAATGCACAGGGTCAGTACATGTTATCTGATGTGATATTGAAGTTTATTTGCCCAGAGGTTGTCTGGAACTTATAAATCTTTGTATGCAGTAATTTCTGTTTCCAAAAGAACATATTTTACAGCACCATTGCTCTTACAGTTTGAAGGAGAATAAAGGAATCTGACGTTAAAAGGCAAGTTGCTAAGGATTATGAGCAGCAGTCTTACGAGACTTCATTATTAATCAAGAGAAAATATTATATTGGTGGATGGTAAAGGTGTTATTTTAATCAAATGTGTCCTTTCTTCAAACACTACTACCCTTCCTTCTGTTGTTGCTCGCATAATTGAGCAAGGTAAGAGTCTTTTGAACACCTTAGGTGTTTTTTGGCTGGTTTTCAGTATGATCAGTATGACAAGTGGAGGAGGTTCAATGCTGGTATGTAAATCTTGTATTGAACCGTAGTGGTGAAATACAAATTACCTATGGTCTGAGCTCTCGTACATAGCGTTAAAAGCCCCAGTGCACACAAAGCTTTCATAGCTCTTGTAATGCCTCTCGTATGTGGAAGCACGGTAGTAAATATCCTTTCATTTGGCTTATAAATTATTAAACTGCTGAGGAGTTTCATATTGGGCCTGACCTTCCTCTGAATGTGAAATTTTGTAGATTGAGATGCTTGGATTTATTCAAAAGAACATCAGAAGGGGGAAAAAAAAATGTGATTAATTATTTCTTCCATCAAGTCCAGGTTCTCACTGTTGTACAACGCATCTCTTCATGACAGTTAATAATGTATGTGTTAAAATAGGGCACTGTTTTGTAGTGTTAACCTTTGATGGGTCGAATCATGAGAGCTGCTGCTGGGGTAAATATTTTGCAACTGCTGTCTTAAAAATAATAAAATTCCAGGAAACTGAGGTAGAACAGCATAACTTTGAAATTATTTTAAGGCATCACATTTGTCTGCAGCTGGCATACAGTGAAGGGCTGTAGCACAGTCCAAGGATTTTGGCTGTATTCAAGCTGTTGCTGCCAGCAATCTCTTGCAGAAATTGCCACTTCCAAGAGCAGGAATACCACAACAGGGTGTATGCATGACTTTGCAGTTTGGTTACTTAATGTAAACCCATCTTTATCTTCAAGCAAATGTGGCTAAGATGCAGAGGAGTATGTTGTATTCTCCCCATCCTCCTCCTGTGTAAAAGGATTGCTTCTTGAGGCAAAGATGGGTGGTGATAGTAACAGCTTAGGCATCTGTAGTGAAATCCTCCAAGCTTGTCGGAGATCATAATCATAACTACACTCATGCTTCTAGTCTGATTCTAATAAGACTAGGTGAATGTAACTCTTCTAGAAGCTTTGAAGTTTTAACATTTAAATGCTCTGCAGTACATGATGTGAAGATTTTGAACAAACTGTTGACCATACTCTCTTTGCGTGGTCTAGGGAGTTTAATGATGCTATGTCATATCACTGAGACGGTAATTGTTCCTTGGCTTTCCAGTTTTTTTGAATTTCTTTGACCTTCCCACTTGGTGTGTATCCATCAGTATCTACAAATATTATCAAGACAACTTTGGGACTAGCATCACATGGCAATTGTACTGGAGTAGTATTTCTGAGTTATCTTAAGCAGCAGTTATTTTCATGGCATCAGCTTTTTTTATCCTGCTTCCTTTTTATGTTGGTACATTCACTAGGTAGCAATTCCCATGAATTTAGCCAAATGGTAATTTTATGTATAGTTCTAACTATATTTAACTGTAAGTAATTTTTCTACTTTTTGTTCTGAAGGAGTAACTAAATATCCTTCCTAGCTTCTCGGTTGTCTGAGAATGTGATTTAGAAACTGCAAGAGTAGCATTACTAACAAGTTTTTATTACTACATAGTTTGTCAAATGGGAATTATTTGTGTGTGTTTGCTCATCTTAAGTTACAATCCTTCTCTTTTCTGTGTATCCTAGCAATGTGTGTAAACCTCTCTACTTTTCAGAACTTTGAATTATTTTTATGGATATTGGAGGAGGCAGGAACTCACATTAAGATGATGATGTTAAATGTTTCCCTCAGAGTCTAATGTCTTCCATTTCTTCTAGATGACATCTAGTGTGCATTAGTATCTGAGGAGAAGAAAAATGTTAAGTGAACCGGCTCTCAAGACTATTTTGCCTCTAAGAAGCACTGCGTCACTTCAGTTACCAGTTAATGCAATGCATGTTGTCTGAATTTGATGACAATGTGAATCAGTAGTAAGGGGGTTTTTTGTGAATGCAGTATGCTGGGAGCATCTTCTGTAGTTGAGAGGTACTCTGGTTGATAGAACCAATGTATTACAGTAAAATTAATCTCTTTTATTAGGAAGTCTGATTCTAGCAGTTGGTTGTCTGAGGCAGAAGGACCACTTTGCCCTGCAGGAAAATATGTGTTAATTTGTGGAATACAAGCGCTTCACAGACTGCCAGCCATGAATGCCAAAGATTATCTATGCAATTGCACTGTTTCAAAAGGGTTAAGGAAACTTGGCCGAATAAAATCTAATGTGTATTGTTGGAGCTGAAGTGGTATATAACAGAGCCTTTGGGAATACAGCTGCTATTCAGAACTACCACAGTGATCTTTCTTTTGTTACTTACTGTGTAGTTGCATGTGCATGAACATCTCTGATGGTCAGATGTGCTTTGGCATATTGTTGAAAAACTTTGTGTTGGAGGTATGAGTGGGACATTTTAAATCCAGGGAGAGGCAACTACTGTGATAGGCCTAAGAGAAGCTGAACAAATTCATAACGCTTATTAGAAGCGCCTGCCTGAAGTTGTTTACTACTGAATTGGTGTGAGATGCTTATTTTTATGGAAACATCTCATGTATGTACAGAAATATAGACACTGACTTACTGTTGTTCTTTATTCACCTGACTGTAGCAGTGAGATTATTGCATTGAGTCATATCAAGTGTCTTAGTTGGAATATAAAGTATTTCTTGTCGTGATGGGTAAATTGTACTCGAATAACTTGGTGCCTGTGTTTTTTGAAAGCTGGAACCAAGCATACCAATCCTTCTTTGAAAAACAGAAAACTAACTGTCCTCTTTTCCTGGAGGACAGCTTGGGCATTGTCAGATGGAGTAGCTTTGACTCTGCTGCTGACCAGAAGAGTCCCGTCAGGACATCCCTAGGCCAGCTGTTCATGCTGTACTCCAAATTAGGTTTTGGTTGTGATCCTCTGCGCAGTTCCGTTTCTGTACCCGTGTGTGTATGTGTGAATTGCACACAATGGGTCTTCAACGTTTCCCATCTGTTGTAAACGCTCCATGGGTGCCTACTGTGTTTCCAATGAGTGTGCAGGCTGCGTGAAGAGCATCTGTGGCTTGTGAGAGGGCACTGGGACTATAACACAAAAAGGTCCATGTACAGGTTGACTCAGTTGGCCCCCTCCGCTATTTGATATAGCAATTCAGTTAAGATACTGTTCTAGGACTAGGACCTATAGCTCCCTCCTCCCTGATTTTTGAAGGGGAAATAGGAAAATATATTGTAAACAGAAATCTGTTGTCTTAGCAGAGGAGTTGCTGTTTATCATATAGCATGGATTTAACCTTTTTAAGATTGAATAATACAAGTTTTCCCGCTGGTATGGATTTTTCCTCCCCCTTGAGCTTTTTGTTTTCATGAAGCTGAATCTTTGCAGATACTTTTAGCAGAAAGTATTCTTCCTGATAATAAGTGTTGGAAAAGAAAAAATGCTAAAAAATTGAAAAAAAAATTGGAATTGATTTGTGCAGAAAATGATGGCTCTTTGGTGCTTTCATTCAAGCAGATACAAAATGTTTATGGGGTTTTTTTTCTGCCACAGCTAAGCTACAAAACTAAGAGCTTTCTTAAAAACTCCATTTGCAATCTACGTTTTAACTGTAAAATTAGTGGTTATCTGTTATTATTTATTTGGGGTTTGTGTGCATTTCAGAGGTAGCATGTGGCAATGTGCATTTCTGATGTTGGAGTGATGCCTGAAAGGGCTATTTGGTGTCTCCTAAATGTAGAATTCTGAAGTGTAACATCATTGAGAAAGTTTACATTTGTTGTTGTGTTCTCTGGTAGAAGAGATCTGATCTGAACTTTTCTTCCCAGATGCTAACAACTATTTAGTTACAATTATCACAGAGATGTTCTAACTGATGACTGCAATATCTGTGATGGTTTTGAGTGGGAAGGACTTTTGGAGCTCATGATGGGCATTCAGTAATTAGACCAGTGCATTCTCCTTTAATCAGTGCTGTACCATCTGTAATAAATTCTGCCAGACCTTACATGAATCTTTCTCCTTCCTCAAATATATCTGTATCGCAGCATCTCATGTGTGATTGCTTTGACAGCTGTTTGGTCCAGAAGATGATGGCCTTGTGTAGGTCTTCAGCTCTTCTAGCCCTCCAGAACTAGGTTACGAAGTTAGTACTATTGAATGTAACATAGTTTGAGTTTTGTCATTTGATCTGTTTAAAGGTACTGATTTTTTTCCTCACAGTGGATTGTACAATCTTACTAAGAGCCTTATTGCAACCTGTTGTATAGGAAAAAGAGCAATTTTTTTTAAGTATGGCTCCAAGCACTAAAAGCCTGGTACATTCATCAGCTCATACCCAGGTTTCTCAAACAGAACAGCACTTTTGGAGTAAGACCTTGTCTAGAAAGTTTTGAGGCAGGTGGAATTTGCTGGATGGATTGTTAACCAGTTAACCAGTTATAAGATGCACTTATAGTGAAAATATTGATAAGCTATTATTTGCTACCAAATAAATCTTTGTAACTCTTACAAGAGAAATGTGGTATAACACAAAGAGTGCATTTCAGTTTCTGGGTTAACAGGTTTTGATAGTGGAGCAGTTTACTGTAGGTGGTAGAGAATATGAAGCCTACTGTAGTCGCTGAGACCTTCCTGTAGAGGCTTATGCAAGGTGTGACAAAAGTGTGGGATTGGTGTGTGATGCCTGTTCATGCTGATAGTCTTTGTTACTTCAGAACAGTTATATTTATGCAAAAGATAAAAGCTCTGTTGCACTCTCTTCTAAGGAATTGTGATTTGAACTTTAATGTAAAGCTTTAGTGTAGAACATTTGAAGGTAACGTGTCTAGTATCAGTTCTGGGTTTTTTTGGGGGGGTGGGGTTATACCAATGTGTTTTTATCATTCACAAGGAGCTGAGTGACTAACAAAAGTGAAAACGTAAAACTTACAGTAGAGAAGCTCTTCAGTCTTTTCCTGCCATGCCTAACTGTATACGCTAGTTTTAAGGTCTGCATCTGTGTGTGAAACCATGCTGCTGCGGAAGGTGGTGCTGCCATATGGATACTGTTACTTGGGTGGAACAGTGCCAAAGACGTTAATAACATTTTCATTGTGCCTACGCACTTCAGATGTCACCAGAAGCTGATTTAATAATGTAGTTCTTGTTGCACAGTAGCAAATCTCTGTTTCGTTTCTTAATTATTTTCTTGCTTGGAAAGACACTGTAAAATAATTGAAAATATAATAGTGTAAATAGCATCAACTCAGACACTTCATGAATATTGGTGACACTATTGAAAAAATGCTTGTTTTGACTAGGTCAGTCTTAAGAGGTTAGATTTTACTTGTAATTTAAAATGTGGCACAGTAACAAACTAATCAATAGGAAAAATGTTTGTAATTATCAACAAAATAATTTCCTATGTGTATTTTAGACTCATTTGGGGAATGAAAGGTAGGAATGATTAAACTTTTAATCAACAGATTTTTTCCAAATATGCATATTTTAAGCCAGGAGGTTATATTTCTTGAATCAATACAGTTTTTGAATCACAGCATTAGCATTTCAGATTTTGTATCTTAAACCCAAATCAATAAACTGAAAAAATCTTTGTCCCTGACATTGCAGTAGTAAAGTTGTACTATGCCAGTCTCCAGCAGGGTTGGTGATAACTAGCTTTGGTTTTGTTTCATGAGTTTTAATGTTAAAGTTTGGATTGATGGTGATAGGATATGGTTGGACTCAATGATCCGGTTCGTCTTTTCCAGCCTGGGGATTCTGTGATTCTGTGAATAGCCAATTATGTTGGCATGGGAATGGACATTCCCCTTTTAGATCAAAATAACTTGAATAGCTTTTGATATTGGATTTCATTTCTAACGTGAAAAATGCCTTCTTCCAAGAGAAAGAGTCTAATAGCTATACTTTGCATACTGGGGCGGGTTTGACTTTCAGGCATCATGGAGTACAATATTTTGAAGAAAAATGCACCAAAAAGAGAAGCCATATCTGTCTGCCCCAATTTTACCATTTTATTTTGATTTTGGCTTAAAAGGGATTTGGGTTTTGGCTGGTAATGTAGCAAGCTGTTTACCTTGGCAGAGCTGGGCCTAAGACCAGCCTTTGTTGGTTAACAAATAAAATGAGTTTGAGCTCACTGTCCATGGAGTGTTTTCTCACATCAGAAATCGTGCAAACTGGGGTACTGTTCTAGTTCAGTTCCTGAGGAAAAATCTAGTGCAGCACTAAAGGAATGACGTATCTCATTCTGCTTTTTATTTAGCATATCTGGATAATTGTTGTCTCCAGCATCAGTCCAGCCTCCATGAAGACAAAATTTTAAATAACAAAAAGAAAACCAGCTTAAGTTTGACCAGCAGAATGAATTTTTCGAACCAGTTTGAGGCAGTGGCATGATTTAGCATGCTTTAGGAAATTGAGCTTGGTTTAAAAACTGCAATTGCATGGATCTATATATTATAAAGCACTTTTAGGCCATCAAATGCTCTGCAAGCTTCAGTAGTGTGATAAATTTGAATTTTGAGTGATCTCAGAAGTACCTTCTTGTCAGTTTGTCACTATTTGCACATTTGTTAGGTGTGCTCTTACTCCTCTTTCCAAACTGCTCTTAGTTTCCTTTGATGAGTTTATAAACATCTTGATTGTGTGGTCCATTTTTGGTGACTCATTTGTCTCTGACAGCTTGTACACACTTAAGTTACAGTAATCAACTTCTCTGAGAGGAGACAGCTTTTAAAAATATTTATATGTGTTTTTTAATAAGTGGAAACTTTTATAGACAGAGGACAGCCTGCACAGTAATAGTAAAGGGGTTTTTCTTTGTTTAATTATACTTCCAGTAAAACAAAAGTGGTTGAGCAGCTGCAGCTTTCTATACATGAATTAGTGCAAGGGAGACGAACTTTAGGAAGATTAATTCAGTGCCTCCAGCCTATCCAAGTAGCTGTAAAGTCAATTTAACAGCTCTGTCCTACATTTTGGTCTCTCTTTGTATGAGATAATGTAATTAATAAGAAAATGAAACTGTCAAGAATCATGTCAGTTTTGCAGTCATCTTAGGTTAAAACTGCAAGCACAGCAACAAATACTTAGAACTCTTTTAAAACATGAGACTTAGAGTGGGATAGTTGTTTCCTTCTTTCAGAGCGTCTTGCTGCAGTCTGAATTTTGAGTGTTTGAAGAATCAGTAGTTTGAGCCAGCCTGAATCCCTGCTCCATTGCCATCTCCCCGTTACAGCTCTCTTAACCACCTCCTGGGTGGTGAGGGAGAACTCGGAGCAAAGCAGAGCAGTATGTGATTGCATCCACAGCAAAATGAGAGTAGCATTTGAAAGCTTCTGAAGTATGGAGTAGAAATGACTTGGCACATACAAAAAACAGTGTATAAGCTGTGAGTCCTGAGAGCAAGTGCTTCAAAATTAAGGATACAGGGCCTTGCTCTCAAAACATCTTTCCTGGGACTCAACTAAATTGGAAATGCCCTCCTAAATAGTCTGAATTTTGCCCTTTTTGAGCCTGAGAACTATTGTGTTCTGTGGAGTTTTCATTTTCATTGTCGTGGGACTTCAAATAGTGCGTGTATCTTGGTGCCACTGTCTGGATCCAGTAGTCTTTGGAGAGCTATTGAGTAAATACAGCTAAACCAACTTCACTGGTTTCTCTGGGGCTAATGTGAGTTTCTCTGAGGCTAATACATACGTGGGTATTATTGGTGCTATTTTCAGGAATTTCAGTTCATATTTAAGAAATATGTCTCCTTTTTTTTTTTTTTTTGTATTTTCTCTAACTGGTACAGATAGTTCAACAGATTTTCTGGTTTCTGTAGCAGTTGGCACAGAGGGTGTCCAGAAACTCTGCCAAAGGTGGTGTGGAATGACTCGGTAGTAGTAGTAGTGGCATGCTGCAGGGCAACCAGGTGGGTATAAAAATTGGTTGGATAATTAAGGTCAAATGATTGAGCTTTCCAGATGTTCTCCAAGTCCCCTTGACAAACCCCCAATTTCCCTGGATGAAGGCATTGAATCCTGGATGAAGCATTGAGTGCACCCTTAGCAAGTTTGCAGATAACATTAAGCTGGGAGGAAGTGTTGATCTTCTGGAAAGCAGGGAGGCTCTGCAAAGGGAACTGAACAGGCTGGACCGCTGGGCAGAGTCCAATGGGATGAGGTTTAACAAGGCCAAGTGCCGGGTCCTGCACTTGGGGCACAACAACCCTATGCAGAGCTACAGACTAGGAGAAGTCTGTCTAGAAAGCTGCCTGGAGGAGAAGGACCTGGGGGTGTTGGTTGACAGGCGATTAAACATGAGCCAGCAGTGTGCTCAGGTGGCCAAGAAGGCCGATGGCATCTTGGCTTGTATCAGAAATGGTGTGACCAGCAGGTCCAGGGAGGTTATTCTCCCTCTGTACTCAGTACTGGTGAGACTGCACCTCGAATCCTGTGTTCAGTTCTGTGCCCCTCACCACAAGAAGGATGTTGAGGCTCTGGACCGAGTCCAGAGAAGAGCAACGAAGCTGATGAAGAGTCTGGAGAACAAGTCTTACGAGGACCTGCTGAGAGCTGGGGTTGTTTAGCCTGGAGAAGAGGCGGCTGAGGAGAGACCTCATTGCTCTTTACAACTACCTGAGAGGAGGTTGTAGAGAAGAGGATGCTGACCTCTTCTCCCAAGTGACAGTGACAGGACAAGGGGCAGTGGCTTCAAGCTCTGCCAGGGGAGGTTCAGGCTTGACATTAGGTAAAAATTTTTCATGGAGGGGTTCATTGGGCACTGGAACAGGCTGCCCAGGGAGATGGTTGAGTCACCTTCCCTGGAAGTGTTTAAAAGATGGGTGAATGACGAGTTCAGGGACGTGGTTTAATGTTTGATAGGAATGGTTGGACTTTATGATCTAAGAGGTCTTTTTCATCCTGGTGATTCTGTTGAGGCACATCTGATTTATTTTATATGGTTTTTGATTGTCCGGTACGAGAGAGATGGAGATAGAGAAGCAAGTCCAGCAAAGGGCCATAGAGGTGGCTGGAGAAATTGAGCATTTGACATCTGAGGAGAGTGTGAGAGTGATGAGGCTGTTCAGGCTGGAGAAGAGAAGGCTCAGGATGACGTCACTACTGTGTCTGAATGCGTGCTGTGGTGGAGTAACAAAAGTGAGGCAAGACTCCTCTTGGCGGTAGAAAGTAAAAGGATAATAGACAGTGGGCCTGAGTTGAAATACAAGATCTGTTTAAAAATTAGAAACCCCTTTTCTACCTTATGAGTGATTGAATGCTGTAATTTCCATCTTTAGAGATATTCTAAACCTGGCTGCATAAGTCCTTGAGCAACCTATAAGGTGGTTTGGTCTACAGAGGCACCTTCCAACCCCAAATGTTGTGTGGTTTGTGTAGTGGTGAAGGGTTGTGCTCTACTGCAAGGTAGTAATAAATGGAGTACCACCTGGGGCTGCCTTGGGACCTTTCTGTTTAACATCTTTATCACTTACAGGAGAAGGCAGTGGACTGCACTCTCCTGAAGTGTGTGGTTGACACAAAATTGGTGGAAGAGTTTATGCGCTAAAGAGTGGAGGGACCTGAGGCTAGAGGAACTCCAATTGCCTGTTTTGCAGTAGAGAACATGAGAAGTCCTAGTAGCAGCCTTTAAATACCTACAAGGAGATTATCAAGAAGATGGAGCCAGGCTCTTCACAGCAGTGAATGTCAGGACAAGACCAGTGGATGTAAATTGAAATGAGAAAGGTTCCAATGGACTGTAGAAAGAATACTTTTCTTCCAGCAGAGCAGTGGAGCAAGTTGCCCTAAGTACCCTACCTCTATTCTTGGAGGTTTTCAAGACACTTATGGACAAAGCCCTGAGTAAGGTGGTTTGACCTCAGAGCTGGTCCTGGTTTGAACAGGAAGCTCAACTACGGAACTGAGGTCCCTCCTGGACTATGAGGCTCTGATTTTTCAGTTAAGTTTCAGTTATGATTTCTTCCAAGTTCTGTTTGTATGTCAGCTTGTAATCTTTGGTGCTACTCTTTCTCTTTTGCTCTTCATTATTTAATTTAGCAAGCCTCTTGGGAACTGTTTTTATGTTTCTGGGCTTCACAAAAAAAGAAATAGATGTATATTGTCAGCCACAGCCTTGTGTCTGGGATGTACCTGAAAGTCAGAACACTCTTTTAGCTATGACTTGCATGCTCTGGAGGAGGGAAGGACGTGTTCAGCATTGTGTCTGTGACATTTTGGGGGTGGAAAGGAATAACTCTGCTTTCCTCTCAGGTTAATTCAATTTAGTTCTCAGGGCTTCCTTTCTTTCGGCAGAACCTTTTTATGATCTGTGGTGTAATGATTAGCTTTGCTTTGTGAGCTGTATTGCCTGTTTGCTGGTCACATCTTGCAGGGTTTACATAGCATGATCATTTGTGTGGAAAGCAGATGTCTGTTACTAGTTCTCATTTTGCTGTTTCGATGGTTGAAGTGCTAAATGCTCGGTGGAACATCCTGAGGCATGGTTTTCCACTGAAGAAAACAGGAATGAGGCTTTACAAATATGACTGTTCTTGACTTTGCTAGTCTGATTCCTCCTAGTAAATATTTGACAAACTCCTAAGTATAACTATGGCTTCCATATTTGAATACACAGGCCTATTATTTTTGATCCTCCACAGGAGTTTTTCTATCTTTGAGTTCCTTAATTGTCTACAGAGATATTGTTGTGTGTACGTGTTCAAGGGATGGGGAATCCTCCCAGGAAAAGGGGAAGACATACCATATAATGATGGCATGTTTGTAACGTACCACTGTTTGATAGCAGAAGTTCAGAGCTGTAGAAGTACTTAATCTTCAGATCCTCTGATGCATAATCACAAGTGAAAGTAATTTTTTCTCTCTTTGATGGAAGAGAGAATGTTCATGCAGCAAGGCTCTGCATTTCAATATGAACCATAGTGAAACTCAGCATGGTGCAAAAAAATTCTTCTTACATCATTATTAACCAAAAGAGTATTTATTTTTGCAAAGTAAGTATGGGGGCTTGGGGTGCTTCTGCGTTTGAGAACATTTGCAGAAATAATATGTTTTAGAAGTCCCATGAACAAAAACTAAAATGTTGTCCCAGAAATAAAAATAAACTTTATAGTACTGCTGGAGTAGATATTGCTGAAGCATCACAAATTAATTTCCTTTAAACAGTAAAGAAAAATGCGTGCCATTTGTTGCCTTAACCATGATGGGCATTCCTGTGGTTTTTCTTCCTTTGACCTTTCTTGTAGCAGTTATGTTGCCATTACATGTTGCCTGTTTGATGTGCTGCCTTGGTTAAGCTAAGTAAATTAGGCTGAGAATACCTAATTGCATTAGTGTTTCCTTATTCCTTTCAAAGGCATGGAAACTTCAATAATTATGTATATATGTGTTTCTCTTTTAGTGGAGGCGATAGTGGAGTTTGACTACAAAGCTCAACATGATGATGAGCTGACGATCACTGTAGGTGATATAATCACCAATATCAAGAAAGATGATGGAGGCTGGTGGGAAGGACAGCTCAAAGGCAGAAGAGGTTTGTTCCCTGACAACTTTGTAAGAGTGAGTACAAAGTGGAACTGTTCTTGTGTTGTGCGTATATGTTTTGTGTGTACTGTGCTGTTTAGGCTAAATAGCAGCCACTGTATCGTAATATTTCTTATATTCAGAACCTAAATATATTGCAATACAATGTTCTATTGAGGATATATTATAAAGAAAAGATTACTTTCTTTGCAAAGACAGTGTAGTTTAGATATTCTGAAAATAGAAGCAGCTACCCCTATATTTCTCTACCATTCAGTGATTATGTTTGATCCTGTGGTCTGGAAATGAAGTGCTTATTTTAGAATGACTTATATGTCATGGCGTTTGCAATATTTTCTCTTCTCTGCAACTGCTATTTTTTCTCCAGAATGCTTCCTTAGGTTTTATAGAAGGTTTCTGTGAACCCTTATTCCTGGCTAAGCTAGTTGAGAATAAGTGAGAATAAGTGGATTTTTTTTCCTGAACAGTTGACTATAAAAACTTTAAAAAAATAATGTTACTTTATATTTCACGTAGTGTAGCAAATAATTTGCAGTAATACTGGTTTTGGGAAAGTCATCCACAGTTTTAGAAATATATAACTCTTTTTACTGGGCATCCGTGTGTGCGTGCATGTGTCTGCATATATGAGACTAGTTGATAGTACCTCTGGGCCTCTTTGCTTTGTCAGAGCAGACCTATGCTGTTATTTCCTATAAAGTGCCATACACTTGTCTGTCCACTAGGGAAAAGAGGGTCAGAACTACAATAAATCACATAAATAGATTTGATGTTAATCTGTTACTACAACGTCAAAGGACTTTCCCCTTTCCAGGGGTATCATTTTTTTCCGTCTTCTTTTTCTTTTCCTAAATATGGTCTCCTGCTGCATGTTTAAATATATGTACTTAATGAAGTTATTTCATTTTGCCTCAATAACACTGCATATGTTGAGGTAATTTGGGGAAGTGGCTGGGTGGTAAACTTATCAAGCCCATAGCGGGCGACACACATGGGAGCCTCAGGTGTTCCTGTGGGGACAAACTTGCATCCTAATCCTTCTTCTTGTCATTGTCAAGAGAAAAACAACAGCTCTGTGTCTGTCAGGGGGCAATGATTAAGAGGAAGTGACAGCTGCAAGGAGATGAAAGGAAGTGGAGGAGGAAAATGCACACCCTATTTCTTGTTAACCTCTTGATAATCCACACTTTGGGGTAGATGGAAGAAACTGTTGTCTATTGACTCAGTTGTCTATTGATAATATTTTTCTACCTGAACTCTGATGAACTGTGAAGTTCCATGGGGCAAAAGCAGACTTCCTCTGAGCTTTCTCCTGGCTGATACTTGGAATCTGCTGCTCATTTTAGGAGGTATGGGAGTTAGTGTCTTAAATGCAGCCTATGAATTTCCGTCATGAAAATACCATAATCTGAGTATGAAGGTTTGCAAGTTCTCCTCCTTAGTATTTAAGGCCTCTTGTTTCCAAAATGGCTTCAAACTGTTGTGTCCTGTCATAGAATTGAAAAAACCATAGTTTTTTTCTCAACAGGAAAAAACAATAAATGTTTTGGATTTTGTATTCCCATAAAATAGCACTACCTGCCTTTTGCAGCTTTCCCCCCCCCTTTTTTAAAATCAGTATCCAAGGCTGTTTTCTAAAGAAGTAAAAACCACATGAAATTCTTCCTCATTCTCAGCTTGGATGCAAAGTCAAATCCATCTTCCATAGCTGAGCATTCCATTTCTAAATGAAATAATGTGGTGTGGAAGATACAAACTATATAGAAGTATAGTTAGTTTGTGAATATCTGAAGGGAAAGCCTTTATTTTTCTTCAGTTTTTCTTGTGTAAATCTCCTCGTATCTGGAGAGCTATAGTCGAACATAACAACAGTCCCACTAGAAAGCTTGTTGAGTGTAATCATTCTGTCCACTGAGATTATAAGTAATTGTAAACTTTCTCTTTCAGTTACTGGAAAATTTTTTAACAAGTGCATGCCGAGTTGAACTCGCCAGCAATCAATTCATGTCCCGTTGCAATTCTGTTGTGTCAGCAAGGTAATTGAGAGGCAGGCAGAAAGGGATTCTACAGATGAGTGGTGGAGCTAAATGCAACTCCAGATTCCCATTGCTTATCAGAATTGGTTGTAAAAGTAGTTACCTGAGAAAGTTATTCAGAGGAAAAAATCACTAATGAAATTCTTGAGGTACTTTGCATTCTACCCTCAAGTGGAGAGAATAATTTCTTATAGAAAATAAGCTTTTCCTTCCTGTGATTTGACTTTCTTTTGAATAAATTCGTGACAACATTCTAAAGAGGCTGTTGGGTTTTGCAGAAACTGAATGTTTGGTTTGAGCTGAAGCCACTAAATAAACACAGTAGAGAGGCCTGAGGAGTCTTGATTAGCATGTGTGCATAGGTTCTGGAAGTGTAGTTTGAAAATAAGAGTTTGGAAGGAAAGGTGTACAAATCAGAAATGGAAAACACAGGGAAATGTTATATATTGGAATTCTTATGACATTAACACAAAGTATTTCTTAAGAAAATATAATGTTTTTCAAGGTAGTACTAGAGTGTGATATGGAAAAGATATTTGGAGTTGCAGGTAGCAAAAGTGGTTTTAAATTTCACAGAATAAATATGAATTAGGAGACCGTTGAAGATGACTTGTCTGAAGACAGACGTTAGAAAGAAAGAGGAAAGGGGAGGTAGCAATTATATGTATGCAGTACATGTGCAGTTATTTTTTTCAGGGGAAACTTCACTGCGAAGTTATATCAGAGGTGCTTCCTGTTCTTGAATCTGCAAAACAACTGCTCTGAATCTTTATACATTTCTGTACATTCAGACAAAACTCGGGAGATCAATACCCTTCTTATGCTTTGCAATTCAATATGCAGGGTGTAACAGAAAAGGTATTTGAAATTTCTCTTTCCATTTTCACTGCTGATTAGTCTATAGCTATGGTTGCTTTGAAGATTTTGCAGAAGCTTGTCTAAATGTGAGAAGATTCTTTGGTCCCTCTTTAACATCTCATTTACTTCTCTCGGCCTTTGTAGATATCTACTTTTTATTATGGATAGTGAATTTATCATAAGAAATGTATAAAATGAATGTCTAGTTGTTGCCTTTTCTGTTTTCTTTCAATTTTTCAGACAGAAATAGAAGTATGAGTGGAGAAATGTGTACTGTTCCTTATTGTCTGTTTTACTCTCAAGTTACACAGTTGAAACAGAGGAGGTAGCAGGAGTGATTGTAGTGTCGTTCATTTGCATAGATGGTATAAAGTAGGTCTTCAGTATCTTTCTAGCTTGAAAACTTCAACTTGAAGCCCAAAATCCTTACTTTTATAACCAGAAAATAAAGTAAGTGTGGATGATGTGTAGCATATGAGGTATTTTTATAAATGCCATTAGGAGACAGACTAGAGGCTTCTGATTTTTTCTGGTCTTATTTTAACAAATTCCTTGTCTAACCATGCTCTGCAGTATAAAACTGTGTTTATAATTGTGACAAGATGTGAGACGGTTAGATTTTGCTGATAGCGGATGAAGATGTAGAAAGCAGGAAACTGGTGCAGAGCCGTACTTGCCAGGTTTAATTTACAAACACAATTCTGTGTGGGATTGGGGAGCATTATACTGGTAAACTGAAAGTGCTGCATGGGATAACTTTCTGGCTTGTCAGTACATTCAAATTCTTCACCTCCTCCTATTGCTTGCCCGTATTGATGGCAAGCAATAGGAGGAAGTAAAGAATTTTAAAGAAGAATTGAGGAGGTACATTTATTTTAAACTTAGCAAAAATTGTTGTGAATAATTTGGGATTTAGAATTAATGAAACAAAATGGGTTGTGTAACTGTACTGCTGCCTCAGGTCAGAACATCAACTTGGATTTCTTGTTACACAAGTAGAATACAAACTTCAAATACTGCAAATTGGTTGTAGGGTGTCAGGGTTGTTCGTGCCGAGTCATTTGTACACAGTGAAGATCCTTCTCTGTTGCTTGTCAGTTAATTTTCATCTCTGTATGTTTTGTTTGGTTGGTTTTAATCTTCAGAACCAGAGTCTGCAGGAAGTCATGATTGAAACAGAACCCCTTCTGCTTGCTGCGTACCCCACATCCCCCTACCTATTCCTTTTAATACTTTCTTAAAACCTGTCATAAGACGGGGCCTGTGGACGTGCAGGGGTCCTTCATAGCTGTAGTTTGGCTCCTGGGAGGGAATATGGATCCAAGTCCTAGAACTCTTCAGTTTCCAGCAGTGTTTTCTGCATCCCTACCCCCCAGTCTGCTACTTGGTACCTGTCAGGTTGGAAAGCTGATCAGGACTTGTCCTTCCCTTCTGCTTTGTCACTGCTGTCTTCGATACTGCTGTGCCCATCTTCACTTCAGGGCTTGTAGGTTTGTATTGCCTTCACTGCTCTCCTGTGTACCCTGAATGCTAATAATTAAGTGACATCTGGGTCAGCTTTGCCGAAGTAGATGTTTCTGAAAGTTGTGGCATCTGCTGAGGTACTGAGGTTAAATGCAGACTAGGGAAAGCAGTGTTATTTCTGTCTGTACCTGAAAAGGTAACTTGCTGTATGGGTCAGTGAATTGTTACAGGGTTTTCGTTTTTTTACATACTTGACAATACTTGATAAGAATTTGCAATTCAATTACTTAACTTTTTGTGCTGGAAATCTTACTAGAGTACTGTCTAGGTATTTGTTCTTTGGAAATGTTTTAGACTGTGGCATTCTAACATCTGAGGCGTGACAGCCAGAGTACTAGTTTCTTACTCTGAGTTCTGGATATGACCATTAAAGTTGTTATCCTTACGGTGAAATACAGCACATATAATTGGTGCAAGAAGCTCTCAGATGAAGTCCATCATGTGAAAATGTTGTCTCTTTGAGCTTTGTTTTGTCTACAGCAGTGAAGATTTTGTGAGGAGAAGCATAGCATCACCGATGTGTTATTACTGTTGCTGCTGTTATTACTCTTACAATGATGAAAGTAAACCTTATAAAATGAAGTCTTAAGCCCTCTCTCAGCCTGTCTTGTCCCCAGAGATATGGATCCACAAGATGGTCTTGTACCAGTTCAGTAATATATGACTTGGCAGCGTTCACTCATCAAAGAAAATTCAGTGCAGCAGCACTCTGGGCTGTCCTGTGTGCCAGGGTATGATTACAAATATTGTCACACCTCAACCTGTTTGTCTGGCTTCAGAGGAGGTGGGGGAGCTCTCAGAGAGGCAGCTGCACTGGCTGTTTGGCCTGGAAGTGATGTGAGACTCCCTGGCAGCAGGAACAGAGGCTCTTTCCCATTCCCTGTCACAGGGGACTGGAGATATTCTTGGCTGAACAGGAAGGGTGTCGTGCTCACTGCTGTCAGCAGAATGGATCCTGTATGTTTGTCACTGGGGCAAGTGTGGTGTTGGCTGTGCTGTGGTGATCCATTTGTTGGATGTATTTTGATGCCAGGCTTAAAGGAGGAGATCACTGGGGTTGGGGAGGGCAACAGAGGGGGAAAACGGGTCACTGTTCGTGTCTGACAACTGTTGTATATTTTGTGGGAACCAGCGTGTGAATGTTTTCTGAACTATGCAAAAGTTAGAGGGTTTTAAATGTGTGTGGCTGTTGTGCAGTGGACACATGGTAATGTGAAGCTTCAGTGTTAAGGTTTTAATTAACTTTTAATGACTAACACTTTATATTGCAACATGTTATTCCTAAAACATAACCTTCTGAAAAGGTGGTGGCCTAATTGTATATTGATAGAGCTAGTGAAAATGCAAGGATTTGAAAACAATGTATTGCTTTTCATTTTTTAATAAGCATTGTAATTGGTGATGTTTAAAAACACATAAAAAACATTCTTCATGGAATATTGCTTCACTGAGAGTTCAGTGTGGGAAGTATAAACTGATATGCTCAGGAGACTGAATTATTTCCTCATTTTGCTCATTTGTCTTTTGTATTCTTAAGAAAGCCTCAGTAGAGTGTTTCTGTTTAAAATATGCTGTTTAGATTGTAAATTTTTTTTTAAAAAAACCCATAATTTTCCTACAAAAGAAACTGAACACTTCTTGGTTTGTTTGGGGTTTTTTTCCCCCTTCCTGAGGCTTCAAGCTTTGAGGGGCAGGAGAACCTCATCGGAGACTGAAACAGGGTCCAAATGTGCTATCTAGAAGTTATACATCCAAAGATATAACTGCTATGAAGCTGTAGTATCATAGTTCTTTAAATAACTTCCATTTCTTGAGAACTTATTTATATATTATTATTTTGAAATGTGTGTTACACAGGAAAGTCAATGTAGTTTTGGTAATAACCTCCTAAAGTGTTTCCATCAGGATTTATAGATTTGGCAGGATTAGATAGTTGATGGTGTTTCTCCAACCCAGTCTTAAAACGTTGGGAGGCAAGGAGATGTCCTGACCTTATGCTTTCTCTTCCCTGAAGTGATTTTCTTTTTTTATTTTTGTCCTGCCAACTTTCCAAGCTCCGGATGTTTTTATTTTCTCTGTAGCTTGTTTATGTGTGGGTGGGCGTGTTAGTAATCCATGCATTTTGGTCTTATTCAATTTTACACTAGTTCTGGCAATTGTTTTACTGTTGGAGAAGGCTGCTGTGAGAAACTCTTCTGCGTATGTAAAATCTGTAGAAGTGCTTAACAGTGCTTGCATACAAATGTCTTGCAAAATGTACTTCTGCGGTTTTGGATGTACAGAGAGTACAGCTGCATATCTGATTTTTCCCAACAGGACAAAGAACCTCAGTAGAATTCTTAAAACTCAGTAACAGAAAACACAAGCTTCTAGAAACTGAATTGTAGTTCAGTCCTGCTGCTGTTGGAAGCTAGTGTGAGAATACTTGTTGGTATTTCCACCTTTCTTGCTAGTTAATTACATAGCCCTGAGATGGATTCCCTCAACTTTAGGAGATTTTATCAGATTTTGATGTTTTTAATGTTTGTTTGCACAAAAAGGTGTAAGAGAAACAGTATTCTGGATGCCTGTGATTGTAACCACAGCAGTAACTATCATAATTGTGAAGGTTTGTGTGCTTGCATTCAAGCTTAGTCTGACAAATATTCCATTTACTCTGTTAGAACAGTCCAATCTGTATCCTAACTATGTCTACTGATTGTCTTTCCATATGTGTTACTTAACGTGTTAAGTAGAATGAATAGTGAGTAATAATGAAGATGAAAGCAAGGGGAGTGTGTAAAAAAGATACCGGGTATTGTAAGACTAGCTGTTCTAAGTGCTGCTGTTGTGACTTAATATTACCGTTTACTTCTGAATATTGCTGTCTTGATGATACACTGTAATTTATTAACAATAAGTGTATGTGAGAGGTTGTTCAGTGGTTTTGGTTTTTCATTTGTTTGGGTTTTCTTTGTTTTTTTGGGTTTTACTTCTGCATACAAAAATGTTGTTTTTCTGAAGTATCACATGTAGACCAGTAACAGCTTTCATATATCAGTGTTCATGTTTTTATAAAGTGCATATCAACTGAATGGCAAACCACTGGCATTATTTACTGTTGAAAGTAGTATTTGCCTGATTAGATGTCTTTGTATTCAGGTGCTGCAATTCTCTCCTGGAATCTTTTGGGGAAGTATTTGGGAAGCCGATAGTGAGACAGTCCTTAAAGGGTCCCTTGTTTCCTGCTGTCACCTAATTATTAACTCAACTAGAATTTCACTGGTGCTGTTAGTAAAGTTATGATGTAACAAAGTATATCAGAGTAGTTTAGGTTTATGATCAGCACATGTTGCTCTCTTCCAAGTTGGAAAGAGACAAATATGAGTCTCAGTCCTCATATTTTGGCTCTGTTACAGCTGTATGAAATATATTACTGGTTGTGTATGGGCCCTGTAGTCATTCAGTTATTCTTGGAAAAGACAAAGGTGCAAATAAACAGCCATCATGTAATAGGATGTTATTTATGCACTCTGACTTCAGACTCCACCTATTTAGTCTCGATGATTGTGATGGGAAATTGCAAAGGATGGAAAGGCAGAAACAAATATAGTGTACTTTTTTTTTTTAAATAACACTGGTACCTCACGCCGAGGGACAAGGAACAAGGCAAACCTGTCATCTTTACAGAAGGTAGTGATGACTTCTGCTTTTGTTGATTTTTTTTTTTTTGAAGTAGGAATGTCACAAGTCACCCAAAACCATGCAAGGTGTTGAGTGTATGTATCTGCTGCTTCACAAGAGCACTGCACCCTTTGAAAGATTAGTTTAGTACTCGTTCTTCCAGAGAACTTGCATTTGCCTTTCCAAAGGCTGTAGGACAGTATTATCCAGAACCCCAATTAAAACCCTTCCAACAGAAAATGCCTCTAAAACCAGACACTTCTTTCATAACTTCTGTAATTACTTCTGGTTATAAGTTATTGCTGGGTTTTTTGTCTGATTCATGATAACCAGCTTAGCTAAGCCTTAGTTTCCCTTTCAGATGCGCTTAAGTGAGTTCAGGAAGTCAGATTTGTCTGCCAGTATTTACTTATTAATTGATAAATGAAATACTTTTTAATCTTTTTGACTGGAAGTGCTATAGTTCCTACTTGGAGCCAAGGACATCATGGCATCTGAATTTCCTTTAGCCACCTGTGTTTATCAGCAATTTGGTTGCTTGAAGTGATTTTTTTTTTTTTTTTGTTTTGTTCCCTTGCCCCAAGCTTACTTATCATGCTCCCCCCAGGACCCTATCAGTATGTGAGTAGACTTCCCATCTTACTGTGTGTTGCTGTCATGTTGTATTTATTACATGGCCATGGCACTTTGGAGACATGGTTCATACTCTGTCATTGACCCTTGCTGTATCACTAGCCCAATGAATGCTCAGTGACTATAGATAGAAGGTTAAGATACAAATCTTCGTGTTTTCTTTATACTTCCCACATGTTCTGTCTCAATTTTATTGTTCTATCAAACATGAAGACAAAATGTAAACTCTTCCTCCTTTAAAAACCCTTCTAAGATGACCTTAGTTATTCTCCTTCCTGGGATGCATTAGAGAAATATAGATGGAAAAATGCCTGTAATTGAGAACTACCACGTTTACTATCTTGAATAAAAATTATCTGAAATTCACCCACTGAAAAACTGCATGTATGTCTCAGTGTAGCTTTCAGCAAATTTTTTAATGCTTCACTTCTCTTTTAGAAGAGTCTACTTCTAAAATTTACTTGAATATTTTCTATACTATTTCTTTCATGGATAAAAGTACTTACAAGTGGAACTATCCAAAATGTACTGTTGCACACATACCAAAGGGCATATGCTTGGTTGTTTTCCTCTGTTCCCATACAGCTTCTTAATTTTGTGACCTTCTGTCTGTTCGTAGTGTTCTGTGGTGTACTTTTGTCTATTTGTCTGTCTTTGACTCTGTGGGATCTGTATTTTCAAACTGAAAGCAACTGAAGGCTTATGGTAGTGAATTTGAGTCATTGATTCTTGTGAACAGATTGTCACAAATAATAACAGTCAAATCAAAACAAAAACCTGGTTTGCTACCAATGTTTTGTAAATATACAGAATGCTAAAACTCAGCTAAAGTCCTGGAAAGTGTTTGGATTTGTGTTGGCTTGCTGTGGAGATATTGCCAGTATTTTTCCCCACAGAAGGAAGGATTATTTGTACTTTGAAACCTTCTTAAAAAAAACAGCTGAGGGCAGATCCCTTAAACACCGTTGTATAGCACGAACTTCCTTGTACAGGTAGCTCACTGAAGTTGATGGAATGATTAGGAGAATAGAACTGCTCACATGCACCTATTCTTGTAGGACTGAGTGTGTCATTTTGTAGTCCTTAATGGCTCTGTGATTCTGCATAAGAAACTTCCCAGTTGTCAATCCATGTTTTTAGTGGTTCATTTGAACTTCTGCAACCTCTCAGACAGTGTGAAATTCTTTTTAGGGAGTCTAGGCAAACTGTCTGGTGAACGTGAAGGAAAATTTTGAGTAAGTGGAGGGCAAGAAATGCCTCATAAAACTGTAAAATAAAAGCTCTTTTTAAAAAATGTAATCCCTTCCAAAATGTTTTCAGCAATACATCTATGCACATGTAGTAGATGTACATAACGTGTGTGATATGAAGGAGTAGAGAACCAGAACATACATGTTAATGTATCAGAAATTATATTTGAAGGATCTTCCCTTTACAAAATAGAGAAGAAGAAAGGAAATACATTCTCTGGTCTTACTCATTAATTCAACCTTTTTTTTCCTGCCACCAAGCCAACCTTCTCTATCTGAAACAGAGTTTTCTTCAGTGTAGTGCCAATCTTTATATGAAAGTGTGTTTTACAAGGAAGTGCAATATGTGTTGCTTCCCCTTCTGAACCTTGGTGACACTTGCATTGATGCTTTGTAATATTGACCCTTTTTCTTTGTGCTGGGATTTTAACCTTTTCATTACTACTTTAGTGAGGATTCATATATTTAGAAAAGGGTGATTTTTGTTTGGTCTCTCAAAGTGAGTGTGCTCCCCTCCCCAGCAGTTTTTTTTAAGGTTCGTGAGTTTCCATTGGAAGCTGCCCTTTTGGTCCCACTGCCCCAACCAGCAGCTTCTATGTGGGTTTTATTTCCTCGTGAAGATGAAACTGGACATACAAGCTACGGGGTTGAACAACTCCTTTTGGGCTTCCTTGCTGATGCTGGAGTTACTTGTAATGTGTTGGTATCCTGTTGGTATCTCCAGTCTCTTTATGATGTCCTCCTCCTGTCAGATTTCAGCTCCGTGACACCGAGTGCTATAAAGTATGAGAGAAAATACTATGCCTGCGCTAGAGAGCGGTTTTTATTTGAAGACTGGTTATGCTAGTGGAGGCTTTCTGGATTGTGCCATTGAGTCTGTCTGTACTAAAATGAGCTATTCAACTCCTACCATTGAAGAATGTTTGTGCAGGGACAGAGAGAGGGAATTTGAGTTTTAACTGCTATCACCACAATTTACTAATGTGTGCTAATAGTTGTACTGTTTCTTACTGATGTTTTCAGACATCCATAAATCAAAACCAAGCTTTACAAGGAGAGGCTAAATTACTGTCTCCTACTATTTTTTCTTTTGCTCTGGTTGTGTGTGCCTTTCAATGGGGACATACAATAATGTAAATATTACCTGCTGCAGTAATACATAATATAATACAAACCTTAATTGTTCTTTGTAAACATTATGGGTGAGCAGCTTCACTCGCGATAGGAGCTTGCATCTCTTTTGCTTTGTCTGTGCCATTGTTCTTTCATGGTTATAAGAATGTTTTATAATACATTGTCAGAGCGCTTCTGCTGCGAAGCTTTGCATCATGGCCATCTATTAAAACCCTGTGCAGCAAGCAAACAGACTGTAACAGTAAAAGCTCAGTCAGTTAAACCAGTTTAATTAAGTCAGTGGTGGGAGCTTCTGCTGGTTCAGTTAGAAATCACACATGCCAGTCTCCCTGCTCCAGCTATGTTAGTGCTAGCAGAAGTCTGCAAGTAGGTACCACTTTAGGAAATTTCTACTTCAGCTGTTTCTGACATGTACATGGTTGCAAAGTAGTTGTTTCCTTTTTTCCTTTCCCTTTTTGTATCTTTTTTTGTTTCCTTCTCTCCAGGGAATTTAGGCTGTGCTGTAGTTAAATATAGCTGCTCTTGGATGTAGTTATTAGCCACTTGCCCCCCTACCTGATACATTATCTACACCCTTGGAAAACAGATGAAAAATTTCAGGTTTGAATTCTGTGAGTGGAAGAAACAGAGGGTAGTTAGTATCCAGATTTTATTTTCAAGTGAAATGGCTGGAATAATGGCAGATGTGTAAGTTGTGCAAGATAGTAAGACAGTATTTAAGATACAAATAACTACTACTTGTCATAAAACACTAGCATTAACTCTATTTTTTTATTCAATGGTTAGTGCATGAGACAGCCAGAAAGGAGTGATTGAATAGTTTCTTTAGTGTTTTTTAGAGAAAGGGATACGTACAGGCTATCTGGTAAAGCTTCTTTAAGAGGAACCCATAGTAAACTAACTCCACTGTACAGACTATCACAGGAAATGTAGCTAAGGCCCAAATGACATTGTTTAAAATGTTGATGAAACATTTCTGTGCACTGCAGAAAGCGTAGCTATGCTAGCACAAAGCTGAAGTTGTGTTCAGTATTGTTTTGCATTGTGGCTCCTATTTACTAAGTGCACTTACGTGCAGAGAGAGAAGCTGCACAGCTTGTACTGAGTTAGGTGGCTTTCATGCAAGTATTACAGCAAGGGTGGTGTGACTAAGCAAAGCTTGAGGGAACACAAGCTTGATCAGGAAACAAACAGAATAAATGGGAAAATGCATAGCAGAAATGGACACAGGACAGATGATGTAAATTCAGACATCTCCACAGTGTTGGAATATGCAGTGTTGCCATATCTACCAACTATGTTGTAGATTACACGGGATCTTCTCTCCAGTCTTCTTCACATCCTGAACCCAGCCCGTAACATTTCCTTCCTTTTGCTCTTTCTTGCTTAACATGTTGGAAACTGTTCTTAGAAGTTGTTCACCGTAACATTAGGAAAGGTAACTTCTCGGGTATGAATTCTGCCACACTGCCTTATGTTAAAGGTTAGTGTGGACAGATTATGGTTCTTGCAAAAATCTATGTAATAGCATAGTTCCCCACAGGAAGGCTGGATGCTCTTATATACACAAAATATATGTGTATTTTTTACAGTAGCTGGCAGGGTGTATATGTGTTCTAAAGAATACATATTAATCTGAAAGATGATGTTTTGGTGAATCATAGCTGTCTAAGAATGAATGTTGGAATTTTTAGGTATTGAATAGTTATGTCTTACATGACTTCATTTCTTCTTCTTGCCCTCACATGCAGCCTTGGTCTGTTTCATGATTGATTGCAAAAGAAGAGATGATTTCTTGCAGTGTTTTGTTTTGGGGAGAACTCTACTTTTCTGTTAAATGTTATTTGGTAACTTTGGGTCATATTTGCTTCTACAGTAAGAAGACATTATCTCATTCTCTTCATTGTTGCTGGAACTCAGCCTGATATCTGAAAAACTAGTGTTATTTTCTTTCATATTTCATGAATGTAGAGTAGACAGATCTACTGTAATGTCTAACCCAGAAGAAAAATTCAGGAGTTTATTCTGGACAGAACATTGATTTTCTCAGAAGGAACCTTGGGGGAGGCTTTTGGGGACTAGTAGAAAGCAAAAGTTGTAAACGTTTTCAGGAAGGAGAAGAAAGAGAATTTGGGAATCTCAAGCCTCACATAGTCCTCCTGCAAGCCATTTTCAAACAAATGAAGAACCAGAAGCTGGTTGGGAGTAGTCAGCATGGATTTACAGAGCAGGAGTAACGTCTGATCAATCAGTCAGTTTTCTGTGGTGTCATCACTGACTCGGTGGAGGAGGAGAGGATAGTGAAGGCTTTTTACACTGACTTCAGCAAAGCTTTTGGCACTGTCTTTTGTATCATCCTCACTGACAAACTGATGATGTGCAGGCTAAGTAAATGGACAGGGAGGTGGGCTGAAAAGTGGCTGAAATACCAGAGTGAAAAGGTTGTGATCAGCAGCCCGAGCCCTGGCTGAAGACAGGTCACTAGCAGTGTGCTGCAGTAGTGAATAGTAGGGACAGTGCTGCTCAACGTCTTCACAAAGGAGCTGTATGATGGAACAGAGTGCCCTCTTTGCAAGTTTGTAGATGATTCAAAACTGGGAAGAGTGTTTTGATAACAGCAGAGAGTTGTGTTGCCATCCAGAGAGGTGTCAACAGGATGGAAAAAGGGGCTGACAGGATCCTCATGAACAAAGTGAAGCCAGGGCCTGTACCTGGAGAGGAATAACTCCAGATGCCAGTAAAGGCTGGGTCTGAATGGCTGGGAAACACCCTTGGTGAGAAGGACTCTAGGAATCCCAATGGACATGAAGCAGATGATGTGGCAGCAATGTGTGTTTGTGGCAAAGGCAGCTCCTATCTTCCTGGGCTGCACTGAGGCAGAGAAGATTGGCAGGAGGCAGGTGGAGAGAGACAATCCTTCTCTTGTCCCTTCTTTTGAGGCACATTTGATTTGTTGTGTACAGTTCTGTGTTGTGCAGTACAAGAGAGAGAGATGGAGATAGTGGTGCGAAAGCAAAGAGCCATGAAGATGGCTAGAGGAATTGAGTATTTGACATCTGAGGAGAATGTGAGAGAGATGGGGCTGTTTAGGCTGGAGAAGAGAAGGCTCAGGGTGATGTCACTGGTGTGTCTGAATGCACGCTGTGGTGGAGCAACAAAAGTGGGGTGAGACTTCTATTGGCGGTAGAGAGTAAAAAGATAATAGGCAATGGGCCTGAATTGAAATTCAAGATCTATTTCAGCATAAGAAAAAAAGTTTTATTGTGGGTCCAGTCAAACACTGTGACAGATTGTCCAGGAATGTTGTGGAACTTCTCATCCATGGATGTAATTAAAAGCCAAAGGGACACAGCCTTGAGTATCCTGCTGTCATTGACCCTGTTCTGAGCTAAGGGGCTGGACTAGGCCATCTCTAGAGATATCTTCTTGCCTCTGCTGTTCTGCAAGTCTGTAATTACGGTAAGTTTGATGACAGTACCTTGGCTCTACGGGCCCAACTCAGCTATGGAGTAGTAAGTAGGGGTGTTAGCTGAAGTATGGAGGATAAGACTGGGCCCACCTACAGGCTTTATCTTGTGAACAAGCAATGCCTTTTCTGTATAATCAAGTGAAGTGTTGGTTTTAGTTTCTACTTCTAATTATAACTACATATTTTTTCTTTCAATGAGCAGTATTTTTCACACTCCAATTAAAAATATGATGCCTTTCCCACTGCTTACACACACATGCACTTATGCCAAGAATGAAGGAGATTTTAGCAACATTATGAAATTGTGATTCTTGAAGCATTTGGATGGGCTGAATCAACTCCTATGCCTTTAGTTTATATATATTTATTTAAATCCTAGCTTTCTACAAGCAGTGTTTTATTAGTGCCCCTTTCCCCCCCTGCTGCCTTCCTTTCTTTCCATATGCCACAACTTCTGAAGTGAACTTTAATGGTGAGGAGGTGAGATGTTAACTTATTGCAAGTCATGAGTAACCCCTCATTAAAATAGGCAGCTACAGAGTAAAGGGTATAGACATCCTGTGAAAGACAGTAAGATGAATTCAAGGCTTGTCTAATGTAAAAGAATCAATGGAGAAGATTGCTTGAAGGGAACTGCTGGAAAAACTTGTGTACAAATAGCGGAGTATTAATCACAAGAGATGGATATATTACTTGGAATAGCTTCAAATTACTTAGGAGAAAAATTGTCTGCTTAAGTTGTTGCTGTGCCCAGCGAATGCCGCTTGAAAATCTTTGTTCTCATGATTTGAAACAGTCCTTTACATTTTATCCTAAATTTCTTAATGGACAGTTTTATCACTTGCTGTTGTGCGAACACAGTCCTCTGAGTTGAGATGGCTTTTTGGTTTTGCCCCATGGTGTTTCATCAATCCTGTTGGCTCTTTGTTCTTAAGCAGCCGTTCAGGGCCTTCTCTTGGCTTGAGATTGTGATGTCAAGTAGGCTTCCATTCTCTTGAGAGTACTAGCAGCACCTCTCTGTTTTTTATTTACAGTACATATCCACATGCTGAACAGATGCAACAACAAAGAGTGATGTGTAGTATTCCAGATTAAGACTCAGTGTTGCATTGTATATTGACATTGACTCATCTGTTACCTGTTTAATAATTTCCTTTCATTTTCAGTAACCTATAAATCAGTTCATGGACTCCAAACTATCTGAGAAATAAAATCTGTATGTTGTATTGAAAAGCCTAGTTATTTTTAATATCATTTTCTATCTAGTCTGAATTGATGTAACTCTCTGAAACTCAATTTATTATAACCTTTTTTTTTTTTAGGGCCTTACATTAATTATTATTTTGGATTTGTTTGTGCCATCACAATAGCTCTTGTCTAATTAGCTATTTGATGTATAATTTGTTCTTTTCTCCAAAATTGTTTTTTTTGCTGACTTGATGATATACCTGTATGCATAAACCACCTGCATGCTGTGGGGTAAGCAGGATGCGGCTGGGATGAGTTTTTTTGCAGAAGTCATATGCTGAAGTGAGTACTAGTTTTTTTCATTATCTGAAATAGCCTCTGTTTCACATTTCCCACAGAACCATCTTTTCTGTACAACCCTTCTTTTATTGCTAATTATAACCTTCTATTATGAGTTCTTACAGGCAGAGAATTCCCAAACCATAACAAGAGGAAAGAAAGATTTAATAATTTAGAGAAAAATGATGGAGTGAAAGGGACGAGAAAAATGATTGTAAAGACAAAAGTTGTGATGTGTGTGGGGCTTTACATGCCTGTGGAACGATTAGAATAATTTGGCTGCCAAATGAATCACCCTCCTCTTTTGTCATTCATGGAGGACTCTGCTAAGATAGAGCTTTTGTATGAACAAGATCTTTTCAGATTATAGCATTCTGAGCAGTCTGTTCTGTTTTGCAGTAAAATTTATTTTCAGCAGCCTTATTCTAAATGTGTTGCACCTATGTCAGGGAAGAATGGAAGGCAAAAAATCTTGCAGTAGAATTTTGTCCTTGAGTTCAATGACACTTGACAAAAGCCAGACCAAGAGAAAAAAATATCTAGACTGCTTTTGGAAATGGAATATTTGCCTCTCAGATTTGTAAACCCAGGACAAATATGTGAGAAACTGGCATTAGTTTGGTATTAGATTTAAGTTAGAAAAAATAGAGGAACAGTGAAGTTATGGAGAAGAAGTTGAATTATAATTGTAATGACTGGGGTATGTTTGCTGTTCTGAAGAGTTAAAACACATAACCTCTGTTAAAATAGGTGGAAATAAAAATATAGGGATGAAAAAGAACAACATGTGGTGTTAAGATTTCTGTTGAATGACGAAAAAGGGCTGAATTTGAGAAGGGTGATTGAAACAGAAGGGAGCCATGGGCTGAGGTTAAAAGGCTTGGATAGGGCACCATAGCCCTGTGCTGAAAAATGTACATACCATAAAAAAACAGCAGCAAGATGAAGGTGGACTGGAGGAAATGCAGAGTAATGTTCAAACCCAACATAATCTCTGCTGTGCTTCCTCTTATTTTCTTTTGGGGTTTTTTGGGGTGGTTTTTCTTGCATCTTCTGCCTCAATTATCACCCTGAATAATGAGCCCTGTGGCTTTCTCTACTGGCCATAAATAGTGTCTGAACACCGTCTTGTACTCCACCTGTTTCAAAGAGGCACAGCAGTATGGCAGCTTGGCAAGGCAGGTGGGAATTGAGGGGATACATAGGAACTTAAGAACTGGAGCACAGAGTATGCAGAAAGGCTCATAGGAGTCACACAGTAGGGCCCTTATCTATTTGTAGAAAGGATATCAAGGTTTAATACATGCAATGAAGAGATCTTGGATACAAAAAATGCATTCTGTGACAGTGTCTGCTGGCAAATGCAGATGGCCATGTTTGTAAGACTTTTTTGTCCTGTACTGCTTTTCACTGTGCCACAGTCATCTTTTATTGATTTCCCCCAATTAGTCTCCTTTAAAACTGCAATCAATGGTGTAATCACAATCAGTTCCTCTAATTTTGTTTTGGCTTTTGAGGTTTCACTTTTGACAGATACTTGTGACTTCTCACAACAGTTATTTACATAGCTTTGTTTTATGTAATCTTATTAGTAGTAGTTTGTAGTATTAGCTTCCTGAATTTGATCCAAAGCTCATATAGTCTGTTGGATGGCACTGCCTATTGCCAGTGGTAAGATACATTTTCTTCATTTTATGCTTTTGCTTTAAAATCTTAATAGATGTCTCAGGATGTGTGTCTTGTCTCTCTCCAGACCATACTCTGAATTTTCTTGCGGTCTCTGAGAAGGAGCAGAAAACACTGAAAACTCCATGACTAATGTTGTGATTTAAAGTGACTTATCTATGGGGTTTGTTTATTGTCTTCTTCCATCTTGAAACCTCTCCTAAATGATATCAGTAAGAATAAATTCTAATTTTTTATGGACAACTTCTGAAATCGAGTCAAAAAAATCTGTTTTGTTGTATTAAGGTGTGGTGGCAGAAGGCAACATTTGAATATCACCTTTGCAGAGACTGAGTGTCATTGTGAATTCTCTTTCTCTTTCTGTGGCATCATCTTCCTTGATCACTCCTAAAGATCAGAGTTAGTTATGACTACTGTTTTGTATAGGCATCTCTGCAAGCCGTACCCTTGGAACCTAATGTAGAATTTCTTCTTCAAACTGATGAATCTCTGTGCTAGAGCAACATGGCATGCCTTTGTTTCACAGCTAATTAGAAATACGTCAGCCCTTAGGGCTATAAGTGCTCTGCGTCTTGAGAACTGATCACTTGCATTAGTGAAACCTTTTTTTTTTCCCAAATGCCTAGTTAATACCTAATAAACTACAACCAATGCATTTATGTTAATTTGCCTCTAAAATGTTTAATGATATCTCTAATATTTGTTTACAGGAAAATAAACCATATTGAAAATATGAGAATAAGAAAATATTCATATTGAAGGACTTTCACTCTGAGCTTTTGCTAGCTGTTTAATGACTGCCACAGTACCTTCTCTGACATCATATTTAACCAGTCCAGTTCATACTGTTTGGTGACACTTTGAGCAGGAAAGATGCTAAATAAAGCTTAATGTTTTGCAGTGCAACACTACAAGCGCAGATGGCAAACAGCAGTTTCATTCTTTGTGAACTTGGACCACTTGCACAGTGTTTGCATAAAGTCAGACACGATCTGATGCACAGAGAAATAACATCTAGTTTTCTGTTTTCAGAGTAGCATGCCAAAAGCAAAGTTGGTCAGCAACAATGTTTCTGATTTGAGTTTCAGATTTTTTTTTTCTTTTTGTTAAAACATGGATTATAAGCTTGCAGATAAGCTAGAGCTTTTGGTAAAGAAGAACATGCAACTTAATGGTGGAATTTATTTGACCCTTTAAATTGGAATTGCAACAGTTGGTATGTCCAACAGCTAGGAAGAGACTGTCCTGCTGAATTCTGCTGCAATTAAAATGGAGAGGTACTGCCATCATTTTGCTGCCTTCTTGTGAACCTCATACCAAGAACTGTGAAAAGAAATGTGACTGCCTTCTTCTCTTTAGAAGGTGTTGACAAAAGCAACAGGAGTGAGGTAAAGGCTGCAGTAGTTTCTTGCAGAACTTATTTCTACATCAGCTTCATAGCCATTCTACTGAAATGGGAAGAACAACTATTTGCTGTAGTTTACTGTCACAAATAACCTAAACTCTAGAAGACTTCTGCAGCTCCAAGAGTGCCGCATAATGCAGTGGAAGCTGGTAACTCTTCAACTGCTAAAATTCGTTGTATGATGCAACAATGATAGTCTTGTATGAGCATCCTATTTTCTGTAGGAATTCGTAGATGGCATCTTTTGTCAAGAGCAAAGCTCTTTTCTGTACTACTTAATTTCTTGTAAGGAAAAAAGAAGTTTCTGCGTACTCAGATGGGATGACCAGTTGGCTCATGAGAAGAAACTACCATGTTTATTCAAATATGATAGTATAACATATCAAATACATTTACAGTGTGTATTTACAAATATAAACATACAGTGTGTTTCTACTTTAAAAGATTTATTTAGGAAATATTTTTTGGTTTGTTTAATGAAGAGTTTATGAAGAAAATGGTCTACTTGCTTTTTTAAAACAGAATAAATCTGGAATAGGTGAGTTGACATCACTAAAGCCTGAGGCATAAGTTTAATTAGTTACTGGCATAGCTTCCACTACAGCTGTTATGCAGTACGTACCTAAGGGAATGCTTGTCTCAGTGGATTTGTAATGTTTTGTGCTTCATGGCCTTACCAATGCTAAAGAAATGAGAGGAAGTGTTAGGGAAGCTTTTTTCATTAATTCCTAAAATTATTTTAGATTCTTTAAGTATAATTATGGCTTATCATCTCCATGATTTTTGTTCCTTTTGCACTTTTTAGAAAGGGTCTTTGAATATTCGTAGAGACAGTAGGCATTTATTGCAGTTCTTAAAATCCTTCTCAGGTACTAAAGAACTTGTTTTCTTAGGAGGCATCTGTTTCTGTATTAACAGGAACATAGCATAGGGACAAAGCAGGAATCTGGTTTTGTGTTGCTTTTAACACAGTAAATCGGAGTTTTAAAATTATTCTTAAAAATGTTAGTTTGCATTAAATTTGCCCTGGTTGTGGAATAGTAACAGTAAACCTTGCACTTTCTGGCATCTAAAAGTGCAGTTACTCACCCAATTTCTTGGGTGTTTCAGTCTTCAAAGGATGATGGGGAATTTGCTCCAAAACTAGGTGTTAGTGACCTTGCTCGCAGGCTGGTTCCTGAGCACCCTGGTAGGTGCAGGCCACAGGAAATCTAGCTGGATGCTTGGAGCCCATCTAAGCCCTTCACAGGACTCCTTTTTGTGTGAAGCTGCAGGTCGCGTTCTGCATCTGCAGCCTGAACACAGTAATGGTTAGTGAGACTGGACAAATAGCTTCTGTAAATGATATCACCTCATCAGGACAAGGAAACAGTTGCTGTCATTAAGTCTTCCCAAAAGATTACATTTCCAGCCCAAACCTTCACATTTAATTATAAAGGAAATTTTGTCTGCTTATACACAGTGCTGTGGTCGAAAAACTAGACACATTAATTTCTGATCATGTTTGTGATGCAAATTAGAACAATGGGAAATAAGGTATAAAGTTTCCTATCACTGGGATCTCAGAGAAGCTTGTGGATCTTATTGCAGTAGTTAGAAGGGGTCATTGAAGCAAAGTGTCTTTTCCCTTCTGATTTCATAGAACATGGAAAGCTACCAATAGTGTGCCATAGCGTAGATGTATTTTTCCTTCTTTTGAAAATCCTTAAAGCCAGCTGTGAAGAAAACATCTTGACATGCATAGTTTTACAGACTTTCTGTTACTTTCAGGGGCTGTGCATTTGCTGTTGACATCATGAATCCTGGAAATATTTCGATTGCTGCTTCCTTGTTTTGAACTGTTTGGGTGGCACAAACAGTGGCAAACATCTGTGATTCCTCAGCTATTCATTAATCTTCCTTCCACAGGCTGTGCCAGAGACTGTGGCAAAATCTAGGTGAAAAGCATGTTATTAACTACATGTAGGTAGATGTAGCCCTTTCAGGGTCTTGGATGCCTTAAACAATTTTAGCATAATTTTTCCCCCAGTCTAGCTGCTTTAGTCTGTGTTCAAGGAGCTCAGACAGTTGTTTGTTCATCTGCCACTCTTTAGAGTCCTTTAGAACTGAACAGAGGACTTAAGTTTACCATGAATAAAAATTACTTAGGAAAAAAAATATTTTTTTATACATCTGCTGCTAAAAACCACATTTTTAAAGCAATGAAGGGCTAGGAAATAATGGGTCAAGTTTGAGGATTAAGTATTAAAGAAGATAAGATCTCTCTTCAGTCTGTGAAATTGATAGAAAAGTGTTTCCAGACCTAGAAAACTACTATTTGAATCATGGCTGCAATTCTGAGGCTCTGGATAGGAGAAAGCCTGGATTTCATCAAGCTGTACAAATGTGCACAAGCACATCACTCAGTGAAAGGTTGATTGTTATAAAATAATTGTCAACAGCCTTGTGACCTCATCCTTTTGTGTGAAAGAAGCCAAAAGACTTCTTTTTTATTATTGCCTGTTTTTCTGTAAATGCAAATCAAACAAATTACAAGTATTTCAATATGTCAGTGAATAGAGACATGGTAAAGATTCAGATAAATCAAGAACACATGGAAGATAAAAATAGAAATAAACATTGTCTTGCCTGTTGGCTGTCTCTGAATGCCAGTTCTGTCTAATGTCTGCCATGGTAGAAACAACAGGGAAAAGGGGAGAGAAAGGTAATCTGCAGATATGTAGAGAAATCCTCAAAGAATCTGATATCTATATTATACAAGCATACCTGTGATAGCTGATCTTTGAAGTAGAATCTACTGTATGAAATGCCTCTGCCTGGTTTTGTTACTGTTGTAGACTAACCACTTCACATGCTAAAAGTAAACATAACAATTTAAGCTGTACAAGCATCTTTGTAAGATGGTCACGTGTCACCTATAGTTGGTATGAATGACTCGCCTTGTCTAGCCTTTTGTAACCACTGTAACTTACAGCTAATGAATACAGTTCCTGCAAGAGGAAAGCCTTTTCTCCCCTGCTTTTAGGAAAATAATGCACGTTTTAGATTGATAAGGTAGAGATCTAGTTGCTATTGACTGCTTTGAGCATCTGAGGGATTCCAGGAAGCTCAGACAGCATATCTGGGTATTGCCACAGGGAATCTAACTTGGATTTCAGTATTTAAACGGACACAGCTTGGATCATGCCAGCCTTATATGCTGGATCTGTGTGGCCGAGGCAGTGTGGCAGCTGTGGTGGTAGGCAGAGAATAGGTGTGCCTGGAGGGCTCTCGTCCTCCTGTTGCCTTACTTGGAATTGTGACCTAGGCCTGATGGCTTATGGGGTCTGCTTTATGGTGACCATTATGGGGTGGTTGTGAGCAGTGACTGCTGTGTTTACTTGACCTTTCACCAGTATACACGTGGATGCCAAAGTTTCTAAATGTTAGTTCGGAAGTTTGTAGAAACTCCCCAAGAACTTTATCTCTGTATTTGCGACCATTGAGAGTTCCTTGTCTTTGCTTCTTCCCCTTCTCACTTCCTCTTCCTCCTCCTCTTCTGCTCTAGAGAAACCGCTCCATTGGGCAACTGTTTGAAACCTGCTCAGGGTGGTTGCCTCCAACTCGCTTGTGCTTATTGTGGACTGTCAGTCAGCTGTAAATGCAGAGCAGTTTGAGTCAGACTCAGTGAGAAAATGAAAATACAGCCTTATGTTTATCACAGAAGAGCCAGAACATTCAAGTGCTACTTCGTGTTATCAAATATCTGTACAAGAGAGAACACTCTGGTTTCCACAGAAAGGGAATGTAATCTACTGTATTTTTAAAATTTTCTTCTTATTAATTTTCCTATTTGATACACATTTTCATATTTTTATTAAAAAGCAGTATAGCAGTTAAGAGCTAATGGTGATGCTGACAGGGATAAATCTACAATTAGATTTGGAGTTTTCAGCTGTGTTTTAAACTGAATCGTGCCTTTTTAAAAAAGGATTTTTTTTTTGGTGATAGACAGTTCAAAGTAATTTCATTGATGTTGGGAAGTACGTTTTACTACTAAGTTTGAGTGCATGTGTTTTGCGTAATTTACTAGGGTAAGGGGGCCCTTTGGATCATCTTAATTCCAGAAATATATTTTTTTAAGAAAAAAAGCTATGCCAAAACCTGGTCAGTGGTCACTGATGCACACAAGAAATATTAATTAAAAGAAATAAAAAGTAAAAAAATGAGGACAGAGAGATAGACAGTAGATACTGAAGTGTTTGTGCTAGAGTGTAGGATCTTATGGTGCATTTAAAAGGATTTAATCTCATTTCAACGGTATGGAGGACTCAAGCAATCGTTGCACTATTCTTACTGGCTGTTGTTTTTTATTTGCTCTTATTCTTACAGTGCTGATCTGTTTTCAGAGTGCTGAGGCAAGAGGTGGAAGCTGCCCTGCAAAGGAGTGTATCTTTATGGGTGCAGCTGGTCTTCTGTATTCTACTTCCACTCGCAGCCTTTGTGGAAATGATGTATCAGAAAAGCTTTGAGATCAGTGGACTATTAACCTATGGCAAAGACGCTCGAGTTCAGAGCAGGCTTTGTCAGTGTGTCTGTATACACAGCTGGGCAAAACAATGGGTTAAGATGGGGGTCATGCTTTCAAAATTCTGTTTGCAGGAGAAAGAAAGGAATCATCAATTTTGGACAAAACCTGAGATGCAGATCTCATCAGAGCTGAAACCTGTTGTTTGGAGTTGTGGGATATCTGTAAACAAAGTGACTTTAACTGAAAGTTTTTTTTACTTTACACATAAATAATGTAAAATAACCTGGCTGTCTGGGAATTGAGAGTTAGGGTGAAAAGGAGGATAGGTACGTGGGTGGGCTGGAGTCTGCCTTTGTTGGGAGTTGGATTAGCTGGGGTTTTGACTCCTGTTTAAATATTTATTAGAGGTCCTTTAAAGATGACCTTTTGAGAAAAATTATGCAAATTAAAAATATTCATTACAATACTACCCACAAGATGACATACTTACCTAACAGTGGAATGGCTTTATGCCTTTTTCATCAGAAATGTGCCCAGTAACTACTGAATGAAACATACAATTAAGCAGTTGTTTTGGGGAATTTTCTGTTGTGGCAGCCAGTGTGTCTTTTTTCCTCATAGCGAACAAATGATAAATTACTTGTGGTTAATTTCTAGATAATTTTGGTTAAAGGGACACCTGGTTGTTTTGGAACTACATTGATTAAATAAAAATGAAATGTTTTCAGTTGTGATATATTGGACCAGCTTTCCTCCTGAATGGAAAGATTAACTAATTCTAAATACTGCATTCTGTACTTCCAAGGTAAATGTTTTGTCTGGAGTAAAATCCTGCTCTCCACTGAAAATAATGTTATAATTCCCATTTAATTCAATGGAAACAGGACTTTCCCCTTAAATATGAGTGCATCTACTCTAGGTGGGAGTAGGACAGTGATTAAACAGCAGTTAAAAGCAGAAAAAAGCCTCTTGTCAAAGTTGATAATGTGCGTGAGTGTTATTTTTGATTTACACTGGGTCCCGGAATAGATCTAGAACTCTTGTTATTTCAGTTTGCAGGTTTTTCAATATAATATTTCTGTGTTACAAAACCCATTCAGCTAATGCTGCTTTCCTTTGAGTACAGAGTTGTACACAGAGATGTCAGAAAAGCGTTGCAGGTTATTTCAAAATCAGACAGAGTGCAGAGCTTAAAAAAAACCAGCCCAACAAAACACTGTCTTTGTGTGCTGGTCTCATAGTAAATAGTGGTTTTCTGGCTCCCTGCTTTTGGCTGTAGCTGTTGGAAGTAAAGAGGCTAAAAGCAAAGCTGGCAGAGAGAAGAACCATGTGTGTTTTTAGCCTGAAGCGTGTAACTGGCTCTGCTGCTGTCAGGAGGGGGAGAAGAAAAGCAGCCCCAACGTAAGGCCCTGGTGGACAAGCCTGCTGCTCCTGCACACCTCTGAGAACTCTTCTTAGCAGCTCAGCAAGCTCTGCTCTGGAAGATTTAATAGTGATGGTTAAAGGATTATTTTTTTTTTTTTGAGAGGATGGCATTTAGTTTATGAGCTTAATAGGACTTTGGTTTTTCTGAGCATTTAAAAAAAATGTTCTCTTTGTACCTTCTCAAATGCCATTCAAGATATTGCTCTTATAATTTAAAAAAACCTCAAAGCCCAACAAAACAAATTAAAAAAAACACACCACCAAAATACTTCCTACCTTGTTTAGCATAAAATTATTCCTGACAGATCTTGGCTCATTTATTCTCATGACTTTTATTTCTGATTAAATAGTTCCCTTCCTGTTACTTTACCATTCCTTCCCCTCTGATGTATTTTTAGAGGGTAATCATATATATTTTCAACTTAGCAAACAGGCCAAGCTCCTTTGATTTCCCCCTTCAAGTGTCCTCTCCTTTCCACTGATCCTCCCAGCCTTTTACTTTACCACAGTAAATGTGATGAGTCCTTCCGTAACTGGAGAATTGTGCACAGTACTTCAGGGGAAGGCCTGCTTACCTGGCACCAAATATTTCTTTGGCCTTGGATAATACAGTAGCAGACTATTTTCTACAAGGCTTCTGCCTTACTACAGCCTTTTAATTTTTATATTAAGGCTCCTTATCTTGTTTCAGTTGCTTTCTTTCGCTTCCTCCTGGCTCTTTCTACAATTAAGCTTCATCCCATTCATGATGTTCCCTTCTTTGTCAGGTTTGACTGCCCTTCTCTGTTCCTATCTCTAGGGCTTCCTAAGCTTGTCATGTTTTCTTCAGCCAGGACTCCTTCTCTTTCTCCTGACTCTCTTTTTCCTTCCTCTCTCCCAGTCCTTGCATCCCAGGTCATCACCCTGGCTTTGCTGTGCTTCCCCCACTGCTCTGCCCCTCATTTCCTTCCTCAACAAGTTTTTGAACCAGATCCTTAATTCAATGTATGTGCTTTTCCTCCCTTAGTTCCTCCAAATGGATCTTTGATGATTTCCTTCTGCTGTGGTACTAGTGTGGGGCCACTGGAAGCACTAGGCTTATACTTTGTGCAAGTTCCCCTCCTTATAGCCTTGCAGTGGAAGCACTTGAGCATTCCAGGATGTGTGGGCATGCTTTGCTTTAGGGTTGGATAGAGGCTTCAGCTGGGTCAGTGAGGATGAAATCTCTGGAGATCTTAGCAACTATTCCTAAATCTGTCAGCTGTGAACTTAAAATATTAAAATTATTATTTTTTTACCATATTTGTCAGATTTTTGTGTGGATACCAAAAAGTGTATTCCTTGAATAAATATTACTCATGATAATATTTAAAGGCACGATGTATTCAAACATGCCTTCAAGTGTGACTTTTTAAAGTTTTAGGGGGTTTAGGATAGTTAAAACTACTTTGTTTTAAGCTTGTTTTCTAGAAATAGGTTCCTGTTAGAAATAAAATGAGGAAGATTTTGACATTTCTCTCTTCATATGTCAAACATTTTGTTATATAGTTTTAAAAAGAACTTCATCAAGATAATAACTAGATAAATACAGGTTTTACAGTAGGAAATAATCTACAATAATGGAGAGTACTACTGGGATCCTGTACAGTTTGTACAAGGATAAATTACATGTTCAAAGGGACAAAAGCAGGTCAGTTTTATTGTTGAACTTGTCTTTTAACTTGAAACATGGCTTTAGACAAATAAGAACCTAAGTATTTGTACAGAATAAATGTTTCCCTATTTTCAGTTCTAGCAAGCTTTTAAAAAAAATAGAATTCTCAGTACTGCATCAACCAAACTATAGCTTTGTTTTAATCCATCATGCATAAAATGAAATAAAAAATATGGATCCAAATATAAAATACAAACAAGGAAAGGTAAATTGGATTTTTAGCTGTAGATTTTATTTACTTGCTATAAAGCTCGTAACTAGTGACGGGCACAATTACATTTGGGTTTGGTCTGTGTACCTGCCAAAGAGTACTGTGTATTTGATTAATAACTACGTGTTGTATATTTGTTTCTTTTTGTCTTATATCTATTGGATTGGCTGGTGTGAATATAGCAAAATCTTACTTCCTGAAACTATTGCCCTGCTTATCCTGCTTGTTACGTAGTTTTTTACCAGTTTGTGCAGCACCATGTGTGCAATTAATAATTCACTCTTGAATGCTAGATGTCCAGGTTGAAATACAAGTGATATTACTGCTGAATATACTTTTTTTTTTTTCTGGAAGGAAAAAAATAATGAAACAGCAAAATGTATTTTCTTATATGCTACAAAAAAGAAATATCTTCTGATGCAACAAATAGATACATTATTGACTGAAACATCTAATATGTGCTAGGCAGAGATAGTACTGAGACACTGTAACAAAATCTTTACTGTTCTGGAGCCCACTAAATAGATTTAGAAGCACATAACTGTTATGAGGGAAGTAATTGCATTACAGAAATCCTGCTTCAATTTACTGTTTGGCGTAAACAGTTTAAAGACGTTATGAATAACAGTAAAAGGGATGAAACCTTTTTAATTTCAAATAAATAAACGTGTTAATGTTAAATGTAAACAAACAAAAAAGAGTAAACATACTTGCACAGATTAAATCTTTCTTTCCACTTTTGACAGTATTGTGAATCCATTCTTGTTTCTCATCAGCATGGAACCTAACGTACGGATTCACCTCTTTGTTAGGGCATCTTAAGAAGTGCTATGGAAAGGGGACTTGGAGATCACTCTAAACCATTACAATGTGCTCTGTGCCCAAAAGGAGCAATTATTTCTCATCCTATGGACTCTCTGATGATGCTGGAAGGACAGATGAGGGTTTTCTCTTCTGAATAGTTTCAGATATGGCAAAAATTAAGCTAATAAGAAGAAAGAAGTGACTACTGTGTTAGCTACATGGGCACTAGTCACCTTCCTTAAAACTTCATTTCTCCTCTCACTGTTATTTGGGAAGGGGTTGGTGTGTAAAAGGCTGAAGTAATTTCTTTAGCCAGAAAGCAGTTTGGTAGCAGGCTCACTAGGAGGCTGGTATCTCTGTGGCGTCGGTGTATGACAAAAGGATTTCTGCCCTGTGCTCCCTTTCCCATTGTCATAGCTCACCCAGTTAGCAGCTACAGGGCAGCTGTAACAGCACAGGAGGCTTTCTCCAAAGATCCTAGGTATACGCTTGGGCTGATGGCATGAGGGAAAACTGTGTTGTCCCTCATCTAGCTTCATATGCTAGGTGTAATAAAAGCATTTCAGGCTTGCTAGCATATGACATGTAATTGTTCTCCTAGACTTTGAATGAAGGAGGTGCTTGTGGATATGGTGGTATGGAAGCTACTACAGTACTGAATATGAGGTAGGGAATGAAGAGGAGCAGATACACTGTTTAAGCTGCATAATTCTGTTTGAAATTTTGAAGAAAAGGTTCATCTGTTCCCAAATAAATATAAGTTTATAGTAATGATATGTTCATATGGATATCTTATCCAGTCATAAGAAAAGTAGTTTATTGCTTTTTACAGAAATAATATATTTCTAAAAATTCAGAGTTGTCTCTTTGTTTAACTAAGATTCATTAGTCTGAAGAAAACAAATTTGCCTGTCCTTAAGACAGTATAGAAAGAAACCATGATTCACCTATTAGGCATACTGCATGGTATTTTTGAAGATAATTTGGAGGAGGAGGAGGAGGCCAACCTGAAGCAGCCTCCTGTTAACTGCAAAGGTCTCAGAAGTGCTATAGATGAGCAGGATCTGTCAAAGCTGTGATGAGTTAAGAACATCAGTGGTGAAATAAATTTTCTGTTGGTTGACCTTTAAAATTACTTGCTATTTCTTTCAGTGTTATTTTTAAATGAGCATTCCTTGAAAATACCAGTATCTTTCTTAATTTTGTTTCACTCCACCTTCACCCATTTTTAGTTTTAGCTCCCCCTCTCCCCTACTTTTATTTTTTTTAAAGAAGGATTTGTCAGATGTTTGAATGCTGTTACGAAGCAGAAGTAATGACATGTACCCAGTCATGCCTCAGAGATTATTCAAAGTAGAATAAGGGAGGGCGGAAGGGGGTGGTGGAGACAAACTGGAGATAATATCCTGAAATATGTATTAGGAACAGTTTTAAATCATGGGCCTTAACCTTGGTGCCTTCTGTGCTTACTTTGGAAGGGTTCTGGAAAGTCTGTATAGTTAAGATGCAGGTGATTGTCCATGTTGGATTTCTCTTCTACCTACATTACAAGTTTATCCTTTCTCTGTAACTAATTAGCTCTATAGTTGGCTCTATACATGGTGGTGTTTACAGCCTGCAGAGTTAAAACTCAGTTAGTAACCATGGCAGCTAACAATGATCCGGGTGTCTGGCAGCCTTTCACAACTTCAGCACATTTTTTAATCTGTAGGATTGAGTTCCTGGGTCTGTGTTAGCAGTTTGATTGTCCCTGCAGCTCTATTCCTAGTGCAGTAGGACAGCTTAGAGTGCATTTCCTAGTAGATTTGGATTTCTTTGTTCTGTATGGAGTCTGAACTTTGTAATAAAAGTTAAAAAAAAAAGCCACTCAAAACCTGCTGATTGGACAAAACCTACCCCAAAACTTCTTGCGTGCCTAGTTGTGGGTTATGGATACCTTGAAGACCACTGAAGAATCTTTGGAATACTTTTTTCTCTGTGTTACAGCCTTGCTGGTGAAGTATGGAGACTCAGGAATATGGCTGAGTTTGGGCATAGAGTGAATCCACTTTTTACCTCATGGAAGAAAGAAGGGCAGAACTCTCCTTTTGACTGCTACATGTACGCTCAAAGAGCTTTGTCATGATGGAACAAAAAAGTACTCTGCAGATTTTGAAGGAAGCGTGCTCTTGTTTATGATTTATATTTAATCTGTGGTGTTGCATGAGCAGCTGGAGAAGCTAACAGATATCAAACCTAAATGCAAAAACCTTTAGTTAAAATTAGTATTTTTTTCATGTCGTATGCCAGTCAAAGTTCCTTTCTGTGTGTAATGGAAGGGATTGCATCTCTTCCATTTAACTCTCTCATCTTTCCTGGTCATTTGAAAAGCAGAGGGCTATGCTGGCCGTCAAAAGGCTGTGGCATAAGGGCTGAAAATACTCCAATGACAACTGTGGTTTTGCATAAGGTTTGTGTTGGTGAGGAATGCCCATGCTATGGACTTGGTCTTTTGTAGGAAACCAAATAAAGCGCAGGTCCCTTGCTTCAAATATTGAATGTAGATAGATGGTAGGTAATGTAATCTCTGTCTAGAGACAGAGTTTACACTTTAGAAAAGGAACTGCTGCAGTGGTGGTCTGTCTTGTCCACTGCCCTGTTTCCAGCACTCAACAGCAATGGGTAGCTCAGAAGAACAGAGTTGACTCACAGAATCACAGAACGACCAGGTTGGAAGAGACCCACTGGATCATCACCCCCCAACCATTCCTATCAGATTTTAAACCTTTTGTTTTGTTTTATATATGATACTGTATAACCTGCCAGTTCTGGACTTGATGCTTTGAATATGGCTTTGAATATGTACCTTCAGTGTGCATATTACTCTTTATTGTAAGCTGTAATTGTATTGCTTGAGTAAATACACGTCCTCTCTTCCATTTATTTGTATGAAAATTGAGTTGTGATATAATCTCACTGGCTCCCTGCTTCATCTCTTTTACCAGGAAAAATCTTTGTGAATTTTTAGAAGAAAGTTCAAGCTCCTCTGCTTTATTCAAATTGCCTGTTTTCTTTGTTAAATCAGGTCTTTCAGCTAAGCTGACTATCGCTTACAATTTAAATGTGACACAGGCAGTTGGTTTGTTGGCCACTGAATTGCATTTTTTTTTTTTACCTTAAAACATAAGATGAACCAAAATGATAGTGATGGTTGGTTGTTACAATTCATAGGATAGGAGAAGGTCAGTGTAACATCATGTCTGCCTTTTATGATTACTGCATGCGGGAATCACTGAGCTGATGTTGCCCACAGCCTACCTGTTAGTAACATAAACTTCTAAAATACCGTAATTTGGATAATTTGTTTTCATGAGCCATGAAGGGGAGGAGGGAAGTTAGATGCATATCACAGTTTGTCGGTGCTGTGTTGCAACAAATTGTTATTGAAGGGGAAAAGTGCTACAGAAAGGAACAAATTACATTAATGATACTGTTTTGAAATCTGATAATACCTTAACAGTTTTCCCAAGGCAGTTTAACTATTTGTGGCTAAGCGTGCCACATATGCTGGTAGAAGAAATATACAGATAAAAGTTATAAAAAAAAAGAATTCCTGTTGAAAAAAATTGTTTAAAGAATGAGCTTACTGAATAGGTAATGCTGGTTAGGTCTTTAACACTACTTGATCTGCTAGGAAATAATCTGTACTTCTTACTGTAATTCTTAACTCCTGGTACCTCTGTTTTCACAAGTAATCACTTCCAGAAATTATGCATGAGATTGAGAATAATCTATACATAGTCCAAGGACAGAAATGCTGTGAGTATGCCTCTCCTACTGATTGCAGCACTGTGCTCTGATGGAGTTGAGCTTTCCTGTATTTATCATTCAGAATCCATATGTACAAAGTTGCAGATGCTAATAATTTTTCTTGATAAGTATAGGTGCCAGTTTTAACTCACTGCTGTCACACAGTGCTATAACTGCTGTCCTGCAGGAACAGGGACTCAGTGTCTCAACAAAGTGATCTGGCAGAGGTAGAGGTAGAACAGTTTATAGTTTATTCTTTGTGAGCATTTTGTATCCTATGCCTTTTTTTATATCCGTTATCTGTATAAGTAAAGAAAAAAATTACAAATTCACTCCTTTCTCCCTCAAAACTCTTGAGTTCATCAAACAATTGTAAACAATTTTAGTCTACCAGTGCCTACTGATGTGTTCCTACTGTTCTAGACTCAGTACTTAGTTTGCCTGACTTCTTTTAGGATATTATTTTGTATTTTCCACCCTAAACTGTGGACTAACTTGATTTTTCAAGGGAGAGAGGGAAGGAATTTCCCTTTCCACAGCTAAGTCTTTGACTAGAGCTCATGTCCAACCTGCTGGACTGTTAGTCTTCATTTCAAAGTGTCCAGTTTGTTTTTCATTACTCAAGTCCTTTTCCCCTCTTTCCCTCCTCTTGGGTCTTGGTTGTTATAGGAACAATGAGTTTCATTGACAAACTCTTTTGCTTTTTCTTCTGAAGTACCACATATAATTAGGTGAAACTTGTTCACAGGACCGTTTTTAACATGTCTGTTATGGTAGGATTTTTATTTCTTTTCCTTTCATCAGCACAACCTCTTATTTTCATTATGCATACTTACTGGCTAGAAAGAGACTGTTACAAGGGTTTTTTACAGGACTCTGCTGTAGTCTAAGGAAATTCAGAAAGGCTGGTTTGCAGCCTATCCCTGTTGCCAGCCACCCTGGAAAATTTTTTTTTGCATGTTATTCTAGCTGTGGGTTTACAAAAAGGTACCTCAGTAAATCGCACAAAACTGAGTGTGCTCAATTGGATTCATGGTGGATACTACCTTGAACAAATCTTACAGTGTTTGGAGGCTTTCTTCTAAGTCCACTAGATGTGAATCTCCAACATTTTCATTAGTTTTTTTAATCTAATGCAGCACATCTGTTTCCTTTTAAAAACAAACAGAATGTTTTTTATTTTCTTACCAGGTAGCCTCCCTAGTTTCAGAGGATGGAAGGCAAAGTCCTGTGTGTGGTTCTTTACCTGCGCTGCAGAGTTGCTAAGTTTTCTTTCCCCTCAGTTATCTCCATCCCTATGCCCTCCCCAACCCCAATTTTGAGGATTCCTTTGCTTTTGCATCTTAGCCAAAATCTTCCAGGCTTTGATGGCTGTCCAGTTAGCCTTGAGGAGGTGATTTCACTCCCTTAAGGGCACGTAGCGCCAAAAGGAAAACTGGACAATGGGCTTTTCTTCTGCCTTCATGCAAATGGGGTGGGTAGAAAGTAAAGTTTGATAATGTATAAGCTTTGAAGATGGATCTAATATCTCTGAGTTCTTAATTTCAGGCTGTTTGTAACAAAAAAATGCTTTAGAAATTATCACCAGCTTGTTGTAGATATGTTGTGAATAAAACCTTCATCTTCAAACCTGTATCTCAGTCTTTGAGGCTTATTTTTTTGTTGACAGTCTGTATGAAATACTAACGTTAAGAAAGTGTCTCATGGTGGTTTTAGTGCTTGCCTTCCTGAGATTCAGTGTTTGAACAGGGTATGCATACGGCATAAAAGGTGGTAAAAGTAGTAACTTGATGATATTACGCTGGTAAAAGTAACATCACTACAAGAGGCAAAAGTGACACCTGGCTGTGGTCAGATACACATGCTCTTGGGGTTTGTTTTCTTGTTTTCTCTGGTATCTGGATGGTGCAACTCTGGGTTTACTTCCTTTGAATAACAAGAAGACAGGTCTAACGTACCTTCTCTGCTGTGAAAGACCTTACAAAAACATGAAGCTAACTTGTTATGTGTAAAGTAACAGGATGAGAACTACCAAGCTGTTTTTCTTGCCACTGTTAAACCCGGTCGTATCATTACTCTTTGCCCCGCAAATATAAGGTTTCTCAACCCCTTCAGCCAGGCACTGACTGTTACTGCCCGGCTGGAGTTACAGGTGATGCTAATGATGACAGTGTTGTACTTCTGCTTCAGACTGGATCACACTTGTGTGGAACTGAGTTCAACATGTTAGAATCTAAGTAACCACTTTGTTATTTTTTGGCATTAAAACATGTTAGCTTGAAATGGGATGTGAGAAGATCTGGGCAACTTTCACTCAGCTAGATGTCCCAGCTTTGTCTTACGATCTGTGTGAAGATAATTTCTACTCGTCACTTTTAGATGTTCTTTTTCTAGTGTATCCAACAGGCACCCATTCAAGCAGCGACTGAGGAATGGAATTGAAAGAAACAGAATATTCTTTGTTTAAATAATTGAATTAAAGCCACTTAGTCGGTAAAGATTAGTTTTGTGAAATAAATCTTACAAAATGAAATTAATTGTAAGTGAGTGTCAGTTGACTACTGTCTTGCCTTATGCATTCTCAAAAGGATTTTGCATACACTATGGCAATTTAGTTTTTAGTGTTACTTTAAACAGTTATACTGTTTTGGTATTCATCAATACAAAATGATTTCCTAAGATCCTGTTCACCGTAGAACACTGGAGTCTGGAAAATATTTTAGATTAAAATAGTCTTCAGGGTGTCTTTACTTTTGGATATGTCATGCTGTTAAAATGGGGAAAGAAGTTTAAAAAATGTGGTATGAGAAGAGATTGTGATAAAATTGAGCTGTGCTCTCCAGAGGATGCTTTAAACATTGTGTATGTTCAGAAATGTTCTGTGAAGATTGATTCTAATTTTGTCTGGTTTTATTCAGGTAACCATTTTGCTTATGAGATACATACGTATTTTTGTGTCAGTTATGAATGGAAGATAAATGTAGTTGTGATAATGATCGTGATTTAATAGAATTTTCTCTCATTTGAAAATGTGGTATAAATTTTGAAGAGCTGATAAGAATATTCAACAAAAGATTCTTACTGAAACCCAGTTCAGCAATGTTTTCACAGTACTTATTTGAAAAGTGGAATTTGTGGCCAACTACCACAAAATCTGAATGGATGAAAACAAACATCCAAAGGTGAGGACAGAGGTATGATTTTGTGAAAAAGGAATAGCATGCTTTTCCAGATTTTCTTGCGCATTTCAGAAATCTGGATAAATATTTTGAGTTGCTGCTGACCTACCAGGAAACCTGAGTGAATAAAGGAAGGACAGTCTTATTTTCTGGCCTTAGAAGTATCTTTGTAGAGAAAATGAATTTTGAAATTTAAGTTCTGAATGGAAAGAACTTCAGAGATAAAGATGAATGAGTAGATATATAGGAGTTCCTTGAGAATGACATATGTATTTCTTGCAAATAGATTTTAATAAAAAAAAGACAGGAGCATAAGGTATGCTCCTCATGTTATTGGAAACTGAAGTGCTTTATTTTTCATTGATGATGTTGTCATACTGAGGACAGTTATGAGGAATCTGAGAGAAGAACAAAACACTGCCATATGATGAAGAGGGAGAAGCTGAAATACTGTTTTAGATTACCTGTGTCTTCAGCCTTTATTTTCCAAATGGCAAATGATGTACGTTAAATTTTCAATGATGTTAATGTTAAGGGGCACTTGGTTCTGTACTTGATTCTGTTTAAGGATTTGTGTAACTGTGTAAAGAAATGGAGACCAGGTGATTCCTTTTGACCTGTGTGTGTATTTAATAAATATTTAAGAATTCAGGAAATATGGAATTGACTAGTACTGGGTCAGTACAGCTCTTGTTATACTCAAGTATATTGCATGTTTATTTGAGTGAATCTGGACACAATGGATGTGAGATAAAATTTATCTAGCTGAGGAAGTGAGTAATGAGTTTTTTTTTAAAAAAAAAAGCATCTTAAGTAGTAATGATAAACATGATTTCTAAGGATTTAATATACTTTAAAATTATTGGTTTAGGAGCTTGTTGTAGCTGGTAGAATTGCAAGCCTTAGCATATTGGCTGGTTATTACTGTACGTGCTCAATCATACCAGATACTGCACTCCCTGCTTAGTAGGTGGAGGCCCTTGTCCCAGTGCTTGAGCTATTAGTAGGCACATGTGACTCGTCACTGTTCACACCCTGTTCAGCACTCCAGAAAAAATGATTTCCAAAGCAAACAATTTCCTCGTGCCCTGTGGCCTGCGCCAACTTAAATTTAGTCATAGCTAGATGGTAGATAATGAAAAAAATGTTGAAAATGCTTAGGTTTGAAAATACTTGTGAATAGTTCTAATTCAATGAAGTTTGCACTGACTGTGCAAAACTGATGTGGTGAAGGGACAGAAGACATGAAAAGTGGCCAGCAGGAAAAACGTAGAGGCATCTAGTTCTCTTTAGAGGACTGAAGGCTAAATTGAGATACTATTACAAGCACATAGGAGATTCATCTCCTTAAACAGATGATGACTACAACATGCCTAAGTTTTTCATCACCGGCAGGTATACACAGGCCACCACTCCTAAAGATCTACTATGATACTGCCTGGCTTTCACATGTTTGCCTTTACCACAACTTATAGCTTAGTGAATGTGCAATACTCCCATAAATTCTGGGAAGTGTCCATCATGTGCCTTACTTAGAGTGGTTAATGACTTAACTGATGTAGAATGGTAGTTGATTTGTGATTATAAATATACTGTTAGCAAAGTAGAGTGTGCCTATGGGGGTTTTTGAGGTGTGATGGGGGTTTTTTTAGGACTAATACTGTGCAGATTCTTCTAGATAACTTTTATTTCTCAATATCCCCCGCAGTTCTAATGTGGATCACAGAGGGAGAGGAGTAATCCATTCACAGCATAAGAAGTGCTGGCAGGTTCCAAGTCTTGTTTTTCCCAAGGAGTGTGCTTTTAGATAAAGCTTGTACAGATTTCTTAATCCACAACATTTTCAGTTTCTTTTTCTGATTATGTTCTTTCAGGGCCCTCTTTGACAAATAAATATTTTTTTTTCTTTTCAGTTTCCCATATAAGATGAATTGGAACCATATCACTCAAAGTTATGAGTGATATACCGAATGTGAATAGAATATGAATTTGAATTGTCTATTCTAGCACTTGTAGCATAAATATTTACAGCTTTTTTTTTTCTGACCAGACAAATTTTACTAGGTGATCAAAAGTAAGCTGATTGTCTGTGATGTGTGTGTGTTTCAAATGCTTGGATATTCAATACATTTTAATACAGCCTGTGGAGAGTATTTACATACAAGTGTGTAGTATCTGCCTGTTATCTCCAGGTACTGCTAGCAGATGGATACAGTACAGGAGGTGGTTTCATGGCATGTAACAGTTACATCTTTAAATGCCAGTGATTCTGTGTTTTCATTAATCTTTATGTAGTGCAATTGGGTGATTTTTGGAATTGCTTGTCAACAGCCAGCCACTTTTCCTTGTTAATTATTACTCAGAATATTAAGTGTTATTAGGTTTTGTGTCATATCGAAGGAAGTAGCTATCCTTACTTAAAATGTGTAAAAATTTTATTGCGTGAAGACTCCTGGTAAAATCAGTAGGACTATGTGTAAGGTATACTTCTTGACCTGGACTAAAGATGTCAAGAAGGGCTCTCAATGAAAACAGAGGAACCAAGTGGCTTCTGCTCTGGTGTGCCAAAATTGATATTGTAAAGGTGAAAAAACACCCCTACGGCTGAATGTGAAGCTGTTTGCAGTTGCAAGAGTTTAAATCTAAATACATCTGGGATATCCTGTAATTTCTAGAAGCTGTCAGAGTAGCTGGGAGAAGGAGTGTTGGTTTTTTCTTTTTCAGTAAGAAACACAATTCAGGGACACGTTGGATAGAGAATCCTCTTGTGAATTGCCTGGAAGAAAACTACTCAGCTATGCGTGCAGCTTCTTGAGTTTGATCTGTGTCATGAATGGAAGGATACTCTTTCCTACTAAATGAGATTCCTCCCTATTTTTCTCAAGAGTGTTTATATTTATTTAAATTATCCAATGATTTTTCTGATGGCTTAATTTTCTTTGGTTTGTGTTTTGTGTGCACACATTTTCATCTTTTACAGCAGAGAGCTACTTTCAAGGTAAACTGCTGTAGGGGAACAAAAACTCAGTCATGTATTACCATTTTTCCTGTCTTCCTGAGAATTGTGTAAATTGATATTTAGCAGAATTTCAAGGCACAGTTCTGCATATACGTATAATTGGAGACGTAGAAGCTTCATAGTTAAGGTTACACTGAAGCCTTTACTTGAAATGTACTTGTAATGTACTCTTCAACACGTAGGAATAGCACTCAGTGTCTCCCCTCAGCCTACAGGACTTACAGACTGAAAGCGTAGCAGCTGTTCTAAAATAGGATTGTTCTTTTCTTGATAAGTTGGTCAGCTTGAATGAGCAGGTTTGTCTTCCTTCTGTATACAGCATAGGCAACCTTTTCCTTGTGATTATTTTTTGAATGTAAAAATGTGAACTTGCATATTACTTTTTTAAATGAAAAAGTACTGAAAGGCAATTTCCATAGGTGTTTGTTGCTGCTGAAATCTTCATGTTTCTCCTTGATGAGTTAGTCTGCATCATCACTCAGTGATATTCAGCTACACAAGCAGATTTGGAGGAGACAGTTCTGGAGTTCAAATATATCTTTATGTGTGGCCAGACTGAACTATTTCTTCATCCTTGATAGCTCCGATGCACCTACTCTATGCTTGCTTTCTTTTAATTCTCATGTTCTAACTCTCCTATCCCCTCAGCAGATTAATAATTATTCCTTTTCTTTCACCTCTGTCTTATTTTTAAAGCTGGAGTTTCAGTAGCAGTGAGTGTCACGCATACTGGTACCACGTGCCACATTGGGAAACACCATAAAATGTCTGTCTCTGCTTGGAAGGAAACTTATCCAAACAAACATCATGCTTTCTCATGCAACTCTTCTTATCTGTGAACAGGAATCCTGCTGAGTGTGGTAGGCAGATACACATCAGTTTTTCTCATGCGGACTTTACCATATGTATGTCCTCTACTTTTCCAGAGTCTCTGTGGCTCTGATATCCATGGAAGTTTGTTTAAAGTTTCATGCAGGCTGAATAAATACTAGGTTGAGAAACTGCGAAGGTAGTTTCAGTATGATGCACTACTTCAAAGGTAACATGCCAATCTGTTTTGCAAACACTGAGTAATTGTGGGATTAAGTAATCTGAGGTGAGGTTGTGATCATCTGAGAAGCTAGGCTGAACCTCTCCTATGAATGCCAATGACATACCAAACTCTATCAGTCAGTTTTACCACTCATCACACTTCTTCATGCTTCTGAATCAATGTTGTACATGGTTATTTGTACTGTTTGCATTTCTCATACCTCTTTTCTCTTGGATAAGAAAAAAATATAGAAGGTTGCTTTACTTGAACAGGTTGACCCATCCATTTCCTTTTGTCAGCTTGTTCCCTTTTACAAACTGAAAAAGAGCAGGCAGCACATGTGAAGGGCTTAAGAGGTTACAACATGAAAAGCTTTGTCTTGAAACCTCCACTCTAGTAAGATAGTCTGAATTGTAGAAGGGAGAGCTGCTGTATTTCTTCATGTTATCCAGCGAATCTGAGAGACCCATTGCTTAAGATTTGGGTCAATTTTCCCTGCCTTTAAGACTTTATGAATAGGGCTAACTTTCCTAAATATTGAGCCTTCAGGATAAGTCTAATGCGTCCAAAGAAATATGTGACCTACTTTTTATAAAGGGATTTCCATGTTTCTGGAACATTTTTTAATGAGGATTGTTAAAATTCTTGCTCTGAATCTTTTCAGTTTCATGCGCTTCCCCCCCCCCAAAAAAAAAAAATTATATCTTTGATCTTTGGGGTAAACTTTTGTGTATCGGACATACTAAAAAGATAACACCACTAGAGATGAGCGTATCAGCAACATGCTGAAACTCAGGAGTCTGTACTAGACTAAAAGGAATCCATAAGCTGGTTGTCTTTATTCCAAACTCACATGAATTAAACTATACCTGCTGTAAGAGTTGGAGGAAGCAAGGTCAGATTAAGAAAGAAGATAATTAAATAACAAATTTCACCTGACATCTGTAAGTGTTGTAAGACCTGAGGAACTGCCCTTGCCATCAGTCTCATCTTTAAACTGTTGGTGCTCAGCTCCAGGAAAAACTGGAGTCGTACATCTTCTTGTGAAGCTGTGGCAGGTGGATGCCAGCGATATTTATGAGGAGACCTCTAGCCCTAAACTGTCAGGCTGCAGAAAAAGAGTGTTAAATTCTAATCTCTGCTTTACAAGTCTGGCAGTGTGTACTGTTCACATTATGTGATTTGAATAATGATGTGTCTACTCCTGATCTCGTTAACCCTGATTTAAGCCAGGATCTTGCTTCATTAATGCCTGCTAGCTTTCATACAACTGGTTATGCAAACAAACAAACCCTAAAAATCCTGTAATGCTGTAACTGTCTTTCCAGATAAATATTTTCATTTCTTCTTGAGAAAAGCCTCAGCTTGTCTGATGAGACACTTAAAATACTGATGCGTCTTCAGGAATCTCATTTTAAATTTGCAAGCAATAGAATTACATAATACTTGCCCTGTCTGTGTAGGTGCAGTGGACTTCTCTGCCTAACCTTTATAGCTGTGTATTGCAGAGGGCTGGGTAATTGGGTTGATTTAATACAGTAGGTTGATTTAATAGAGTAGCATGTATTTAAAGACAACAGGTCTATCAAAGAATAGTAGCAATCTATGTAATTTGCCCAAACCTTTTTATGGCACAATTCCTTCATTCTGCTATGTAGAATTATGTGAATAAAGACTTCTGTAGGAATTTGTATGATTTTTCCTGACTTGCTAATTGGAAAGAAAAATGACTGTTCGGACCATCACCAGGATTTTATGTGTGCTTGAAATGAAAATTTTGAAATTCTGTGCAGCAGTGTTTTTTGTATTTTGTATATTTCGGGGTGCACAGTGACATTTCTTAAGGTCTGGGTTTTTTTGTTGTTGTTATTTCTTTTTCACCATACAGCATATAAAGATTAATCTTTTCATTAAAAAATCTTTCACGTGATTTTAAACAGAAAATGCAAGATACTGAATTAGTCAGTTAATTGTCTCATTAGAAAATCCTGCTGTTAAGGATCATCTGGTGTGTGATAGCATTCTGCATAAAAGATTTGTGCTTCTTAGTCTCTCTCTGAACCTGTCTGTGTCTTAGAGATAACCAGATAACTTATCTCTGACACAATTATGTTTTGTGATAATGTCTCTCATTCCTTTTTTTTCTTGTAAGAATGTATGTCATCTCTTTTTCTGTATTAGTCAAGTTGCATGGTTATGAGAAAGAACAAAGCTACAACCCTGGAAATTCATGAGTTCAGGTGGTTTCTTGTGTATCATATCAACTCTGCTTTTGGTGATAGTACACACAGGGCTTCTTATACTGACAAAAGAAATATTTCTGCTGTATGAAATATCCATTTATCTCCTTCTAAAACTATAGACTGTTATAGCAAACCTTTTTACTATGGCCAGGTGCCTGTGGGGGTACTATATTAATATGGTAAATTTTGATGTATCCTACTGCCCAAACAAATGAAGAATGCATTTACGCTCTTGAGCAAAGTAATAATGCTTCTGCTAGTTGGATGAAAATGGAACCTTTGTGATAAGAAACTTAATTCAATTAAAAAGCGAAAGTGCTTGAATAATTTCACTCTGCTGGAACTGGACTGAGGGGGAGCTGGCCGAGAAGCATCTTTTGTGCCTCCCTGCCATGCCTCGCCGTAATACACCCAGGTGCAGGGAGCATGCATGTGTTTCTAAGCACCTTGCACAGTTGTGTGTGAGTGTACATGTGTTGAGACCATTGGGCAGCTGAAACATGTACAGACTATGCTGTGCTGTTGCCAAGCACAGTTGAAATGCAGAAGATCAAACTGATGAAAGCCTGGCTGACCATTCAGTGTTGTGAAGGTTATAGAGATGAGAAGGAGGGTGTCAGTTAAAGAGACCGGTTGCCAACCACCTTCCCCATAGCAAGCCCTGCTACAGCAGTGCTTCGTGCCCTAAAACCCACTACTCATATATGTTTCTAAATATGTAAAGCAGAACAAATTCTTGGCCCCACATTAAAACTGGGAGGAGTGTGTGCTACAAGGGTTCACTGGTGGTTGCCAACAGACAATTTGATGGCAGTGTGAAATAAGGGGGTTACTTCCAGTTCATTTGTGGGTTGCAAAACGTGCTGCACCCATGTGATTTCTTCTGTGTCTTGTGATCCTCTGTAAGGTTTCAGAATTGCAAAGCCCCTGTCAGCTCTGCAACTTATCCATTTTAATTTAAGTCTTTGGGTTGCCAAAGTGGTAGGACTGTGCACCCCTGTTTTGGTGACAAGTTGATAAGTTCTGTTTTCTTCACCTGTTCAATAAATTTATAATAAGTTTCTGCTTTTGTATTACTTACCTCCCTGGGGAACCTGCACTTAAAGAGCTGCACATAGAGGCGTCACTTGCCGTCTTTCAAAGACTTCCTAAATGTGTCTTGTCACAGCAATTAGAAGGTGCTGATAAGTGCTTTTGCACCTGGCCCATGCTGATCACTTCTGCTTCTTCATGTTTCCTGCTATCTGCTGTTTCTGTTAATCAGTTATACTCTTTTCCTACACCTAGATTGTAACATTCCAGAGGGATTGTAGCATCGCAGAGAGAGGTAATGTCATTTTTTCTGTCATCACGGTGTGGGCTCCATGGGTGCTGTTAGAGTACATGCTAAAGAGAAGATCAGGAACGGAGCATCAGACTTGGACCACTCTTCCCTCCTTGGCATGCTAGTGTTGGGATCAGGATGAATTGAGTGGCTTTGGAATGGTGTCCAGTACTCAGCATAGTGTATTTTTCCTATGTGCCTTTTTTTTTTTTTTAATGGCTCTAATTATCATTTCATTCCTGGTCTGTTAAGTGCATTAAGATGTAATGAATTGCTTGCCTTGGTGGTAGTGAAGCTACCCTAGCCAAGCATGTCTTCAAAATCCAACCTGCAATGAGCAGAGAGTGTATTCTTTCTTCCCCTCTTGACTTTCTCTGATTCAGTTGGTGTTGTATGTTTGGTACAAATTTTTTACGTGTGCTCCCCTCTTTTCTTACTGATGTATTCCTTCTTGTTGCTCATGGTCTCTTTTTATTTCCTCTTTCTTTTTTTCTTGACTTTTCTTTTTTTTTGGTAATTTTTAAAAAAAGCCTACATGGTATAGGTGAATATGAACTATCTACTTTTGAACTGAAGAGCAAAGTCTGAGGTTGGGGGCATGGAACGAATTGATTTTCTTAACCTGAATGGATGCAGGAAGACACACTTATGCTGATATAAAAATAGAGTGAAAGTTTGCATAAGACTTAACAGATCTGAGAGTTTTCTTAATTTAACTGTAAAACGTGCACTTATTTTTCTAAAAGCACAAGGCCTTCTACATAAGCAAGAGTACATTTCCTATACAGAAGATATTTTGTTATCAGAAGGATGTACAAAAGACATAAAGCTGTATGAAAAAAGGAAGAATATGGAGATTGAAAGAGGAACTTCAGTTTGCTGTAGCATTGGTGTGTAGGAGAGGAACAGAGGAATTCAGGAATTCAGAGCATGACCTCCTTGGGGCTGTGGTAGAGAGAACATTGTAGCATGGGCATCTCAGGCTGCGGTAAAGAGGGTATGTTGAGCCATAGATATCACAGGGAAGTTACCAGAAAGCAAGAGCTGGTGGCGGTTAATGTAGAATGCGCTGGATGTAGGAGTTAATTTTCTTTACAAAAATCGTTACCTTTTCATTTTGTAGTAATGTTGTTTCTTGCAATCTGTTTGCACTAAATCCAAACTATTCGTTTTTTATGTGGATGTTTTCATATAACCCGATCTGTTGTCCCAAATGTTTGAGGTATTGCCTCTGTATTAAGTACAGTTTATAAATAAAATTAATAATAACGCTAATATTTAAGTGCTGCAATAACAATGCACATGACAGATGGGCTATTGAAGTCTTTACTTATGGATCTGTAATGAATTAATGATCCTGCAGGCTAGATTCTAGATGTGTACAATAAATCGCTAAGCAGCATCCTGGCAGGAAGCTTTGCAGTGTTTATAAGTCCTTCTGTCTGAGAAGCAAGGGTGGCACTGCAGGTTTACCTGAGCAGCCATGCAAGCAGTGCTTCTGACTGTATGTGAATGACATTCAAGAGTTTATTTGCACTGGGAGAGAGCAAAAAGGTAGATTGCATCTTTTTTTATGTAACACAACAAGAAAACGAAAGTAGGGTAAGTCACACCAGAGCCTTCATCCTTACCTGCTCCTGTTACTGTTGGAATAGATGCTGTTCAGCATGTAGTGAACAAGTAGCGCTTTTCTCTTTCAAGCCCTAAATGAGATAAAAGTCATGTGAGCCACAGAAATAGACTTGATTTTGAAGGCTAAATACAGAAACCAAAGAACTCTTTGAGAGAAGCTTACAAGGCTGTGGTTTAGAAATAACCCCAGAACTAGGCAGTAGGAGCAGAAACCAGCAGGCTTGTGAGGTGTAACCCTGTTTTTTTTTATTTTCAAAGATTGTCACATGCCTGACAGGCTGTTGAGAACATATTTCCTATAAACTTGGGATAAGCTAATAGTGAAAGAGGAGAGAGCATGTGGAATCCTGCTGTAGTGACACAAGAGGATAAATTTTGTCGTGAGCAAAAATGATGTGTGCAGTAGCAGTATGGGATCTACACAGTTGTTAGAAACTGGGGGTTACTGTTAGAGAAGCATACTTCCCAAGCTGTCCTTCTCACTCTACTGACAGAGCTACTGATAGGAGTGTCTTGTCATGACCAGCTAATGCTGAGGTCTCAGTCTTGATCATAGTGCCTGAAGGACCTGTGTTCTGCCTCTGTGTCTTGAAGCTACTAATTGCCTTAGAAAGGAGAAGCCAAAGACTAGTGGAACTCAAGAGATGCAGGAGCCAGGACAATAAAAACTAGGTGGTTTCTTTACTGTCTCTGAAACTTTGTCATTATGTTTTTTATGGAATTTAAGACCAGTGCTTTGAAGCCATACTGGATTTTAGTGCTGTCGCCATCTTTCTGGTTGAAAATAATTCTCACACTGATGCTAGTTCAGTTGCTGGGAAGGTTTGTTCCAGCCTCACTGCTGGATATGTTGTTTATTCCATAGCAGAACTGCAAGAGTCCTGCCAATATCAGAGTTGCATTTATATTTAAGCACATTTATAATTGTTCAATAGCTCTTAACTAGTTTTAATGGAAATGTCACAGGAAATGACTCAGGAAGACTTAAATATTGCATTGATGTACTCTGCAGCAGTGTTACATTTTGAAGTTTTAATGTAAATAGGTAAGTGAATTCATATATTGTTTGATGTTGCAGATATTGTTTGCAGGAAATCGTGGTGGCAGTTGTTTCTTGAAATATGAAGTGTGGTTTTTGAGAAAAGAGGTTAAAAGAAAAGCATTCTGTATCTCAGAGGAGTCAAAGCACTCCTGACATTTCCATTGTTGTCTTTTGATAATTCAAATGTGTTGCGTGGTTTTCCCCAGGCTGCAAATGATTCTGGGTTCTTATTCCTGCTCCCATATTTGGCTTCAAGCAGTGTACAGGCGGTAGATATTTGAATTGTGAAAGCCTTATTATTTCTTAGCTTTTAACTCTTTAAGTATGCATGTGCTTTATTTTCAAAAAGCTTTGATTTTGATTAAACCTCTTTCTTCCAGTACGCAAGAACCTTTGCACATCAAGCCATGGATGAATTACCTTATAGTCTGATAGTGATTTTTTTCTCATAATTTCCCCTGGTTCCCCACAACTATGAGGAATGAAATGTTGGCTGGAGTATTTCATACCTGCAGCAGTAAAGAATACCATTTCATTGCATCAGCAGTTGTGGAAAGGGTTTTAGCAATTTCCTCAAATGTTTTCAGTTGAGTTTCCTGTAAAGGTCAGAACTTCTAGGGTAAAAACAATCTTGAAACTTTGGTGTAGTGGAAATGGCAGAAATTCTTGTATTTCCCTTCAGACTTGGTAACAGATACTAATTGTAACTTTAGTGGATGACCTAATTCGAGTATTTGCTATAAATTAAAGGAAGTGAGATGAGCGGAAACTTCAACATGTTGGCACACGTACAGAATAGACTTTTTCCTTGAGAGGTAAATGATGAAATTCTGAAAAAAAGCTAGGTCTTGCAAATGACAGTAGAAAAATGGCAGCTGAGCCAAAGATTTATCTCTTTGAAAGCCATTAACTACTCTCTTTGTTTTCCCAGCTTGACAAGGCGTGTGTCATGTCAATGAGTAACAGGTTTTGACTTAAAAAAGATGAAAGATGCTTAGTTTCTAGACTTCATAGGTTGAAATAGCCATTTAATAGAGTTCAGGTACACTTGAATAAGTTGCATTTTGCTATGTGATGGAGTTTCATCACACTATATAGTTTATTGTCAGTTAATACTTTTCAAAGTCTAAAGCTCACAAGCTTATGGAAAATGTCTTACAAATCTTCTATGACTCATTTTGATAAAGGATTTTATTAGCAAAGATGTAAGTAAAGCCATCTTAAGTATTGTCTAGAATTTTGTATTTCTTTTTAGAAATTTCAAAGTTCGCTAGAAGAAAATAATCTTTCTGTAGTTGACATCAATGCAGTACGGTTGAAGCCTAGTTAAAAAAGTATAGCTTTTTTAGATACTAAAAGGCTTTACAAAGTTAAAGAGCCTTCAGACTTCTCCAAAATATGTTTTAGTTCCTATATCCTTGAAATTGTAATATTTAATCAAATCAGGCTTAAAGTTTGCTTTTAAAGTTCACAGTGATATTTTATTCAGAATTCCTCAGGTGGAGGATGCCTCTTCCCAGTAGGAACTGCTTATTGTGTTGGAGTCACTCTGAAAGCCACTTAAACAGGAGGTGGAACTTGTCTCAAAATTTGTGGCATCAAGAGGGCCTGACTTAGGTTTAGTGGTTGAAATGTGAAGTCATTTTCTTAAGGGCTAGGTTCCCAAGGCATAGCCCCTTGTAAATTATCTGGTAGTAACCTGCAGTTAACTTCGTGCAGGCTAGGAAAATATGCAGCATTTTGACCCATGACATTTATACCAGGCACTACCCCAAAAATCAAGTATCAAATAGTGCCAAGAATGAGATTCAGAGATGTTTTTGAAGCTGTTAGCACTGTGAAAGCCTGCGTCTTTGCAGGTAGGCCATGTGAGTGAGACAGCTGTTCATTCCGCAGAAACATCTCAGTATTGGAGGAGTGGGTGAGATGCTTGTGGTGGGGTGAAGAGCCAAGAAATGTGCTCGGGATCCCTTCAAGTTTCTGAGGCTGTGTGAGGCTTTCCATAGACTTTTGTCTTGTGAACTCAGTTCTGAACAGGGCCTTCTAGGTCAGAGTCTGGCCTGACCAGAGTCACTACAAGGATTCCTAGTGAAGGTGCTCACGCTGTGTCATTTTGAGGAGATTCAGCACACAGCAGGTGTCCTGCAGTACCTGTTTGGTTCCCCTAGTCCTACTCAGGGGTAGATTGGCCCACAGTGGGTGGTGGGTGTATCTAATCAAGGTGTGAGTATATTTGCTGTAGTTGAAATACCAGAGAAACCAGTGCAAGAATCCTCATCAGGAGATACCTTGAATTCCTTGCTGGGCAGACAGCTAATTCTAGGTTGTTTGTTTTCCGCCCAGTATTTTAGAGTGATATGATATTGTGAAGTCTTGTTTCTCCACTCTTTTCACTCACAAGCTCTTTTTTCAAGAAACAGCAGTCCCAGAGCTCACAACTGTATTATTAGTTTCTGTTCATCCTCTGTTAGCATTTGAATTGAACTGTTCTTGAACTACACGTGGCAGACTGGGGAACTCCTAACTCCCACCTGTCCTAAGTAAAGGTTTGCTTTCTGCTCCCCTGTCTACATGGAATTTCTTCTTTAGAAGAAATAATGTATACAAACTTCATTTTGAAACCAGAACCAGAAATGGATTTTGCCTTATGCTAGGCAAAGTTCCCCAAAGCCACCTTTGGCACACATGGGTTTGGAAGCTCATTTGCCTACTCTTCCCTCACGTGGTGGGCTTCTGGTACCTGCAAGTCTAGAGTGACTGAGTTATGTACAGAGATTTCCGTGACTCATCCTGATGGAGCATCAAGCTTTTAGTGTTATTATAATAGCATCATTTACTAAAAATGCAGGGTAGTCATGTCCAGAGTATTTTTTTGCAGTGAAATAAAGTGAGCTGGCTTCATATATCTTCCCATAGGATATTGCTAAGTTTGAGTATGTTTCTGATAAAATTTTAGCTTAGCAGGCATATGTTGCCTTTTGCTTGATTTCTTTCTCACTATTTAGAGAATTCTCTACTTCTCCTTTAAATTCTCACTTGGATCTGTAATTTCATGCTGCTGGGGCTGATCATGTCATGTTACTGTGGGCAGTAGCTATGAAAAATTCTCATGAGTGTCAAAGGTAACGGTTATGAAAAGTTGCTCAGACCAGTACTAGAAAAGTAGAAAAGAAGAAATTCTTTGACAATTCTGGTGGCTGGGTGGTGCTGTACCTTCAATGTGAATTTCAGCTTAGTGGACATGTATGTGTGTCTGTCTTTTTTACCATGAATAGTGGACAAGAAAGGAAATGTAAGACTTTCCACCCTACAAACAAATGCCAGTGTTTGGGAGTGGGCTTGTTTTATTCCTGTTGATTTTTTCAGGAGCAAAACAAGGTTTCCTCAAAAAGCTGTCAGCAGCAGCAAAGGCAGCAGACTCATTCACCTGCAGACTTGAGGGTGTAGCACTGATTTATCTTACAACAAACAATTTTGTCTGTCAGTTTTGAAGTTGCAAATAGGATTTTAAAAATAAAAAATATACTGTTGTTTCCACATTGGTGGGTTGAAGTTTTAATTACATTCTGACATCAAGAATGGAAAATAACATACTAAGTTTTGGCAAGATGGGATCTTCTAGAGACTGTTGTCTTGTGGTCCTGTTCACATGAGAGTGCTGCTTGACTCACAAATTCTGTTTAAACTGTAGATATTTTTTTAATATACTGTGAGTTTGTGACCTAGCTGCAAAATAAATTTAAACATCAATATAACAAGCTTTGGGTGGACTAATTTATTGTATATTTTAATTGTTAAGACTGTGGGGAAAAAAAGCTTGTGGAGTAATGTATGTGTTACTCTAGTCCATTTTGTTTTAGGAAGTGATATAATGTGTTCATCTAAATTCATGCAATGTTCTTAAATTATCCTGTGGTTTGCTTTTATACAACATCTGCATTCAATATTTCTTCTAACAGCAGCATCATCTGTCACACAGGCACATTCACCTTTTGTACATGTATTCATTCACATTTGATATTTCATTTATGATGGCTACTGTGATAAGTAGGATTTTAGATACTATTTTACCTGTGTGATAGCACTAGATAAAATATTGTACCCTCAGTGAGCAGCATTTTATAAACCTCTGCTAACAGAATACTGATACACAATAATTGCCTTGTGCAGGTACAGGAGACTGTATTAATGTTGTGTGGCTAGTAGCTCAGTTTTGAAATATTGATTTGACTGTGGACATAAAAGGTTAAAAAGAAGGATGAAATTTGAATTTGAAGTGCATTTTATGGATAGTGAAATGGAAATTCATTTTTTGCTCGATGCTGTTGTCCAATAACAAGTTCAGAAGTTCCAAATAGATTTGATTTCTCTGTTTTAGTGCTAATGTCTGATGTACTGGAAACATAAATAAGATCTACATTATTGCCTCTGCGTGCTGCAGTACCGTGGGATGGTGGAGGTTTGTTACGGCACTGGAACATGAAAGAAGGCAGTGCATGTATGGGAGTTGAAAGGGAGGAGGAGCAGTAAAGGTTTTTTTACTAGGGAAAGAATTTGTGTGAAGCTATTACCTATCCCCAGTGCCTGCTTAATGTAGATCTCGTGAAATTTGCAGATGACACCAAATCAGAGGGGGACAGTTGACGTGCTTGAAGGCAGGGCTGCTGTACAGAGGGACCCAGAAAGGAATCATATGAAATCCAGACAGGTCACATGCCAATTCCTGTCCTTCCTAGGAAGGAGGAATTGCTAGCAGATGTATGGGCTGGAGACTGATGTGTTTGGGAGCAGCTCTATGGGTCCTGGTGGACAGGGAGCTGAACATGAGCCAGTCATGTACCCTGGCATCAAACACAACCAATAGTGTCCTGGGCTGTATTGACAGCTTACACATTGAGAGAAGTTATATTCCTCTTTTACCTGGCACTCATTAGATAGACTACACTCAGAATACAGCATCCCATTTTGAGTCCACCTGTAAAAGACAGACATTGGTAAACTGGAGCAAGCACTGTGGTTGTGGGGGTCAGAGCTCATGCCCTGTGAAGAGATGCTGAGGGAGGTGGGCTTTTTCAGCCTGGAGAAGAGACAGCTTTGAGGGAACCTTCCGTACATGCAAGGAGGTTATCCAGAAGACTCTGGAAGGGCTTCTAGGCGCTTCACAGTGGTGCCTGGTGGAGAGGACAGGAGAGAGAGAAGATTGTGTTTGAAAAGAATGTTTCAACCTGGATATAAGGGAAATTTTGTCACTATGAGGGCAGTCAAGCAGCAGAGCAGGTGGCTCATGACATCGTGCAGTCTCTGTGCTTGGAGATTTTCAAGACCCAGCTAGGCAAAGCCTTGAACAGCCTCGTGTGGCCGCAGAGATAGTTCTGCATTGAGCCAGAGATTACAGTAGAGACCTGTCTGTGATCCCCACCAGCCTGCGCGGCTCTGCAATTCTGACCTAGGACAAAGCTTGGAGCCAAAAGTTAACTTTTTTTTCCCTTTTTTTTTTTTTTACATGTTTATAAGGAAATTATTCAGCGTGTTTAGTTCCCTATCTATAAAAATGGAGGTAACGCTACTTATCTATATCAGTGGTATTTCAAGATAAGATGTATGAAAGGCAAAGGAGGTATAGACAACTAAGCAGATGGGCCTTTAAAGTCTGCCTAAGAAACTGATAGTGAGGTATTGTGGATCTTCACAAGCAATAACTGTGCAGTATTGGGAAGCTGCTTTCTGTGGGTTTACTTTCATGAAACTCCACTATGTTTTTTTTCTCTATGTGCTGCCAAAGAAGCTGATCACCTTAAAAGGTAGTCAGCTGCAAAATGTGTTAGTATTAGCAAGGGCTCCAGCAGCAGGATCTCTATATGCTTCTGCCAATTATGGTAACATTTGTCATATTTTCCTAGTTACTATTTTTCTTCCTGCTATGGTTGTTGATTCTGTGGGCTTCTCAACAGAGGGGAAGCAGACTTAGCTGACTTTACATCAGGAGCACTGAACCCAGTTCTGCCCTGTGCATCAAATGTAAAACTAATTGGTATATAAACTCCCACTTTACAGCTTTGGTAATCTTTATTAAGAGATTTGCAAAGCTTTCCTACAATTTTCACACATAAATAAGGAATCCACCTCTCTTAAAAGGAAAACAAGTAGTATCGGTTGGAAGAGTTAGCGAAAATGACTTTCATTTTGTGTGACATTTCAGCGTAGAGTCTTTGAGGTAGCATTAAAGCATGTATGCATAGAAGTTTTAAGAAATCTTGGGAGCTTGAGAATTAAAATATTCTGTAATACCTTTTTTAAACTGTTTTTTTTCTTTTTCTTCTACCTCTCCACCTGCTCCTTCTTCTGCAGGAAATAAAGAAGGACATGAAGAAAGAAAATACTGCCAACAAACCACCAGAGAAGCCTATAAATGAAGTTTCCAATGGAAGCCCTTTACAGTTGTCCGAGACAATTATTAGAACCAACAAAAAAGGTATAGTATATGGAAACTTAAAAGAAGATCAAATTTAGACTTTTAAAAGAACAAAATATAAACCTTCCTTGTTTCTAGAAATAAAGCTGGAGTGTTCCCTGCCCATGACAGGGGAGTTAGATTTAGATGATCTTAAAGGTCCCTTCCAACTCAAACCATTCTATGATTCTATGTTTTGGGGTTTTTTTAACTGTGAAGACATAACAGGAATAATAATAGTAAAAAAACCTCAAGTGACAACCTCATTGTCCTCAGACTGGCATATGGATGCATGTATTATGTCTAATATTTCCACATTGATCTGCACAGACATCCCTTTATCCTTTAAGAAATCCTTTCTAGATACATTTAATTAAGTAAAGCTGCATGAGGAGATTACTAAAGCTTATTAAACCGAGGAACTGATAGCTTGCATATATGAAGGTTTTTGCACAGGGATGTCAATCTGCATTCATGTATTCATGTTCTGTCTGGGACAGAGACTGATTACTGACAGAACTTTTTTTAAAAAAAAAGAACGAAAGAAAAGTGGGAAACAAAGCTTAATGCATTAATTTCCTGGGAAGTGTCTGTCATTGTGTCCTGTTTCAGATTGCAATGTGTGCTTTTCATGTCTGGCTTGACTCCCAGTGCAGATTCCTATGTAGGCTTTTGAGTTCTTGAAAAGAAAGCTTTAAGATCTTTTGTCTCTCTCCCTGGCTCCTTGTCCTGCTCTCAGAAACATCAGAACAAAAGAATTGGTGGTATAAAACCTGATGTTTTCTTTAGGTTACGTTTCTGTTCCCTTTTGTTTGTGGGAGAACAGTTAGCTACGTGTAGGAGATGGGCTATATATTTTCCTGGAGAATTCACTGGACAGTTTCTTGTTAGCTGTCTCATACAGAATAATCTACTGTCATTAATCATTGCTGTAATGTAATTTCCATTTTGGCATGTGTTCTATGTTGTTAGGACTATGCATATGGAAATTTCCTCTTCAGTATTATCAGCAAATATTGTATTTGAACTGGCAGTTTTTCTAGAGGTCTTAAAACTAAGGTTTGCAGCTGCAAGTGAGGAAGATTTAGTAATTTCTGCAAAATGCGAGAGTGAGTAATATCCTCCTCTTTTGCAAGGAGTGATGTCCTCTGAAAGAAAAAAATGGAAATAAATCTTAGAAAGCTTTGTCTTTGGAGTTTACAGTGTCATCTTCAATCTGGAGAGACATCCAATGTTTCTGCTTTGGGTCATAGGTTTTTCAAGCAACAGCAGAATCAAATTACCAAGATTTTTTTCTTTTTCATAGCTGATATACTGAACCATATGAGTAGTTGGGAAATTATCTAGGGACCAAATCTGTTCCATATTGCTTGAACTGCTATTTGGAAAAGGCGAATAGTTGTGGCAGATGCATGGATTCGGTTCAGTCGCAAGGGATAACACTCCAAATATGATACTTGGAGAACAATCTTCATCCTTTTTCCTTCCCTCTGGCTCATATGCTTTAAAGGATTCAAAAGATAAAGGAAGATCTCTATTTCTGTTTTTAGCTGGAGAATACAAACCTTATTTATTGAAAGGACAGAAGCAAGGACTGACACGAAGATATATAACTTGCAGAAGGGGGTAGATTTGGAAATAACAGATTTTTCTATTAGAATGTTCTTGTGTAGGATTTCGCTAGCAGAGGTGTACTTCTCATGATTACCTCCACATTGTGTCAAGGTTACTAAGTTTTTCATTTGGGCTCCTCCTCCATGGTTGTTTCTATTGCTGCAGAGCAAGCAGTTTCAGGATGCATAAAGCATAACAAGATCGAGAGAGAGCTTCCTTTTTTTTTTTTATCCTGAGTTCAGTTTGAGCATGGTGCCACAGTGGCCTTGTTTAAGTGAGGACAGCTAAGCACATAGTTACTGTTGCGTTCAGTAAGGAAGAATCTTCTATGTGTCAAAACCTCTTGTGGAAAATGTTGCAGTATTTTACTGAAGAGAGAGCCCTAAATGCCACGGGGTTCCTTTCTTAAGATATTCTTGTGCTGTGATTTTTATCAAAGCCTACTTCAATATGTTTGCTGATCACAGAATTTGACCTGACCTGAACGAGGGTTTATATTTTTCTCCCTGTAGTTAGGAAGTGAGGAGGAGAGGGATGCATCTGAAGGTCTTTAGCCACTGTTCAGCATTGGAAATAGCAGTCAGCATTATTTATTTCCTTGGGAAATGTAATCTGGCTGCTTGGAACTTCAGACCAGATCAGTGACATGGGTGTGAAACATTCTATGCTGGTGTATGTACTTTTCTACTGCTGTGGTGTTACATTGCATAGTTTTACTACTTAACTTGGTTGACCTAATTTAAGTGGCAGCTCTTTAGGAGACATTAACGTTTTGGGCAGAATAATCTTAGCCTCTTGGGTTTTTAGCCTGTAGAGTGGTTTTCATTCAGGAGTATGGATGAGTGTCCAGCAGCAGTATTCAATGAGAATCTCTAACTAATTTATAAGAAACATCTGAGTAGCTAAGAGGCAAAGAACGGGTTTCTCAATAGCAAAGATAATTAGGATACAGATTTATATCTGTTTCGTTCATTTTAATTATTCCTAGAAATATGTATTTGAAATTAGGGATTCTTGTAATAAAACCAGAGTAAATTAAAATACCTCATGTAAAGACTTATTTCTTCAAATAAGTAACAGACATTACTTATTTGGATTACAGATGTAACCTAAGAATAATCTTTAGTTGGCATAATACCAGTATCCTACCTGGGTTAGTACTTACATTACGTGGTGGTGGCAACCGATTGTGGTATTATTAGTTGCAGATCACTGTCTATGAATCGTTCAGGTTTTTGTTATAAAGACCAGGAGAAAATGTAAGGATTTGATTTTGTCTGCTTTTCACTGGGAGCAGTAAAAATGTAATATTTTTCATCCTCTTATGTTCCTTGCTGACCGCAAATACTAGTGACCTAACAGAAACATACAGTAGAAATTAATGATATGGAGGACATAATTTAGGGAACTATGTTGCACTTGGCCTTGATGCGTTTGTAAGAATTAGTATTTGTATGTATTTCCTGTCTTTACAGGGTTCTAGGTGTTATGTAGAAGTTAGGCCCGCACCTAAGAAGTAATGGGTTTATTTTTTATGTCTGCCACAAAGTTGCTCTGTAACTTTTGCTAAATCACTTAAACTCTGTTGACCAAAATAACAAACTTCAATTTCCAAGGTCAGGTGTCTTAATGTGTATTGCTTTTTTTCAGATATGCAGAGGTTGGGTTTTTTGCAGTGATTTATTCATAACTTCCAGGAATTACAGGTGTCTGGGTCTGAGACTGCCTACTGGCAAAACCTGAGTTTGTATCTGCCTTATGAAGATGTTGAGATCTGTTACAGCATGGTAGCGATGACCATTAACATCTAGGAAACTCAGCATTTTAATATAACATTGAAGTGACTTCATGCATCACCTCTGAAAGGCTCAAAAAAGGACCCTTTGCTTGAGTGTAGACATGGGGTTAGGGAAACATTAAGCCCTTGTCCTTTCAGTGACAGTTCCCGGGGCTGTAGCAGCTGTAGGCTAGTTTTGATGGGTTCTGCAGGTGCTGCATTATCAGCCTGTCTAGGGAAAAAGGCTGTGGCACTGAAGAACTTGTTTGAAGCTGTAGGATTGTCAGCTGTGGTTGGCTTGCATATCCTTTGCCAGAACCTGGGAGGGATCATTCTTTTGCTTCCTGGCCAGATGTGGGTCTTTCAGTGGACGTTTTCGCTGTGCCAGATTTTTGGTTAGGGTGTAGAACTAAATCTTCGATAAAGATGACTGTAAAGAAAAACATTTTTTTTCTGTTTAGAATTGGTGTTGTTGCACCCTGGTAATGACAGATTGGGAAAACCTTTTCTAACTTTAAAACATTTTCAGATTGTTTGAAAAAAGTGGAATTATTACTATTGTTACTATTGTTTAATGTCCTAAGAAAAATTACAGCAGGCCTTGGAACAGGAAAACATTGAAAGATATCATTTTTTTTAAAACAAACAAAAAGTTTTCCAACGTGGTGATATTCCATTCTAAGTTAACTTTCAAAATCTAATAACAGACCCAAAGTTGTCCACCTGTTTCAGATCTGTCATAAATTCAGTACAATCTTCATCCAGGTATAAAGGAACATAAAAGAAACGTGCATGCAGTGAACTTAACTGTTAAATTGCTGGGTTAGGATAGTTTTTTAAAAAATATCCTATTTTTAAGTACCCTGTTTTGTGTATCTGGGAAAAGGATTCTGCTTGCATAGGCCACATTACAGAACTGGAGTTGATATGCTGTATTTTGTAAGTAAACTAACAATTGTTATACAAGTAAAATATTTGAGGAAAAGATATATTGCCTTGTCAGATGTATTTGCTTTATATAAACTGTAAATGCAGCCTGCATTGAGGTTGTTCAAGTCAGCAAATCTGGTACAGCTCATCACGTGTTGCATTTTCTTAATCAGAGCCAAACACTGAAAGCAAGGAAATGTTTTTTCTAGTTCTTTCGAGAATTATTTGTTTTACTTCCCACCCTACATTTGAATGATAAAGAGAATCTGTGTCCTACCCTAGACGGGGAAGTTCTGTGAAAGTAGGTTTGATGGTATTTAGGTTTATGCTACAAGTAAGTAGTAAATCTGTTGTACCCCAAACTGAGATTTAAATTTATTTTTGTGAACTGGAGAAATGGAAAGTTATTTTACAAGAAAAATCCTTCAGATTTTTTTTCAACAGCCTTATTGTTTCTTGGATGCAAAAGGAGAGCCCATTTATTAAAAAGACAAGCTGATGAAGAGTCAGCTTATGAGTCTATATGTTCAAGACTTCTCCATAGACGGGCTTTGGTATTCCCTTGCAAATACTGCCAACTTCAGAGAAATTAGAGCACGCATGAGAAAAAAAAACCTTCTCATTTTTAAGATTGGTTAATTGGTATAAAATTGCTATGCAGTTTATACAAATATGCACAAGAATGTGCTTCTCAGGCTAATAAGGTTAAAATAATACATGCAACATATGACACAAACCCAAATTGAGACATAAGAAATTATGGCACAGGAAACTTGAAATCAGCAAAATATTTGTACTTTGAGTTTAAATACCGAATCTTCATATGCATAAGTAGTGTCTCACATTTTCTTTAAGAGTACTGTTCCTTGAGAAGAAATACCTCTGTAATTTTTACCCTCAGGTAAGCTACAGTGCACTGAAAGGCACTGCTTTCAGTTCAGAGAGGCAGGAAAGCACAGCAGTCTGTGCTGGACGTGTTGGTGGAAAGAAACTTAGTTTGTGTAGTGTGTATGAGCTGTAATGGTTTAATGATATTTTTCTGGAGGCAGAGTAGAATGACTCTGTCCCACACTAGAGAAAAGATCTCTACTTGGTAAAGTTACCTTTTCATTATTCAATACATTATGCTATTTATACGATTAACCTTTGGAGGATACATGGAAAAATGATGTTTCTCTCTAGCATTGCAGTTTCATGACTTTTTTTTTCTGATGAAGAATAGTTCTCAGTAGTGGAAGTAAGGAAATGCTTGATATGCATAGAATATAGCTAATTTCAGAGCTGATGAGTAAGATAGACTCAGATGAGGGGTGGCTCTTTAATGTGTTAACATCCTTCTTCACATCACAGGGCTATGCTTTTGGATTCAATATCCTTTTATATAAAACATATATATTATAAGATAAATTCTAAAACAGTGCAGTTTGAAATTCTTGCATTATCTGTCTGATGCTGTAAAATGAGTTTAGCTATGGAGTTTCTCTTGTAGCTATACTGTGAAATCTAAATTAGGTTTATTCTGTAGAATAGGAATACAGAGATAGGTGTTACCATTGTTGCAAATTTGAGATTAGTCTGTTGACTACTGGCATGATATTTTGAATTTTTTTTTGCCTGGAAGAAAGGTCTCATTGCTATCTTCTTGACAACAGTATAGTGGATGCTCAGTTATTATTTTCAAGCAGAGCTTGTTTACAAGTCCTGTTTAAATAATGCCTTAATGTATTTAAAATCTAAACTTTTTTTTAATGTTATGGTCATTCACTGCCCTGGTTTTCAATAAAGGTTTCAATATCCTGATTCCAATAGCTTATTCCAGTGACAATTTTCCCCCCCCGTTGTTTATTGGGCAGTGCCTCCCATCTTCTTTTTATCCTGAGTGCCCACCCTTTCTTTTCAATTACTCCTTCCTGGTACTCTGCGAAAGGCACAAATGGTGAATCCTGCTATAGCTTCTGCAGTTTTATGTTGGATCTAAATACTGGTGTGGGATCTTAGTATCGTGAGACTCTGCAGGAGCAGCCTGTAGAAGTCAGTTGTAGAATTCCTGCTTGATTTGAACTATAATACCAAGTTAATTCTGTCCTCTGGGCAGAGGTGGCTGTCTTCTTGTGTGTCATGTGTTTAGCTCTAGGAATCCTATTCATGGACCATATTGTAAAACTATTAAACAAAAATAACAGCCATTGCATCAGGGAGCTAACTGTATATACACTGGTGTGTGTGTATATATGTATGAAGCAAGGCAACAGATAATTTTAAAAAAAAGGATATTTTTGCAATATAATAATGCAAAGGAACATGCATTATTTGGATGATTGCTAGCAAGCTAAGTGTTTTCAGGTTTCTTGCAGATGGAGAATGCGTGTTTTAATGAAAGATTTAAGTCTGAATCTGCATTTGGAAATGGGAAGGCAGTATGGAGAAAATTGTGACATTTGGTTTAAAATTTATAAGACACTGTTGGAAGCTGACAACCAGTACAGAGAAGAGGCAGAAGATGATGACCTGATGAGTCTGAAGAGATGTGGGAGAGCGATCACTGGAGGTCTGAGCAGCTTGCAGATGAAACAGAGGGAGGTAGTTACGGAGGCAAATGAGGACATGAGCTAGGTTTGCTGGTTGTTGTTTCTAAAGGTAGATAGGGGTTGTAGGTGAGAAACAGGGCCTGTCTACAGCCCTCTTACATACATCTCTTACAAACTGCAGTGTCATGTGATGTGAATTGAATACCTGAATCATTTGTATAAATGGTTGATGTCAGAATTTGTTCCTAGACCAGTAAGCAACCCTCTCTAAACAGTATTTTTAGATGTATGTGAAAGTTTAATGTAAACATGCCTTTGTACTTCTTTCTATGATTGTATTTTTAAAAAGCAATTCCATACTTGTGCTCTCTGCATTGGGATAAAGTGAGTTGTTTTGCTGTTCTTGAATCCCTTTGGTGCAGGAAACTCTTTTGACTTGCCTATTTGAACCAGAAGGAAACTACAGTCATTACTCAAGAGCTTCCTCTTCTGATGCACTGATATTTATAAGCTCAAGTTGGGATAGACTTCTGCAGATAGTGGCAAGAACATACACAGCAAACATGAACTGTCGCTGCTGGCAGGAGGGATTGTCACTGCCTTGGTGATTCAGGATAGCTGAGCAGGGAGTTCTTAGGAGTGTGCTGCATGGGCAACCTTTGTGAACCAGCTGCCAGTCTGGGGTTTGGTTAGGACTGTGGCTGTTTGGGGGATTTAAGTCTAAATGTGCTTTGAACAAGTGTTTTTCACCTGTTCTCTTGTCCTACTCACTTTTCCATGCGCACAAATGCAACATCTGCAGTGTTTTAAGCAGAGCTTTGCTGTTGGCAGCAAGTGACAAGAAACTATACGAAAGTATTGCCCATAAGGCACATTGGTTTTATGCTGTTTTATAATCTCAGTTAGATTGTATGAAAAGTTTTCCTTCCAGATATTGATACAGGCTTTAAAAGCTTAATTCTGATAAAGTGACATACCTGGAATGGACATGTTACTGCTTTCGTTTTAAGTGTTTCGCGCATGCCGTGTAAAATACTTTGATTCATCTGGTTAAAAGCTCCTGAAGTTAGGGATGTTTTGCTGTAGCTAGAGTTGAAAAACACATAGAGGTATCAGTCGGTGTTGATAAGGCTTGGCTTGGATTATTCTGAGTAGGATGGCATTATTAGCCACGTAGGCTTTCAGCCTTCAGATTCCTGTTACGTAGGTGCAATGACTTGAGTAGTAAGATATTATGCCTGCAAAAGTATATTTCTTGTTTCCACTAGCATGAAGTTTCCTAAATTTTATTCGTTGAATACTTAATGCATGTTTTATCTTGTTTCAGAATTTCCTCCCTCACTGACATTATCAACCCTACAGTCATTATCACAATTATCAACCTGCTCATAGCATGGACAGTTGTGCTGTTTTTAGTAGTGCATTGTGATGTATTGTACTGTTTACAGTATTTTTTAATGGTCATAACACGGCTTTCTAATGTTATTTCACAGTTAGGATGCACCAGTGTTTTGCAGTAGTTCTTATTCTATATCTTTCTGCATTCTCTTTTCAGTTATAAACACATGATTGTGCCTGTTTTTTGTTTGGCATTAACTTGTAGTATCATCCTCTTTAAAAATGCAAAGCATGTTGCTGATGGTGATTAGTTTCCAAGGTCGCTGGTAGAGTGGTTGTGCTTGACAAGGGAGTGAAATGTGGAAGTGCTGACAAGTGGCTGATTGCTGATTCTTGGCCCCAAGCACAAGATTGCGATAGGAAAGATTATTATTATCTGTCACACAGCAAAAGATGTGATTTCCTAACTTCAGCATGACTTTATTTAGAAACTAAAGCAGAGGCTGGGCAGAGGTCCTCATGGTGAGGAGTAGCTCCCTGTGAATGCCTACATTAGCTGAGAATGGAATTCAGCAGGGATGTAGCACCGCTAGCGTGGCCCTCCGTACGGGCTGCATTACCACAGTGAAGTCCCTCATGGTTTTAGCTGTTACTATAGCATCTGCTGTGGCTGCATCTTCATAAATCTGCCACTCTACTTCACAGACTATTCCAGAGAGCACTGGCACCTGCAAGAACCTCAGGCCACTTGTGACAGCCCAGGATATATCTGTTTCCACTAAGAAATACTTGAATGCTCCAGAATCTGTTTCTGATCCTGTTTTCTCTGGGGACCAGATTTTATCAGCCTGGTGCTGTATTGATTGCTCAGAGTTCTTGAGTAGCACGTTACAGGAGATGACAAGGGTAACGTTATGCTTAGTGATCAAACAGGGTACAGTAGCATCCCAGCTATCCAGTAACTTGAATTTAAGCCATCATATACACTTAAGTAGCTCTTTTTTCACTAGAACATGTATTTTCCTGTTGGCTGCCACCCTCTGCCATGCATTCATTTGGCATATTTCAGTGGATTAAAAAGAGCAATTAAAGTATCCTCACGTAAGCTTCAGTCATTAGCGTCAGATGTTCCATTAATTTTAAATAACTTTAAATGCTATATTTTTTAATTCCCCTACTACAGATAGTACCATACATACCTTGTGTAGACTCCCATAAGAGCCTTGCCAGATTCCAAGTGTCCCTTGTCTAGTTTGGTATCCAGCTCTGCAAAAGCTGCAAGATGCAGTGCCAGCCGTTATTGCTTCATTTGTGCAACTACAGTCATGAGACTTGGTATTTTTTCAGGCCTAGGAATTCTCTTGTTAGACTACTGAGTCAGCATACTGTTATCCCTAAATTACACGGGTCACAGTTACTTCTGCAAATTCATAACAGGTCAGGTAGTGTCCAGGAAATTATTTAAATAAAAAAAAAGTTCCAGTGACCTAAGAAAAACCAAAAGATTCACTCACATGCCTGGCAGCTATTGAGCAATTAGAGTAGCGGAAAATAAAAGTAATAAATGTTGAAAGGTTAGCCTAAGGCTGTGGTTTCAGATGTTAAGCTAGCACTGCCACCAAAAAAAAGAGCTGTCTTTCCTGTTTTTCTTCTTCCTGTGTTCTGGTACAGATGTTTGGCTGTGTGGTGGGCCAGACAAGGAGAACGATTGAGGTTAATGTTAAACTAGCAGGAAAAATGCAGAAGTTGTTTTTAATAGTGGGTCAGTTCACTATCTACCTCCTCACACTGCTGCATGAATGCTTGATCTGACAGAACAGCAAGGAGTGGTGCAGGAGCTGGGAGAAACAGAGGGAGCAGCAATACTGCTGCCTTTCATTTGTTTGCAGATGAACATTTTTCCAGAAGTGCTATGAGAGAGTGCTGGCTGGTCAAACTTTTTTCAAAGATGGTTCATTGTCATTCAGTTAAATCAGCTACTAAAGAAAACAGACATGCTGTTTTGTCCCTTTGAATGGTCAGTGTTGCTCTTCACTTTTCTCTTGTGATGGATAGGTATATGGCTTGGTTGATGTCTCCAAGAAACAACATTGCAGTTGTATACAGAACCCTTCTCATACAGAAACCTCCTCTGCTCCCTGCTCTTCTTGTAACTGCAGAACCCTTTCGGAGACAAACTGCATTGCAGACACAGCTGACTTGAGCCAGAGGCCTAATTATTCACAGCTTTTAACTCTGAGGAAGTAACTTCTCATTCATGTAGCAAGTGTAATGGAAAAGACAAGAGGAACTTGACAGCTGTTTTTAGGAAGAGATAGTGTTAATCCCAGCATAACTAAAAAAGACGTCGAGACATTACAAACTTTCAGCCTAGACAGTTTGTTGGGGTTTTTTTTAAACTATTTTAAGGGGAAGGAATTTCTTCCAATGTGTAACAATTGCCCTGTCAGCTAGAGTAGTCCTCCACTTACATTTTAATTTCCATGCAAATTGACGTACTGCTATGAATTGTGTGGAAAACCCATTAAAAATGTAGTAAGACTGTTATTTCTGTGTAGATATCATTCAGCATCTGATATGAATTCATGGAAAACTAGCAAAACTCTGAAAACATAAAGTAAGTTAAAATTATTAGAAAGACAGTTGGAAATAAATTCCTTGACTAGGGAACAGAATGTTTTGTTTGTTAACCACTTACTATTCTGAGTTTTATATGGGAAGTTACCATGTCACAAATAAAAAACAGAATTATTGAAATTAAAAGATAGACAAGCTTTTAATATAAAGACACAAACCTCAACAAGCACATGTTCTGCAGTCAGGTTGTAGGAAGTTCCATGCCATAAAACATGAAATTGTAAATTGATCATGTTTGTAGGGAAGCAAAGTGGTTATAATCCAGCACATAAGTTTGACTGAATTATCTGCCTTTCTTGAGTTCTAGGGCTTCCACAACACATGTGCAACAAAATTAGTTGCTTGAGCAATGTGTCACTCTTGAATTAAGTGATCATTTGAAGTTTATTTGAAAATACAATGCATGCTTCATCATCATGAAGGGGCACAGGGAGGATCCAGGGAACTACAGGCCTGTCAGTCTGACCTCAGTGCCAGGGAAAGTCACGGAGCAGGTGATCTTGAGTGCTATCATGAGGCACTTGCAAGAGAACCGGGTGATCAGGCCCAGCCAACATGGGTTTACAAAAGGCAGGTCCTGCCAAACCAACCTGATTGCCTTCTATGACACAGTGACAC
>WAAB01010149.1:101267-112107 GCA_013389865.1 Piaya cayana
GGAAAGGGTCATTAGGCACTGGAATATGCTGCCCAGGGAGGTGGTTGATTCGCCTTCCCTGGAGGTGTTTAAGTTACGGGTGGACGGGGTCCTGAGGGACATGGTTTAGTGTTTTGTGGGAGTGGTTGGACTCGATGATCCAGTGGGTCTCTTCCAACCCGGTGATTTCGTGATTCTGTGATCACTGGGACCAAAGGTTATTTAATGTGGGAGTGAACAGTTTCTGGCCTTTGCAGTCCATGCTGTAGAGGATGCAGCTCTTCAATAGCCATCTCATTATGTAAGGTATTGGAGATTACTTTAGATTTCCACTTAAGCTTTTCAGCTTACTAGGCATAATATAGGGAAATTGCCACTATTCTGAAGAATATATTTTTTTAATAAATTCAGGGAAAGTATACATCTGATTTGCACACAATTCAGAAAACTATGAGGATTTTAATTTCTTTCTTACTCTTCTTGTCTAGTTTTTAGAACCCCAAATTCAGTGTGGTAGATAGAACTGATTTTGAAATAAAAATTTAACTAAGTCCTTGGGGAGAAAAAGACAAATTTGGCATAAATAGATTCTTCATAGATGCCATGTATCTTCATGAAAACTTCCTTTTTTTCCCCCCAGATCCTACAGGACACCTATTGTAAAACTTAGTTCAGGATGTGAAGGTTCTGATGTCATTTTCTGAGTCAAATTTGTTTAAAGTGTGAAATCACTTCTGCTAACATCCGTCTGTTCTGAGAGGATTGCTGTGTGCCCTACAAGGGCATGTAAAGGAAGAAATAGATAAGGATTTTTCTTCCTCATTCAAGATATCCACTCTTGATGAAGGGGGTAACTGCAGTTTCCCGGAGGCAGGCAGTGTTCAGGGAGATGGGCAACATAGCCCTCGTGTTCCTGTTCCAGAGAAGCATCTGCAGTAAGTGGTTTACGTATGTCCCAGTCACCTTTCTTAGTTTACTGCAAAGGAGCTGGGCTCAAATACTGATTTGCATATGAGGGAAGAGAGTCATCTTGCAATCATATAGCAAAGAGAGTGTTGTCCTGTGATAACTAGATGCCTTTGCTACTAGGAATTTTATTCCAATTTCCTGATGGAACAAATCTTGTTTGAGAGTATCTGTTCACTTGCCCTCTTCCCTTTAAATTTTTTAAAAACCCTCTGGACAGTACCAGCTGGAGTTGACAGAAGTCTTTAATGAAGTCTTTAATGCATTTATAGGAACATAATATTTCTTTTAAATTGAAAGCTGAATAGAGGAATATGACACAAATTAGTGCTTCTAATTTACTGAAAACCTCAATTTTGAGAGGCCAGTGACCAAGTCACATTGGTGTGTTACCCAGTCAGTGAGTACCTGTGTTGCTCTGTGACAGTCCCAGCATCTACTGCTTCTTTTCAAGCCATGCAGATATAGGATACCTGAGACAAGGAGTGGTAGGAATGAGTAGACGTTGAGGTAATTAGGAAGCACTGGGTGCAAATCCATGGTTCTCCAAGCTTCATTAGTTTTGCTGCTTATGAAACAACTTTTAAAGTCTTTTGTGTGCTCTGTTCCTCATACATTATTAAATAATATGTAAGTTTCATAATATATAGATATCCTTAAAAGTTGCATGCATTTCTAAGCACGCAATACAATACTTTTTTTTCACCCGCCTTATGCCACCTCTGTCAAAATACAAAGAGGAGCAAAAATGTGGAAGTTTATCTTCCTGATTTTGCTTTGAGGTTCAGAGTGAAAATAAACAAATGGAAGCTCTGCAGTATTTTTGGAGTAATGATGTAGATTTGATTTCTCCATGTATTTCAGTTACCTAGATGAGCATTACCAGTTAACAAGCAAAAGAGGAATTAAAAGTGCTAAAGAGAGGCTGTGAAATGCCAGTCCTTATCTTCTGCAGTTTTATTAGGTGCTGTCTGATCCCTAGTGGCATTTTCTGCAGATAAGATCCTAAGGGAGTTCAGTTTCAGCCTGGCGAGCTGAGGGATGGGTTGTACTAATATGAAGTTTATATACAAGGAAACAAATCAAATATGAAATTTTTGGTGGGTTTGCTGACAGCTCATACTTAGTTGCAATAATATACTTTGCTCTTGGCATCTTTACCTGCTAGAGGCTGACTCACAGGTATGAAAGTGCCTCAGGTCAGCTTAGTTGATTTTAGCAATCAAGCTGTAGAAAAAAGATTAATAACAGAGAAATAATACAGAATCACAAGTCATAGGGGGTTTAAAGGTGTAACCTTATAATAGAGTGACAGCATAGCTGAGGTTGAAAGGTTCCTCTGGAGATGGTCTAGATCAACACCTTATTCAAGCAGGGAGAGCTATACCTAGTTGCCCAGGATCATGTCCAGGTGAGTTTTGAATATCTCCAAGAATGGAGACTCCACAACCTCTCTGGACAACGTGTGCCAGTGTTTGACCACACCTGCAGTAAAAAAAACCCAACAAAACTAAAAAAGAAACAAACATTAACTATAGTCCATTAACAACTAGAGATCCCGGTCCACTCTTGGTGCAGTGAAATTCCTCCTTTCCTGCTTTTCTTATGCAATACAGATGGAACTTGTAGTCTTGAATACTCAGGGCAGAAGCCCTAAGTTATTGCAGAATGAAACCACACCAAACTTACTACTCTATATTTACCATGACCTTTTGGAGGAGAACGCATCAATTGTGGATGGAGTGAGAGTACAGCTGGTAAAGCAGACATAAGTAAATGTTGGCCATAGAGTCTACTAGTCAATGCCAACAGACTTGAAGGTCAAAGAGATGTTGTTACAGTGCAGTGTCAAGCAGTGCTTAAGTGTGTCTGCCTTTCTTCCCAGTGCTCTCCTGTTAGAACAGCATCTCTAGCACAGGCGACTGTAATGTGGTCAACTGGTTCCACTAATGCATTGCAGCTTTAAACAGGGAAGTTCTTGGAGTCTTGTATCTACTTCTTTCAAACCCGCATAGCTCCCATGCTGGACAGCACTGGAGCAATTTGATTTTCAATTGTCTGTCTCAAAAAATTCCTTTGGGTGATTGTGCTATCAGTCCTTTATTTCTTACTTCCCCTGCAGAGTAGTCATTTGAAACAAAGGATACGTGTATGTAGACCAAAGATTGAAACAGTAAGAAATCTGAATATGTGCAAGGTAACTAAGAGGTGAATAGAGCCCAGGAACTCATGGCAGGTGGCATGAGCAGAAGGTGACAAAACAGTTAACATGTGTTCAGAATTAGAAGATATCAATGGTGCCTTTTATAAATAAACTATTCCTGTATCATTTGAAATCATCAGCGAAGCAGTCAGGAGGAGGGAGGGCAGATGATGCATGATTCATTTGCTTGCCTCCTCCTTGAGATTCTCTTCTTTGCCAGCTTGAGATAACAGATGCCTTAAAGATTATGAATTCACAAGAAAATAACGGAAGACAATGGGCAACCAAGACAGTATTCTGATAGTCTAGATATTTTGTTTCTTATATTTTATTACCTGTTGGATCTCACAATCTAGCAAAGCTCTTATAACAAGGGATGACTTTGCTCACAAATGTTTTGGTTCATGGGGCTTTCAGTGAGTAGAAGAGGTTGCGTATTTGGACTGTAATCTGTTCTGTTCCTTGTGACTCAGCCTTTGGTTTCAGGCAAGTCAGCTGGGTATAGGGAAACATGAAGTCTGATTGTCTGTTGTGCTGTACATCAAATATAGTGCTTTTTGCAGAACTTTGTGATCGTTAGTGAGAACAAATTTCAAAGGACACTTGTCTTCTTTAGCTGTATGAAATCCTTCAAAGTTAATTCAGAACATCCTGTATTTTCGGCTTCAGAAGGAGGCTGTTTCTCTGCGGTCACTATTCACTAGGCAAGCTTCTTGCCTTAATATGCTAATCTCGGAGACCACTAACTCCCACCACCCACATCTGCATTGAAGATGCCAAAGAATACTTTAAGCTGATACTTATTACAATAAAACTTTTGCAACCCAGAACAAACGTGACAGTGTATTCTTTGTGGGTTTCTGCATTGAGAACACCCTGCATTTAAAACACTGGAAACAGAATATGATGTGAAGTAATGATTCTGACTCAGAAAGGAGGTATTTATATACTCCCACTTTAAGAAAAAGGCTAAATACATTGGTGAATATTTTATCATTCATGTGGATCTCTGTGCTAACTGAAGTGAGAACTGAAGGACTGGCAGTTCTGCAGAGGCTGACAATGCCATGTTTGTGTAATCACTCAGGATTTGTCTGCAAGCAAACATGATGCCATGAAGTGCTGTGTTCTGTACTGGGTAGGTGGTCTCTTCTTAGACAGGCTCTGTGGCCCTGGCTTCCTCTGTTTCTACATACAAGTTTGGCTTTTTTTCACTAAGCTATTTGGAGTTCAGAGGTCTTTTACTTGCATACATATCCATTGCAAATTGATTTGCAAGGGTGTGTTTAGTTTCACAGTGGAGGCCGAATGGTCATCAGATTTGTTGTCATCCCAGCTTTAGGTTAAACTTGATCTGTTGAAAAAGGAGATGAAACAGTGCTGTGTTTGCTTTTGCTCGTTGCTACTGACTCATCATCCCATCTTACCACACTCTTTCTGAGTATTAATACTCTTTGTCCTCACAAAAGCTGGTTTAAAGTGGAGTTTCTGTGCAAGCCACAACTCTTTTAGTGGGTTTTAAGATACTGAATGCCTGTGAGCAGTACAAAATAATAAGACAACAAGATAAATGATCTAAGAGCAGACAAAGGAATGTAATTTACTGGGGAAAAAAAAGAGACTGATGAGTAATGAGTTACTTTTGGGGATATTTCTGTAAATAAAAAAATATTAATTACCTCAGAGGCAAATCAGTTATCAGATGAGTTGAATGGTTCAGCATCTATCTTCAAAGGCAAAAGGTAGTGAATTTTGCAGAGCTTTACATATATTTATATTAATCTTTCCTTGCAGCACAAAGATATCAAGTATGTTTTATGTGTTGCTTGATTTAAAATTTTATCTGAGATACTGAGTCCTAGATTTGCTTTTGCTGTTTTTTCATCTTGGGTATTGATAGAGATTTCTTCGCAGCTTAAATATAGCTTTCTGTATTACTGAATTTCCTTACTCTCTGGTTTTTAAAAATGTAAGTAGCGCACCCTTTATAAGAACAGCTAGGGTTGAAGTTAGTTCCAAGATGCTACTTTTTTAGAAGATATTTAGACTGACACTAGTGGATGATTTAATATTTAGACAGCTCTACCAGAATATAGCATAGCTCATAATATCTCTGTAAACAAACATGGTTCTACTGTGCATAACATACGGAAAAATAATTTTAGCCCTGAAGAGATACATGAACATTAGCCTGGAAGTGGAAGTTGTCTGTGGCTGCAGCTATTCTGTGAGACTCTGTGTGAGTGCAAGGCATGACCAAGAGATGGCCAGGGTAAGTGAGTGGCTTGAAACTCCTTGGACGAGCAAGGGCTTCTTATGGAAGTTGCAGGCTGCTCCTGTTTCCCATCTCCAAGTAGCATCAGAGATCAAACAGGAAAAGCTGCTTTTAAGGCAAGGTTTTAGAGGATGTTTGTACCAGAAGTAGTCAGGCATAGCACATAATAGGAGGGCTTTCAGAAATTATTAGTACAGAGGGAGTCATTGACAGCTGTCTCCCCTATGAGTATGTCTTGTTTCAGTCACTTTTGTGGTCCTGTGCTTTCCAGTGTCCCCTTTTCATCTACATCAAGAAGCTCTCTTGGGTAAGAACAACTTCCAGAAATGTAGCTTCAGCATTTGAAGAGATGTTTGATGGCACTGGAGGATGTATTTGGGCCTCTCTAAACAAATGCAAATATGATATTAAGACATAGCAATGTTTCTAGTGACTGATGAAGCAATTAAAACATTTGGCTGTTGCATTTCCTGTATTATATATATGGAAGTAAAGGTGAAGTCATGAATGATCAGTGGGCTGAGATGGCAGCAAGGTTTTCAAAGGCTTATGTATGTGTAGTATTTAAATGAGAAGTGTTTTTATACAGGTTCTTCCAAATCAGTCTAAGAGAATCATAGACCCATTGTGCATACCTGTGACCGTGTACATGGCTGGAATATATGGTTAAACCTATGACTAGATTATCCTGCTGTCTTAATCTGTATATTGAATAGTATTAAGGGATACAGAACAGGGAATATGTTGCTAGAAAATAATTTAGTAATTGTAAATCTTGTGAGTAATTAAGTGCCAGGAATATATTACAAAAAAGTTGTCCATATTTATGTTTTCATGCTTTAATATTTATTTTAATAGTTATGGGGAAGAAGTTACAGAATAGTGTTTTATTGTATTGCTATTTTAAGCACCATGACTCATATATTAATCACACAGACTTACTCCCATGATTTTTCTCATTAATATAGAGTGTATCTGCAAAACATATCCAAGTGTGGATTTTTTTTTTTTGTTGCTTTATTTCATTCCTGTAAAGACAACCTGTCTGCCTTGGATACTTATTTGCAATAACAACATTCACTTTTAGATGAACATAACCTTTTAGGTCCCTAAATATCTAAGTATACTCGCAGATGTTACTACTGTTCAGTTACGTTGGTCATTATGACAAAATTAGGCCTCTGAAGGTAGACAAATGGGACTCTCAGTTCTGGAACCAAAAGTTAGTAATTTGTGATAAATGCAGCACGGAAGATTCAAGTAATGACTAACAAGATATTGGAAGAGATAATAAATATTATTTAAGTGCTTTGGGTATTCTGTATATGAAAATACATTTCTTTTGTCAACACATCTTTTGATCATCTGAACTATTCAGCCAAGAGTTCTGTGTTCTTCAGCAGTGAAACAACATGGAAATGCATACGAAAGTTGAATTAAATGCAATGAAATCATAGCCATAAAGGGGAAAATTGCTGCCAACGTGCCAGCATCTGGAACATAAATCCTGGAAGATAAATCAATGGACGTACTGTAATTTAAAGGTTCTGCCTATAGTTTTTTGTAATAAAACTGAAGCTTTATAGGTCTTGTGGTTTTGAGCCCACAGCTGGCAACAAAGAACCCTGTAGCTTCTTGCTCCCTCCGACCTCTTCTGAGTTCCACTGAGGATAAGAGTCAAAAGAAATAAAGGCAAAACTTGTGGTTTGAGACTGGGACAGGGAGGCATCATTCACCAATTATCATTGTGGACAAAACAGACTTGACTTAGGGAAAGAACAAATGATCTGATTTATTACAAACCAAATCAGAACCAGATACTGAGAAACAAAACCAAATCCCCAAAAGAACACCATCCTCTTCCCCTCTCTTCTTCCCAGGCTTAACATTTTCTCCCAATATTCTCTATCTCCCCTCCATCAGCAGCACAGGGGGATGGGGAATGGAGGTTTCAGTCAGTTCATCACATGTTGTCTCTGCCACTCCTTCCACCTCTGAGGGAGGACCCCTTGCCTTTTTTCCTTCCTCCAGCATGGGATTCCTTGCATGGGAAACAGGCTGCAGTCTTCCACAACCCACTCCAGCATGGGTTTCCATGGGGTCACAGCCTCCTTTTGGTGCCTCTACCTGCTCCAGCATGGGATCCTCCACAAACTGCAGGCAAACATCCACTGGGATTCCTTTTAGGCTGCAGGGGACAGGCTGCTCAACCATTGTGTTCTCCAGCACCTGCAGGGGAGACTACTTGGGTAATTGGAGCACCTCCTCCTACTCCAGCTCCACTGACCTTAGCATTCTCTGTCGTGTTGGTTCTGTCACATCTGGTGTCTGCAGGACTGTTTCTTGTATATCTTGTTTCTCCCTCGCTCTCTTTGTTGCCCAGTGCAACCAGCCCACTGAGCCCTAGCAGGCCAGCTACAGGCAAGGTTGAGGATTGCGCCTCCCCTCATGCCTCACCCTTTTTCTCTGCTGCTGCTTCCCCCTTGCCATTTTTTCCCTTCCTTAAATATGTAGTCACTGAGATGTTACCACTTTGCTGGTTGATTGTCTTCACCAGAGGTGGGTCTGCCCTGGGGGCTGCTAGCCCTGGCTTCTAGCAGCCTCCAGCACCTTCTGGCAGAAGTCACCCCTGTAGTACACCCCTCACTACCAAAGCCTTCACCATGCAAACCCAACACAAAAATAAATGCTAGTATGCCTGGTTTTTGTCTGTCTAGACTGTCTAGTGAAGTACAGATGTCTGAGATTGCCTGAGAAGTATATGGTGCAATCAGATAGTCTAATGAGCAAGTTTTGAATGTCTGCATAACTTGCTTCCAGTTCTGTTTGCAATGCAGTCTTGGGTTGGCAGAGGAATTATTTGATGGTGGTTAATTTTGTCTGATGCAAGTCTCGTCTGGAGAGTTTACACACCTTTAGGAATACATTTGTGTTTGGATAAATGCTCTTAAACAAGGCAAAACAGTGATTAACAGATGGACTTGCTGTAGAATAGGTAATACTTCGAGAGACTGAGATGTGGTAAGATTTGCTTCTCAGCTTGTGCCTCAGATCTGTCTGCAGTCCTATGTAGAAACGCGTTTCACCAGAGTCACTGAAAGGTAGTGAAATTGTGGAGCTGCAGTGAAAGAGCTAAGTTGTCCTGAAGAACTTATTCTTGTAAGAAGTGATGTACCAAAGATAAGTTCTGAAAGTCAGGGTTGGGGGATCAAGTTGAGCGTGCCTGGAAGCTAGCTAGAAAGAAAATCTTAAGGGAGTGTGGCAATAAGTAACTGGGTTGTAGCATAATATCAATAAGCTAAAGTTCAGTGCTGAAACTAACTTCAGGAAGTGGCACTTTTTTCTGTGGTTTGCCAAGCCAAGTGCCATGCTCCCCTTTTTCCAGCACTGAAGAAAATGCGTTGCTCACCATGGGCAATTTGATTTTCCTGTCGATACGTTTTGTTGGTTTAGCCTTAATGATTGCAATCAAGCAAATCCCTTACGCTCAGAGATATAAACCTTTGGATGTGCTTCATAGCAGAGGATTTTGAAGTATAAGGCATGCTTTACATAAGAACTAAAAGTAGAAGTAATAAGGGAATTGAACATTATACCTTTGAGCTCTTTTAAGTAAAAACTCTCTTAATAAATTGTAGCTTTTTTTGAGTGTGATTGAATCTTGTGAAACAAGCAAAAGGAAGAAGACCAAAGGAACATGATCTCTGTGTGATATCTTTTGAAAATGACACTATATTAAAGAAATAAATTGCTGGCAACCTTCTTACCACGAGTCATCACTCTTAATAGTCCATTTGTCAGTTTGATTTAGTAAAAATGAGTGCTTATGAATACCAGAGAGATTAGTTTAAACAATGAGAACAACCAAGAAAATATATGAGAATTTCTGTGGCGTTCCATGTTTCTCACCACCAAAAGCTAAAGATGCTGCAGAACTGACTAGATGCAGCTTTGCACACTTGCCTCCCCTTCTTCTGCAGTGTTGCCTGCGGTGATTTGTTATGATCCTGTGCTGTATATGTAGGCTGGTGACTTGCTTAAACAGATGGCCTTTGGTTTGTTTCTTTTTTTCCCGTTTGCTGCTCAGTTTTGTAGGCTAGTGATACACACCTGATCTACCTAATACTGAGATATTTCTCTTGTCCTTGTGGAACAAACTATCCTGTGTAGCTATGGTGGCCAATGTTCTTTTTTGAGGATGTTGTAGAACTGTGCATGTTAATCTACACTTTCAGTATGGATGTAACTTTTGGGAAATGCTCCTTTTGCTCGTGTCATAGAGCTATTAGTGCTTGGGACTTCAGAGAGCCAGCAGCAGCAAGAATAATTTATTTATTTCAATTTATCATTTATTGCTCTTCTTAGTATGTATTCCCAGGCACTTATACAGCTGTCAAATAACAAAGTGTAGCATAGCATGCCCTTTAAAATGGCAGGTTATTTTGGATTATAGCATTTTCACAATGGTAGCTGAGAAATAATAACAAATCTTAACATGAGGAGTGCAATTGAGGACTCTTCCTGGCGTGTTTTCCTTTTAGCAGAGCTGAAGGACAGGTAGTTTTATAACCTTGCATGCTGAGCTAGTGCATGTCAGCAGCCCAGTGAGCAGCCGTAACGCAGCTGTGTTCTCTGCAAGGTTTATAAAATGTCGTGGCTTCATTGCCATGGGAGACACAAGCCTGAATGTTTTTGTCCAAGTGTCTACTCAGCTTGGTGTAAGTGTTGCAGAATCAGACCCTTTATACTAGGCTAGTTGAGTCATTTTCTGCATTTCCCAGTCCATCTCCTAGCTTCACGCAGTAGCTTCCTAAAATGTAGAATTTGTCTGAGCTTGTGTTCCAAAGGGAATTTAATGCAGCTTCTTAGATTTTAGGAACACTACTGAATGGGAAGTGATGTGTCTGCTGTATCCATGGGTGTGTTAATTTTTTAAATTTAACTTTGTTGCTTTTAGACTTCAAAATTAATATTTCAATTGTATAGATATTTCCCACTTTAAGAAAAGGTCAGGTTCATGACCATCTGAGGAACGTGAACATATGTAAGTCTATGGGACCTGACAGAATGCATCCAGAGTCCTGAGGGAATTGTCTGATATAGTGGCCAACCCACTCTCCGTTATATTTGAAAAGTCGTGGCAGTCAGGTGAAGTCCCTGGTGCCTGGAGAAGGCTCTTTCCACTGGCCTGGAGGCTGGCTGATGTGCCCATCTACAAGAATGGTCGCAGGGAGGATCCAGGGAACTACAGGACTGTCAGTCTGACCTCAGTGCCAGGGAAAGTCATGGAACAGGTGATCCTGAGTGCTATCATGTAGCACATGCAAGAGAACCGGGTGATCAGGCCCAGCCAACATGGGTTTACAAAAGGCAGGTCTTGCCAAACTAACCTGATTGCCTTCTATGACAAAGTGACT
>WAAB01010149.1:112849-175985 GCA_013389865.1 Piaya cayana
AGGTCCTGAGGGACATGGTTTAGTGATTGATAGGGATGATTGGACTCGATGATCTGGTGGGTCTCTTCCAACCTGGTTATTCTATGATTTTACGATTCTATGATAATACTTAATGAGTACCTACAAGAAAGATGGGGACAAACATTTTAGCAAGGCTTGTTGCATTATGACAGGGAGTAATGGCTTTAAAAGAAAAGAGAATGGATTAAAACTAGATGTAAGGAAGAATTTTTTTACAATGAGGGCTGTGAAGCACTGGAAGAGGTCTCCCAGAGAGTTTGATATATGCACCATACCCAGAAATGTTCCAGGTCAGGCTGGATGGGGCTCTGAGCAATGTGATCTAGTTGAAGATGTCCCTGCTTACTGCAGGGGGGTTGGACTGGATGACCTTTAAAGATCCCTTCCAACCCAAACCATTCTATGATCCTGTAGATATTTTAGGTTAAACAAGATTCTACATTAAATATTACTTATGCTCTAAGTTCCCAGTATGAAGGAGAGTTTTAAAGTGTTGTTGTTGCCTGTGTTCTTTGTGTAATAGCTCTCATGAGAGTAGCAATCAGAAAATTTTTTGCTGTATTTTTTGCATCTTTTCATCATTCCTTGAGGCATTTGTTCAATACGTGTCATTACCTGTTGAGTGAAAATAAAATCCTGAAGATGTTTTTTTTTGCCATGGTAAGAGAGGCTTTCTTGAAACTGATGTCAGAAAGGTCACAGTAAGACTTGCAATGAATGTCAGTGCAGAGGCTGAGAACCTGTCAAAAAGCACTGATACTCTGGTAGCTAAAAATGAAATAGCACCTTTTTTGGCATTCGTTAAGAAAAAGACGTACTTTTTAAAGCTGTTCTGGATTTTTTTTCTTTAGTTAAATTGGACAGAAGTCAGCTTCAGGAAAGCAAGCTGTTAGTACAGTTAGTATTTTTTTACGATTACTGTGTAAGAATCCATGGGGTTTCACCTCAATGCCTTTGTTTATAGAAAGGAGAACATGAAGTAAGCTGAATGTGTGCAGTGGTTCCACAGATTAGAGCCATTTGCTTTCATTCATTGTGTCCTGTGAAGTGCTATTATGCATAGGCAATTGAAGCAATGTGAATTATGTGATAGAACATATGAAAAGTGTGAAAGATGCAACAGCAATTAGTATTTACTTTTGATCTATTCGAACTCTTTCTCAAGCGATCAATATGGAACAGGGCAAACCAGTCAACCACTATCTCAAAACCTGGCTGAGGGAATAATATTTTAGGGCTATCCTGTGGCAGTATGAGATGTATGCAATGAGAATGGAAAGACAAAAGGCTTTTTATGGGCCATTTGCAACTCTTATTGTGTTTCTATTCTTGCATTTTGAAATTTCATCTGCCATCCAAGGAAGAATATTTCAAGATTGTGATCTCTTCTTGTTTGTTAGAAAAGCTGATTTATTGTTAGAGATATCTGGGGCCAGAAGAATTTTGTAAAGCTCTTTATACACTCATTTTGTATGAATTGTATGCTAGCCAGTGTAACAAACGCTTTCTATAATATCTGCTTGCAAGCTGTCTTCAGAATGTGAGAAAACACACCATATATACAGGCAAGTGCAAGATCTTTTCTTGGGTAATGGGCACTGCATTTGTGATGTTGCAGTTGTGGACGTTTCTGCTCCCTTTACATGCATTTTAAAACTTTCAGATTCTGAAAGAAAAAAATGTGGTGGAGTATGGTTAAACTGTCAAGTGGCTTGAGTTTGTTTACAGTTATTTTTCTAGCATTTCTTTCTGCTTTGGGTTAGGCTTAAATAATGATCTCAGCTTCAGTTCTGTCTGTCAAATACATGAGCCTGGCTCCTGCTGTGGCATGCAGAAGTGCTCCACTTCTCAGTTAATTAATGGTTTTCTCCAGAAAGCATATGACCAGTAGTACTACCTTGCCGATTCCAGTAATTACTGTTGTTACGCGGAAGACTCACACATGATAAAAGGCCTGAATATTGCTGAATATTTTTAACAAAAGAATGAATTCATTGAACAATATGAGGTTTGCTGTTATTCTGACAGTACATGTGCGTTAAAATGTGACGGTGTAACAAAAATCCATCTTTCAGGATTTCAGGTTCCTTGCAGGCAAATCTTGGTTATAAAACTGAAAGCAGCAGCCAGACAGCTGAAATGTGGAAATTTTGCTGTAGAGTCTAGAAAGAAATCTACTCCCAGTAATAGCAAAATATTAACATATTCAGAGTAATATATTACTAGCAGTGATAGCATATTGCGTTGTGGCTTAATTGTGCTTAATAGAATCCTGCAGTCTCCATGATTCAGATACACATATCAGAGCAGGACACTTCCTAGTTCATCTGCTTGTAGAAAAGCACAGTAGGTTTATATATAACTCATGTGTTAGGGTACTGGAAACACCTCAAATATTCCATCTCTCCTCACTCTCCTTGCTGTTTATCTTGAAAATCCCAAGGCCCCAACCCTCCATCCCCCCAAAGTATTCACACCCAACCTACTTCTGTTTTCTGCTAGACAGGGAACAAACAGACCTCAGCAAGGCTTTTTTGTCATCCATCCGGAAGCATTCACCTTTCTAACAGCATGAGGGTGATAAGAGACTTGGAACTGACATATCACATCCCAGGTCAGAAAAGTACTGCCAATATACTCCAGTAAAGGAAGGAAATTGGAACTTGGCAATCCCAGTGCCTTTTCAAATCAGAATTGTATGTCTGCTAGTGGGTGGATATGAGATAGTGTAGTGCTGTGCTGTGGAAGATAAAGACAGAATCCACATTAGATCTGAGCATGACTAGCACTTTATCTGAAGTGCCTTAACAGTGTCTTGAAAATATTTTTTAAAAAGCAGTTTAAAAAGTTAATATTTTATTGTTTACTATCTTTTTACTGTTAATTAGGTAACTTCTGTTGCTCAAAGGAATCTACTGAGAGTAATGGTTTTAAGAAAAGTAAGCTTGTAACTCAATCTTTTTTCTTAACATTTGCATTTAACATAAATAATTCAATGATTTGTTAAAAAAAAACAAACAAACCAAAGACCAACTGCTACTGTAGCCATCTAGACTGGGAGTCCAAAACAGCTGTATCAGGTCTCCATCAGTACCATTAAAATCAGTAACATGGAACCTAAAAGCATATATGTAATTTCTTAGTTGTACAATAGTTGCCTTTTGTCTTTTTCATGTTAAATTTAGAACTGGTTTCTAAGCTGAGTCATGTCTCAGAGCAGCTTGTCTAACCAGAAGACACTGTACTGAACCAGTTCCCCCAGCTCACATACATCTTTGAGAGGCTGAAGGATGGGAAGTGCAACTGAGGCTCATGGGCAGCTGATGTTGCATGCAGAAAAATCTGAAGTAGAAGGTGGGAATCTTTTCTTCCAACTTGTCATTTTCCTCCTAATAGACTTGCCTGAGAGGGGCTTCTTTGCCAAATGGTTTTACTGAGTTCTGTTGTGTTGAATCTACTTGCATGGTGTCCCAGCGGATCTCGGTTTTCTTACATGGTTCACCTGAACCTGTCCAGCAAGCCTGCAGCAGTGGGAAATCCATGTGCCTGCAGGAGCTGCTATGTGTTTTAGTGGTGTTGAATTTTTTTTAGGTAGGAGAAATGTCTTTAGGTTCCTTGTGCTGCAAACCTTTACTTAGTCTCCATTCTAACCTATGCAATTTCCATAGCAACACTCCTTTATTAAAAACAATAATAAAAGCAGTCCAGGAATAGTTGGATTGGATTATTTATCTGAGCTGCAATGATATCTATATGTCTCTTTTTAAAACAAATCCAATTACAAAACTGTGGGGCCTAGTTTTGAAGAGACTGTCAGCTATTTAGGTATGTCTTTTGTCAGCCAGGAGAGGGACAGACTTTTTCTCCTTGAGTCTGTTTTATGAAGGTTTTTATTAAATATAGGTTTTTGACTATAGAATAGTACTTTGTTATGAAACAGATTGCTGTACTTGTTCTTTTGTGGTGTGAAAAAAAGTGAATATGTAGAGTCAGTTAATGGACCTTCTGTTAGGGAAGTTAATAATGGTTTTCAGTAACGGAACAGGCTACAAAGATGGGCATCAGTGAAAAGTAGACTCTGAAAACCATTGTGTAACTCATTCACACACACACATTTATATAGCCGTCTGTTTTATGACCGAGGTTTTAAGTTTAGAAGAGGTAGTTTGGATTTGAAAATTCCAGTTAATTTTGAAATAGTTTACTTCCTATCTATTTTGCTGCCACTGCACTTTTCATCTGAACCTGTGTTGTCAGTTTGTGACCTTTCCTGGGCCTAATGGCAACATGTTAGTACCAATGTGACTTCATATGTAGCACTGCCTGAGCTTTTGGTGCCCTTAGAAAGGTGAGCATTGAATGCCAATGTGTTGTAATTGCCTCTGTATTTGTTTTTGCTAACGTGAGAGGGGTGTTTAAATGTCTAGAAATCTTCCCCTCTCTTGCACATACACAGGTGGCGGAAGCCCCTTTACGGTCTGCTGTCACAGGCAACCACACCAAATGGATGTGATCAAACACCACTTTAAACTGAATTAGATTTGTGCCCTCAAATATTTGTTTGTTTGTTTGTTTGTTTGTTTGAGGTTTCTAAATATAACTTCATTCCTTTTCCCATCTGACCTATCTTTAGACCTTTAAAGTTAGATGTTAGGGTCTGATGTGGCCACACTAGGAGAAGGCATCTCCAGAGAGTCATTTATGTGATGTATTTTCGTTGTGTATTTTATGGTATTAGGAGATCACAGAATCACCAGGTTGGAAAAGACTAAGATCATTGAGTCCAACCATTCCTATCTGCCACTAAACCATATCCCTGAGCACCTCGTCTACCCGTCTTTTCAAAAACCTACAGGGATGGTGACTCAACCATCTCCCTGGGCGACTTGTTCCAGATAGTATTTTTTTCCACTCCTGAGCGATAGGCTCAGAATCAGACATCCAAATTGGAGACACCTACAATGAGATAGGTGAATCTTAGGGTAAAGACCAAAAGGAGCTGATGTACTAAGCTACTAAATTTTGCTTTGAGGGGAAGTGTTTGGGGAATGATTACAGAAACAATTCATCTCTCAGGGCAGAGGAAACTAGGCTCAGGTGGGGTGAGCAGGATTTGGCAGTCAACAGCTGCAGGTAGGAAGGCAGCCAGCATTGCCAGTGTATTGTGGTGTGACACCTTTCACAATGCATGCTAAGTCCATTTTCTTTCCTCCCTTGCTAGATCTGCAGACACTTTGTAAAGGTTCAGTGCTTTTGACACAGAAGGGAAGCATGCTCTGCAGCACAGTTGTTGAGGTCTTGGTGCCATCATTTCAGATGCAATATGCTTTGCAGTCACTGGTTTGTTAGCCCTCTTGCATGCACACAGCCAATTCTCTGTAGCTGCCTGGTTTGTTTTAAAGAACTGACTGCAGAAACTGGACATGTGGGTTTTTTTCCCCCACCTCAAGGTTTATTATAACTATGTAAATGGGAGACAATATTTTTTACAAGGATTAGTGATGTTATTTCTGTACAATAGTTTGTTCTGAATACAGTGTAGCTTGATTAGTTCCCCACCTGCAGCTCATGGGCATCTTGCCTTCAGAGCACTTCTGATGTGATGCCACAGCTACAGGAGACAAAAAAGTCTAGAACTGAAACCAGAGAAACACTGTGGTGCTGCCTGCTGCAGGTTACTTGCTACAAATTATTCTATATAGACCACTAAAAGTTCACTGATCCTTTTTAAAATTCTTTTAAGCCTTTCAAAATCCAGTGAGGATTTTGCAGTAGACCTTTTCTGATTTTAAAGTACTGGGTTTGTTACCTACTTTTTCACCACAGGGTATATTTTCACTTGCAAGTAACTCAGTTTATGCTCAAGTGTGAAGAAAAATGCAAAGAAACTCCTGCAAAATACTTTCTTCATTGGTTTACAAGTAAGTTTAAAAAAAAGGATTCAATTAGAAAGTACTTCACTGCAGAATTGCTGCCCTGTGTGGTTTAAAGTTACCTTTACATGAGTTGGTCAAGTTACTTACATTTTAAAGTCACAGTGTGACATTTAGATCTAGACTAGCAATTAAAGCATAGACTTTAATAACAGTCTGCATTAAGTGATGATACTGGGGAAATGGGAAGAGAAGGGCACAACTGCAGTATTTCTGTCTAAACTACTTGTTACTTGTCCCATTCGATCTTTCTGTTCCTGGTCACTCTGCCTTTGGAGACTTTGTACTAGTTAAGAAATAGACAAAAAGACCTGGCGATGCTATATTTGGAATACTGTGTTTGGAATCCCATAGATTTTCTTTACTAAGAGTTTTTGTATATGCACAGCTTAGTTGCCGTGACTTCTTTTCCTATCAGCTCTGCGTTTTTTTTGAAAACTCATACTGTTATATTACCCAGGTTGATTAGGGTAAGAAAAAACAGATATCCCTTGGCTGGAGAGCTCTTCACAGAACTCATGCTCTGCTCAAGTGCTCCATATATCAGCATGTACACGGGGGCAGCAGCAACTTTCCTTAAAGGCAAAGGGATTCACTGCTGAATTTGTTGTCTTGCATTAGACCGGAGAAGGAGACTAGTTGGTACACAGTCTGTGCCTCTTGTTGGCTTGCTACTCTCCATTTAGGTATTTCTTTAGAGAAAGATTTGGGAGGAGAGGGAGAGCAGTAAGACAACTACCAAACTAATGGAGATAAATGCAGACTTTCACTAGATTTTCTATACAGTAGTAAAAATCTTTATGCGGTGGGGGAAGGAAGGGTTCATACAGTTCTATTATTAACGTCCAGAATTGTGTTTATTTTTTACTCTCTTTGCAATCTCAAAGACATTCTCCAAGAGTCACACAATATTGATTATTACCTAGGATGGCAACTGACATCTGTCACATCAGGCAACTTCAGCACATCAGTTGCTACTTGATGCTAGAAATCATAGTGGGAATGTTATCTTTAGTGAAAATAGCCTCTTTAGCACAATGAAAGAAGCACTCAGTATAGAAGGGTTTTTTATACTTTAGTTATTTTGAGTGCAGCTGCATAAAGTTGTCAATTTAGGACCGTTTTAGTTTAGACGGTGAAGAACTAACAGTCATCTGTAGGTGGAAAAAAGAGCCAATTTGAGCGAGTTTGGTTACATTGCATTAAGGTATTAATTTTAACATTGAAAAAGCTGCCACTTGTGCAGGATTGCAGTAGCTGTAAAAAATATTGTCAAAAAGCCAAATTCAACACCTTCCTTTCTTCCTTCATTCTCCAGTTTCATTTAATAGATTTAAAAAAAAAAAAAAAAGTTCTGTAATGTTTTATACCTGTTTGCCCTAGAACAGGATTATAAAGAAATATTGCAGGAGAAATTATAGACTGACCATAAAATCCGTATCTGTAATTTAATGTCAGATTAAGGCCGCTTGTGGACAGTGTTTATGCAACTGATACTGGTGTGTATTGAGTGTGTTTACAACAGGTAAGAAAAACAGCTTAAGATAAAGTACATTTACTTGTTTAGCATTTGTGTAGATGCATGTATATACATAATATGAAATTGTATGGTTTATAATTAGTACATCATCTAGAGAAAACGGAGTAATCAGTGAATCCTGTGTTTTGAATGATTTCTCTCTTCCTACCTTCTCCTCCACCACATTCCAACATAGTCGTGATTTGTGTCAGTAATTTGTCCTTCAGCTAATACAAGCTAAGCAGCAAGCTTTGGCAACTTAATTTAGAGAAGTTCTTTCATCCACTCTGCTACAAAGCGTACAATTATAATTATATGTAAACCAGCGGATCTGGCAAACAACATCCTGGAATTGAATCTTTCCATTTATATGTCTGTCTTAAAATTGATAAGGCAGAAAGATCAAGTAAGAGGTCTTACTCTTATTCAGAGATATGAATTCAAGCCTCTCTTCAGTCATGAGAAGCATCCTCATACCAGCTTCTCATGTGGGAGCCTGGACATCCAGGCTGAAGAGAAAGATGACTGGTAACATCATTTCTAGTAGCTAGTTGATTATCAAAATTATCCACATCTACTCAATGGCATACGTACTGCAGGGAGATTTTCCTTCCATTTTCTTTAATCTAATACTACTGCAGAAATAAGCACCCTACAGATAGGTGTATATACATAAACACTTATACTTGAATATCTGTATAAAAGGTTAGTGAGATATTTGTACATCTGTGAAAGAATTATGGTGAAGAGGATACAGGATAAAATAATCACTTGAGAGCTTATTTCTGTATGAGCAACAGCCATAAGGTTTTGGATCCCTTCCTCATCCTGATTTCTGGATTTGCCTATGCCACATGTACAGAGCATTAGCTTAGAAGAGAAATTATAACAAATACATCTGGAAAGATCCTCTGAGTAAAGTTTGTCAATCCTGTCACTAGGAAGCACAATCTATGAGTTAAATTTTGGCTCTCGAATAATATCGCAGAAAGGAAAAAATCCCCACTATTTATTTTTATTAATGAATTACATTGAATTTGAAAAATAGTTGGAAGTAAGAACATGCACCTGAAATCTTTTCTCTGCCTTGTTTTTGTAAATTAATTCTAGGCTCTACACTAAGCATTGCAAATGTTCAGATTCTTTTAATAGTACTCAAATAGTAATCTATCATCTTTGCGTATTCCCCCTAGCTTGTGTTTGGCATGGAATTCTGTTTTCATTTTACAATCTTCCTGTTCCTTTCATTTCCACTAGGAGAAAGAAACCGAAGAAGAAGATGTCAGGTGGCTTTCAGTTACATGCCTCAAAATGAAGATGAACTGGAATTAAAAGTTGGTGACATCATTGAAGTTGTGGGAGAGGTGAGCAGATCTTTAGTGGAATATACATGCGTACAATTCTGACATATCTTATGCATGCTAAGCTCTTACACACACTGTGTTTACAGACATAATTTAAACCAGACATTTTTCTTCTCTTGCAAACAGATGCTTCTGGTTTGGCTCTTGGTTGGGGGTGAAGAGATGTGATTATTTGCTTATGAATTTCATGAGGGTTTTTTTCCCTGTAGCACTTCTGCTCTTTTCACTTGATCAGTTGACACTTCTGAGTTCTATTCAGGGAAAAAGCTCAAAGTTTGTGCCACAGGGATATTGAGTTTATACCTCTGAAGAACTAAGATTATAGCAGAAAAAGATTTTCCCAGTTTTATTAAGCCAGCCACAGGGAAGAATTATCTTTATGGATTTTAATGCACTTTAGAAATTTACTTGAAGCCCTTTGTAGTTCAGCCACGACATTCACTTTTGTCCTCTTTGCCTGAAAATGATAACAAATTGATTTTAGTCTAATCATTTTAAAACAAGCAAAAGACCTCCAACAAATTCTTTAGAGACTCATGTTTCACTCATTTTGGGTGTAAGTCGATGTGGAAAATGGATGCACATCTCTTAGAAGGACTGGGAACAAATTAGAAAACTTGGGCTGAGATACAACAATGTTCTTTACATGGTTGACTCTACCTGCAGGATCATGGAGTGTTGTTTCCTACCAACATCTTCAGTTTTGTTCCATTAGAGATTTTAGAAATACCTTCCTAAGTTTAATAACATAAGGACCCTTTAAGTAGAGTGCATTCAAACTCGTTTAATTTTCTTAGCTTTAAAAAGTTCTTAATACTGTAATCTGATCAAGCAGTCACTAAAAGGTTTGTTTTAGCTTTTAACTTGTATTTGTAGGACTTCTCCCATGACTCAACAGTTAATAAGTCAACATTTATTTTCTTGTCAGGGATATATGATTTCTTTTTCCTGCATCTGTCACTTAAGAAATCAGTTCTAAAAGAATTTAAATTCTGCCACAGTCTGTATGACATCCAGCATTTTCTTATGAGAGATTTAATTCTCACATCTGAATGTAAGGAGCTTAACAATCACTGGCTTCCCTTTAACCTATCTGCGCACTCTAGCTCTCCATATTGTTCTTCCTGGAGTCAGACATGATGTGTCACTTAACTAACCTTATTCTGTCTGTGAGCAGAATTGTAATAGAGGGATGATAAGGCTGTAAGAACGTATTTTGAAGACAGTATAAACCCAATATTATAATGGGTTTCACGTCAAGACATGACCTGTTTTCATTACACAATTTGAAGTATATTTGACCTCACATGACCACACAAATATCTTACATCAGTTGCCCTACTTAAAACTTTTGGATCATTGTCTTTCAAGAGTAAAGTGATGGAATAAAACCCAGTCCTAATATCCAGAAAACAAACTAACTCTACTGAATGAACTGTATGATTAAATAATTTAGATCAGACACTAGGCTTCTCTTATGAAAAGCACCTCTTGTCTTCTTATAGCTTTGAACAACTCAATTATAAATAAAAGATTTATTTATATCCAAATGAGACTGAAAATGTTTGCATTAAAATTGAAAGATGTAGAGCTGTTAAAGTGAAACATTCCTGTTCTTGCATGTTTGAGCTTATAGTTGAGGGCATGTTTATCGAAACTCACTTGGATTGCTGATTACAGACTTCCTAGTCTTAAAGTCATAGTTGTACACTGAATTGCTACTGTTGAAGAAAGTATTGACAACTTGCTGATTCTAAGATTTAAGAAGGTACATTAACTAGGACTGCTTTTTTGATAGGCAGTCCTAAAGAATGTCATACTGGAATTAATTTTACTGTAGTATGGAAGAGGCCTTATCATGGCTAACTTGAACTGCTGGCCATAAGTAAATGCCAAAAAACAGCTGACATAGGTGAGACTCTGCCCACTTTGACTTTATGTAATACTCTCTTCTGTCAGCTACTGAAACATGAGCTCTGGCTCAGGCATCATCTGGCGCATTCATGTGATCCAAGACTTTGTCTGAGTCTTCTGAGTTGAAATAGATCAGCTGGTGAAAGAGGAAAATTAAAGGAATTTAGAGAAACAGAATTGCAGGAATTTTTGTTGTGTGACCTTTATTTTCCATGATCATTGGTACCAAGCAGTTAATGTTGCATATTTGCTGTTATTTCCTCTTCTGTCCTTATCATAGTCCTGTTAATTCCTTAAAAAATGTAGGGCAGAATTTTTGTTTTGAAATGGGAACTTTATTTGACATAGAAAACTGCACCAACTGATTTAATTGTTTACTCTCCTTTGTGTAAGTAATTCTGCTTAAAGAGTCATTGCATTGAAATAAGATTCACAGTGTTGATGTTATTGTATGATACTCTTTACTTCAAATAATAGATATTTGATGTGAGAGACCTATGATTTTGCAAATATGGCCTTCTCCTCTGTGAAAATTGAGATATTTTTGCAAGGGCCAAATCATGCTGTGTTATTGTATGAAGAACCCCCAAACAACAGCAAACCCCCTCACCTGTATAGGCAACAGTTAGAGTCAGTGCTTGCAAAATCTCTGTTTTGTTTATCGTTACTCAAGATAAAAAAAAAGGATGATGGCATCTTCAGTGTTGTTTACAATGACTCAGTAGGTAATTTGAAAATTAGTGGTCATTCTATTTCTGGTTGCTGCTTTTTCTTACCCCATCCTTTTATTCATTAAAAGAAGATCTCGGATTCCTACGGTGAGTATTTTATTCTACCCTCCTAAGAAAGATGTATCAGTTTAATTGGTTTTAAGTTGACTTAGATTAATATTTTCAAATCTCTGTGGATTTCTGATTGGTTGAAAATAAATCGATTCCTAAGTGACTTTTGGCAAACTAGAATGGGTATTGCTTAGATCAGAATACTGTCATCTATCTTTATGTGGGTATTTAGCAAAAAAAAGTGTTTAAAATGTTACTTATAGTGGGCAACTCATTAAACTTTTCCGGTTGCAAAGGAAAGCTGATTTCTGTTTTACAGTTCTTTGGCTTCATCCTTGAAGAAATGGGTCCTGCACCTCAAACCCCGTGAAGGTCACTGCCTCTAGCAAAGGGCTGGCAAAAGGGAATGCAATTCTTCTCCTCAGCTGCCTCCATCAGTGCCAAATGTATTCCCAGACCCCCAGTGAAAATGGGTTACACTGCTGTCTCATGGTGATATGCTGAGGTTGAGGATGTCTTCCTTTTTTCTGCCTCTGCTTCAGGGTGCTGATCAACATCTGAGGTGTACTGACATCTAAAACTGCCCCAGATCCTTTTTCCTGGTGGCAGCAGATTGGATCAGATGCTTTTTGAAAGGGTGTTTATGTTTATGGTAGTGGTAGATGCTATTGGAAGTTCCTGTAGTGGCAGAAATGGTTTGGGGCTGTACAGTGGATTGAAACAACTGCAACAGCAAGTGTGAGTTTTGAGATGCAGATAGATATCCTTGGAGTCTGTACATATTCAGAATTTACAGTTCCTTCCTATTTATTCTAAACAGATAGAAATTAATTGTACTAAGATCAAAATTTCATCACATTAGATAAAAAGCTTGTTGTTAGACTAGATGTTTCCATAACTACACAGACACTGATACACATGAGACATTAATTAACAGACTTAAATTAAAAGTACATTTGAAACTAATAAGAGAAGCATTTTCATCATTGTTTATATTCATGTTTAAAGTGTGATTGATGGCTTTTTGCTTGTTATTCCCTAGTTCATTAGCTGTATCTCTAATTACAGTTGTTCCAAACTGCAACTGTAACTAATTGTCTTATTAAATGCAGATATCTGAATTCCAATTATGTTTCACCTTAGGATTTCATGGGCTGCTACACAATTAACCCGTAGCTTAAGTGTAAGGACATTTGGTATGTCATTCAGTGGTTCTGAGCCTGCTTTCATTTGGGATTAGTTTGTCATTGTGCTGCTATATACATTGTGGCCTCGTCCTGCTGAGAAGTCAACTTCCTGGCAGTGTGTAGTGCATGAAGTTAACAACTAAGTCTTTGACTGGGGCGTGCTGTAATACCACCAAACTTATTCTCTCTCTCTAGCTATTAGTTAACATTGCCATATATTACATGATCAAATCCTACAACTCATTTGAAATTATAAAAATGCTGTATCTCAAATACCATGTTCAGGTTTGGGCCCTCACTACAAGAAAAACATTGAGGTGCTGGAGCGCATCCAGAGAAGGGCAGTGAGGGGGGGGAAGCGTCTGGAGTGCAAATCTTATGAGGAGAGGCTGAGGGAACTGGGGTTGTTTAGCCTGAAGAAAAGGAGGATGAGGGGAGACCTTGTTGCTCTCCACAACTACCTGAAATGAGATTGTAGCGACGCGGATATTGGTCTCTCCTTCCAAGTAACTAGCAGTAGGATGAGACAAAATGGCCTCAAGTTGCAACAGGGGAGGTTTAAACTATTTATTAGGAAATACTACTTCACTGAAGGGGTTGTCAAGCACTGGAACAGGTCCCCAGGGATGTGGGAGAGTCACTATTCTTGGAGGTATTTAAAGGATATGTGTATGTGTTGCCTAGGGACATGGTTTAGTGGTGAACTCAGCAGTGTTGGGTTTATGGATGGACTCAATGATCTCAAAGGTCTTTTCCACCCTACGTGATTCTGTGAATGTTCTGTTCCATTTGAGCAAGTGTTGTTTTGGTTTTTTTTTTTCAGTTGTTATGAGATAGAGTGGTTCAACCCAGTTCCAATAACAGGATAAACACTGAAGGTTGAGCTGAACTTTCCTTACAGGAACTTATTTTGACAGCCATGGAGTTGAAAGGGTAGTATTTAATAGTGACAAAATGATATTCTGTGCTACAAGTCCAGAACTGTATAATACTGCAAGAAAACAACTGGGAATGAATGCTGGGATTCCATGTTCCTCAGTTACTTTTCTGTGAAATGCAGTGGTAACATGTTTTTCCTGATTCTCTTCCAACAGATGGTTCACAAGGCTTCTGTAACTACTGCTTGTTTGTTTAGTTCATGTGGTAGAAGACTTTTTTTTTTTTGTGGAAGTCAGGGTTCAAGTACCTGACTTTATAGGGTCATTCCAATTCTATGGTATTGCTTTCTCTGTCCCTCAGTTTCCTATACAGAAGATTATGTTAAAAAAAACAGCAAAACCACAACCTACAAAACCCAAACAAAATAAAATACCAAAAAACATTTTGATATTTTAAAATAAAGGACCGTGAAGCTGAAAAGATCCCTTAATAGTAGGTACTTGTGCAGTTTTTAATTCTTCCTTTCTGCACCAGAATGATCAGCTTCCAGATGTGCTGAAGCAGAAGCTATGGGGCTGGTCGAAGTCTCATGGTTATGGCTCTCTCTGAATGCACTCCCAAAATAAGTCATCAAGTGGCACTGTAGGCACCGTCTTCTGTTGAGGTCTTGTTTCCAAAATTTCTTTTCCCATTGGCAGTAAATATGATTTGGTTTTTTTGCTTCTTAGGAATCTATGTTTTTAATTTCCTTTCAACATGTGATTGCTTTTGTCCTTCAAGTTCAAGATCTTTGAGAATTTCTAAAATAAAGGGGTTTTTTTTTCTCCTTTGCTTTTGTGCTCTAGTTCTCTCTTAAGCAAAAGAAAATTTGTTGACCTTGGGCTTCTCTCCTTCCTGTTGCCTGCCGCTGGCATTGCTTTTATTCCTGGGACTGTGTTTTAGTTTTCACAGCCCAGAAAGACTCTGTTATGATCCAGGGAGACCTTCTTCCACCTGAAACCTCTCCTGACTCAAAGCCTCCTCTGTTTGCCCTAGCTGAGCTCTAAGTAGTCTGTCAGCCTAATAGACAGAGTTGCAGGTTGTAGGAAAGCTTGTGGAATAGGCAGATATAAGCATTTACTGGAAATACATTTTAGGTCAGTGATTCCAAAGAGCTGAATGTTTTAATAATTTAATAACTTTAGCCTATTAATTATATAACAAGATGTAGCTGCACAAGCAGCTGTGGCTGTCCTGTATGTTCAGGCAAGCAACTGCTGGTAGTCGGCTTCAGCATTTCCTGCTCTTTCTGGGCATCTTGTCCTGGAGTTACAGGGATGGCTGCCCAGTTCCCTCAAGGGAAGGAGTTCTAGGCTTGTAGCAAGAAGGTTTGTTGCGCTGCAGGTCAGGCTGATGCTCCCTCTGACACTTCTTTCTTTAAAGGGGGATGTTGCAGATTGTATTGGCCATGAAGAGAAAATCCAAAGAACATAAGAAGTAGCATTTCTTTGCTTTTGGAATATAGTTATCTTGTAGTCTCAGTGACCTACTAAAGTGATTTTGTTTTCTTTGGTTATTTGACTGTTACAGAATAAAACTGCATGCAGTCTGAAATAGAACTATTGTATTTGCCTGAGGGTTTGAACTACTATAATATTATTCTCTTTTTCTTTTTTACTTTAAAGATGCAAATAGGCAGATTTCAATATTTTTGTTCATTTCTAAGCAGCTTAATGCCCTACGATCCGTGCAGCTTTTTGAGAACTTGTTTTTATGTCTGTGTGTCTTGCCTATTTAATTCTCCGTGTTATTTTCCTGTCTGTCCACTTCTATGATGTCTTATTTTGAACACTTCGTTATTATTCCTTATTTATGTTGTTATTTGTAACTAAAATTAACTATTATATCCCCTCTTCTATAGGTCTCTTCCAACCTGGTTATTCTATAATTCTACAATTCTCACTGTATTTCTAGTCTCAGTTGGTTTTGTGTGCTGTGATCTCACAATTTGACTAAACATTTACCTTCTAACACAGTGAAACAGAATATTTTGAAATATTTTAATCTATATTTGATTTATAGTTTCCAAAACTCTTATTTACATCAAAAAAAGGCTCTACTGATTGACTAATTAAATTGAAAACAAGATACAACTATTCTTTCTTCATTGAAAATGTTAAAAAGCCCGAAGTCCAATGGTACTGGAAGATCATTTGAATGTTGTGTAGTTATGATCTAGAATAAATTTTCTTTTAAATCCCAAAGGCCAGGCTTCTTAATGGGATACATTTCTTTAGGGATGATGTAGCACTCTTTGGTAATATTGTCATTTATGTCTCATTCAATCACATCCAGGCATTGGACAGCATACAGCTGTTTTCTGTTCTATCTGTCCTGGCCCCATACATGGTACTGGCTGAGTTGCAGTTTGGGGGGTGTGTGTTGTTACCTCCCTAAATATATGAAGTGGACTAATGAAATATCTTCAGTCACTTTTCTGTATGTTGTTGCTCTCAAAATGTGGTGTGACAGCAGTATTGGCAGCCTAGGGGCTTGGCAAGATGAGGACGTGACATGCCTCTCCAACAGGCAGGGAACAGATATAACACACTGAAAACATGTCTTGAAAATGCCTCTAGCTATAGCCACTTACATCTAGCAGATTGGGAAAAATCATTGTCTAACTTAAAACCAAAAACTTCATTTTCAGGCTGAACTTACTTGGTGTGTAGGATGTTATGAATTATTATAAATGGTAGAACTCTTTTTATGGTGCAGGGGTGAATGAAATCCACCTCTTTTTAGGTTGTTTTGTTCAGCACGTGAATGCCAAGCATAAATCAGCACCTAGCTGTATAAATCCTGAAAGCACGTTGTTGTAATAGAACAGTAACACATTTTATTGAGTGCTTATACCTCCAGACAGATTACCCCCATGAGTAATGGATTTTCATATGTAAGGTTTTATTGGCTGAAAATGATTGCAACATTTCAAACCCTATGATAATGGATTACCCCAATTTGGGATAACTAAATCCTGGGGGTATTGTAGTGTCTTCAGTATTGTATGCATTAATCTCTGGCTGGTGTGCTTTGAGGCTTAAAGATATGTAGCATGTGGCTATAGTGTTTAAAAATACTTAAAGCTTTTGATGAAAATTTCCTAATAAATCTTTGGGATGGCTGGTTTGACCTGAAGCTCTGATGCCTTGCATTCTGATGAATGTGTACTTGCATGACTCTGCATTTTATGGTGGAAAAATCTGGGGTTTAGATTTTGCTGAATTTGTAAAATTATTGAATATGGCGTGGTGTTTTCAGATAGTTCATTTGTGTATCAACTAGAAAACTTAAAATAATCTGATCAATATAGATTCATATATGTATGTTCACACACAATTAAGATTTAGCTGTCTAAAGGTTTTTGCATATGTGTATTTCTGTGCACATATGTAGCAAATCATACCTAAACATGCCACGTATAGAGTGCTGATGTTAACTTGTAAGAATGAAGTCTTACCCTGGAAGAAGTAAGCAAGAGAAAATTACTTGAGCAAAAGATAGAACTGAATGATATTGGTCACCTTATTTCTGTCAAGTAATCTTAGTATCTTGCAAAATAGGGATCTTGGGAACTGTGTAATCCCTTGTGATTAATCTGTTCAATCAGCTAATGCAGTTATGGTTTAATGTTTACCTCTAATCAATAGAGCCATCTGGGAATACTGCATTAGAAAAATTGAAATGGTTTATAATTCAGGGACTTGGCCATGTTGTGTATTTCCTATATAATGATATATCATACATAGGTATTTAGAGATAGAATTTGTGGAGTCTACTAAATGTGTTGCACAGTTTCTGTTTTCCATATGGTTTTTAATTTTTCTGGAGAGAAGGAAAGCAAATATTGCCTTTTAGAGACTTTGATATTATAATGTGAAAAGCCTGCACTCCCACTGAAGTGACTGCGTGATTTGTATGTATTTTGTCCTCTGAAGGAGCAGCAAGATAACAGCTTGTGAGTTGTGCTTGATCTCACTAATACTACTGATGCATTTGGGGCCAGAGGTGGGGGAGTTTTGTCACGGAGTGACTAAGATTAAATGAATGTAGCTGTGCTACTCTGAACTGCTTTCAAATAAAAACAAAAAAAAATCAACCCAAAGAATTGTGCTAAAAAGGTTGAAGGTGGAGAGGAAGCACAGGAAACGTGAAGTAACAACTATTTTCTTTCTAGTAAAATTTTACACGTAGCTAAGTTAAAAAAAAATCAACCATTACTCTGTAGTTTGAGGAAATGTTTGCTTGCATTATTAAGAGATAAGCGATATGAAACAGGCTTTTTTTTCTATAAAGATTAACTAGAACCATTTAAGATGTTGTGGTGTTTTTTAAACAGTAAATGTGAACACCCTCAACTTGTAAAGTTAACTTTCAATTTTCATTACTTTTGTTAAGGGGCAGGAAAGGGATGGGTCAAACATTATTGGAGACTGATGTGTCACGGACTGACACTGTCCTCTCCTGTCATTTTTTTTTGGTGAATGGGCAGTATCTGACAGATATTCATCTGTCAAGGGTGTGTTTAGTTGATGCATCTAATAAGTAATTTCTTGCTGTCCCATTATAACCTAAAGGCATCTGGTTTAGAAAGGTTGTCATTTCACTGCATGACACTGCCATTCAATCTCAAATGGGTTATACAATAAGGAGTTTGTCATTTTTAAGTGATATTTTCTCTTGGGATTGAGCTAGGAAGTGTCTCTTCTCCTTCTGACTGGATCATCATTATGTATTCCAGTCATCTTTGTAAATCTTTGTAAATCTAGAGTCAAATATGTATTAGTGTTCCTCTTTGTTCTCTGTAGATTTCTTACATTAACACATTAATGATATGGCAACATTCATAATTTTTTAAATAGAGAATTTCTGATTTTGATGGGAAAGGCAGGAGTATTCACATGATTTATGTGATACCTAGTTTAGATTCTCTGAATTAACCTTTGCAGGCATTTCTGTTTCACTATTGATTGCTTAGAGAATTTAAACTCTTCTAATTTGACCATTAAGAAGATGGTCATGAATAGGAGTAAAGTTTATGCTGAAAATTTAGTCGTTGAACTGATATCTTCAAAATTGAAATTCGGAAACACAGTGTGCTCTCTCGTTGTTCTTGTATCCTTTTATTTAATGCTTGTCCATGCTTCTGTTGCTCTCAGTACTGCTGACATTTACTGATGGGTGCATGCATATGTCTTGGTTTTACTTTAAAAAGAGACACGTTCTGGCTTGGAGTGTATGCCTTGTGTGCCTTATACCTGAAATTAATATAAACTGCCTAAAATCATTACTGTCATTGTTATTGAAAATCATGTATATAATGTAACTCTGTAAAGCATTGCCTATATTAAGTCCTCTTTATTTTGTTTTTGTCTTGGTGCAGGTGGAAGAGGGCTGGTGGGAAGGTATACTCAATGGAAAGACTGGCATGTTTCCTTCCAACTTCATAAAGGAACTGTCTGATTCTGATGATGCTGGAATAGCACAGGAAGAGCAAGTAAAGTCAAGTAAGGAAAAAAATGTTATCAGTGTTCTGTTTGTTTGTCTGTGTCTTTACCCTCTAAATCATTGATAGGGTAGTACATTCTTATCTCTTGCCTGGAAGTGTTTTTGAATGCCATTTTCTTAACTTATGCTGTGAAAGAGTCAGATGATGATGATAAATGCGTACTTGCAATGCTACCTGAGTTGTAATATTGGCATCACTGAGCTGTGTTAAGACTTGCTGAGCTGCAAAAGACCAAGAGTGGAGAAGGAAATGAGGACTGTTGGATTTGTGTTTTAAAATGAGTTACAAGGGATTTTTGTCTTTAGATGTGGAAACTGAGGGAAGTAACCAAACATCTCCAATATGTCTGTGCTTATTTAAATGAGGGATTAAAGTGCCATGCCTTCTATAATGACTCCGGTAGATTTAAGGATTCATAACTATTGGTGTGGGACATGCGGCACTTTTTCCCTCCAGGTGCTGAGCATGTTACTATCACCTCCGTCACCCACTGCCCCAGCAGCCAAAGGGAAAAAGGCCAGAACTGGGACATGGACTTTGTTCTCTTACTTACAGTGGGCCAGTACTGCTGCAGGTGAAAAGCATGTTTGGTAACTAAGTTTGCAATAGTATAAGTATGGTAGTGGATTGTCCTACTTATAACTTCCAATGGAGAGTTACCTGAACCAAAAATATGCTGTTATATGAGATGGACACTTGTTGGTCTTCATGCTTTTTCTGTTCTTCAAGCAGATATTCTTTTTATTTCCTAATTCGGTAGTCAATTCTTAATCTTTAGTGAAAAGAAGAAAAGTCAATTATACTTAGATATTTTGGGCTAATTCCACAATACCTGCCAAAGTCTTCCTATTTTAAGCACAGCAGATATTCACTACTATGTAGTATTCATCTGAGATCATTAAACAAACAAAAGTGAAAGGACTCCCAAGGTCTTTGTGAGCTTATTTCAGCTGGAATTTACCAAAGCCTTTATAGTTCACTCTGTCAGTTAAGAGGCAGGAAGTTATACTTTTTTTTCTTTTCCCCCTGCTCTTATTTTTCCATTTAAGGCAAATTTATCATCTTTATTCCTTCCTGCAGAAATAAGTTCCTAAAAAATTTGACTTTTGCAATGATGAAATCTTGTCATCTTGTTTTTGTAATGTATGTGTAGTGGCACTGGTGACCTAGCCTTGTGATCAGTGCTGCTAAAGATATTTACAGGTAACATTCCTTCGGAGTAGAATGAAAATATTTTTAAGTTTAAGGAAGTTAAAAATTTTAGTGTGATGGAGAGGAAAAAGGGCATGAAGTGAAGTTGCATATTTGAGTGAGATTGCAAACTGCTTTCTATAACCTGTATATGCTATCATGAATTTTGTTCATTATAAACTCAGTGAGTTTTGGAAGAACTAATTGTGTAGGTGAGTTTCAGCTCTGGATTCTGTAAGGATTGTTATTCTATAAATGAACAAGGTAAGTGATACTGTTCAGGGTGGAATACCCAAATTTTATCTGAATGAATGAATGAATGAATATCCCTTCCCCAGGTACTTTTTTGATATTTACTTTATGATAAACATGCTAAAACTGACTCTTAACAATATCATACATTGGAGTGTGTAAAAGGAGCCACAAAGCATTAGCCTGTTTTGTTGACATCCATAATGGCACACATCTAATTCAAACTCAGTTTTTTATATGCTGGTTCTGACTTAAAACCTGTGATGCTCATATTGAGAAGGTATAGGTAACACAGATATAATTTTTGTCTCTTTAACTAAGTTGAACATAACTATAGCTGAGAGATGGATTTTCTTCTTTCCTGTATGTAATTTAACTCTTTGGAGGTGGTGCTTTTTGGCTAGCTAAGATGATATGTTATTTGGAGCTGTTTTCTAAATAGCAAAATATCTATAAAACAGAACAACACTGTAAATTTTTTTAGAAAGAGACAAGACTCGAGGAATGTTGAGATTATTATAGAAGTTTTGATGTTTTTTTCCTTTGTTTTTCTTAAAGTAAAACTGTCGATTTAAGAACTGCATTTTCCCTAGTAGAATTATGGGAAATACACATCAACTCAGTCCTTTCTTTATGATTAATGTAATTGTTACAAGTGTTGCTCTAACACATGGCTCTGTAGAAGGCTCTTTTCAGGTATACTGGCTGGCTGGATTTGAAAATTCACGTAATAAGATTGCAAATATTTCAGCAAGTCTATACAACTGACTAGGAATGATAATCTCATTCCAAATATCTGTGCTTAGTGTTAAAAAACAAGTAAACTGTAAGATTTGGGCATCAGGCTAGCATTACTGTTGAAGTGCTCTGGGTAATATCTCAAAAGGGTGCACATTCATAACTCTATATCAGCCCTTTCCAGCATGGACACCAAGACATGACAGCACTTCAAATCTGCTATAACTTCTGAGCTTCTGGGGTTTTTTTCCCTCTCTGGAAACATTGTTTGACTGTGTCTGTATCACAGGACTTCATAAGACTTGAATATGAATTCTAGATTATTAAATTAGCACTTAGGTGTGAGGGGCTGTCCCTGCACATTGAACTAGAGTCTTGTGTGGTCACTGTGGTTCTACACAGCTTCTAGAAGGGCCTAGAAAGGGTTGGGGTATGGCTCTGCCATCTTGAGCAGCAACCCTCAGCTCATCAACCAAGCTTTTAAAATGGATAAGTAAATACTTGTCAGGTTTATTATGAGACTTGGTAAAGTAGCATGGGATCTTCGGAGAAGAGACACTGAAAAAATGCAGGAGTATTTTTTAGTTAATAGTTAAACCAAATACTTTGGTTAAACTTAGTTAAACTTGGTCTTTTAATCATGTTTTACTGACCATCTCTAAGGAGAACCTTTTTGGAAAGACAGGTGTAATTTTTGATGAACTCAAAGTGGAAGAAATAGAGATTATGTAGCTTGTTTTCTTAGGAATAAGGGTAATAAAAATGCATATTTCTCTGTCCTGTTATAGCACAGGCCCAATAGGGAAAAAAGTGGTGTCTACCTTTATTGGTTTTGTTATGTCCATGCAGTTTTTATGGCAGATCAGAGTAAATGTCCAGAAGGAATTACCTTAACTTCTGAGAGTAACCTCAAGTTTCTTCAGAACAAAAATGACCTATTTAGAAAATGACTTAGGCCAGTTTTGGAAGGGCTTAAATATTTCTGAATACTGACAGAATACCGGCTTCTTAACTTGAAAGGGTTGGGAACCTGCACTTCCCCTCAGCTGGTGGGTGCTCACCAGGTTGGAAAGTGAGACACAAGATCAAAACATTGTGGGTTTGAGGGGCACATGTCATAGCTACCAAATTTTTTGTCTCCAAAGGCACGTTTCAGGATGGAAGTAGGGACAAGATGTATAGGCCTTACTCTAAGGGTAAACAACATTTCCTTGTTCTTTAAAGCATCCTCCTAAATTAAAACATTGCTTTTCTTTGTCTGACTGTCACAGTATGAACAGGAAGTATGCATTATAATTTTATTACTATATAAAATGGATGTAGGAATTACAAGATTATTTTCTGGATTTCTCAGATATCTAGTATTAATTTAAAGAATATTTTTCAACACCACAGATTATCTTTACAGCCTGTTGAGAAGCAAAAGTTGTCATGCAGTCAAATAAATTGTATCCAAGAGAATCACAACTTTATACTAAGGAGATGATTTAAAAAACATTTTAGTATGTTCATGGTGACATCCTGACAACATTTTAAAGTGGCCTTTCATATCCTGCTCTCTCTTGTATGTGTCTGTTCAGGAATTGCTAGGCCTCATGATACATATCAACTATTTTTAGAATCAGCTAGTGTTGGCCTCTGAGAAATCACAACTGCTGGAGTTAGAACTGATGATAAAACTCATCAGCTGATGGTTCAGTCAAGCAACCTCCTGTATTTTGAGTTCTTAAAGTTTTAGATGTCCATTACTGTCTCTCTGGCTCTCCTCGGTGTCATGAAGCTTAACGTACCTTTCTCTTAGCAAGTTCTTAATTGTTGTTTGACTGCTTTAATAGCATTCTTTTAATGGTATTTTGTAAAAACAAAGTGGAAAGACGGATTTATGGCTTTTTCTGCTTTTTTTCAGTATGTAAAAACAAAGCAAGGAAAAGCTTTTGTTGTTAGTCAGACTGCAAGAATGAAACAAAGGAACACCTTTTTACAATACATAAATGAGTATCATTTTTTATTTTCTGAAAGTCCAACAGAATAATATGCAGGGAGAAAGAAGAAATACATTCTTGATGCCAAAATGGATATGCTGCTATGTTGGGACAATTCACATGTACTGTATAGCTATTTTGCTATACATTTTTACTGACAACATTACTTTTTATGATGGTATGCCAGAGTGAAACTGGCAGCAAGCTGGCACTGGTATTGTCCTGGGCTTGCCTGGCTGCCTCAGGTTTTTTAAAAAAAAACCAACACACAAAACACCTCAGCTGCTTATGTCTTTATCTTCACTTCAATTTCCCATCATGAATGTTAGAGTAAAAGTTATCTTGCTGTCAAAGCTAAAAACCCAAGAAATTAATAATTTTGATAATTAAAACGTTACGACAAGGGTCTAAGATGGGAAATGGGATTATTTGGGTTTTTTTATTGTTTTGCAGTTTTCTTTTTTAATTTTAGTATTTTATTTTCATTAATATATGCCAAGTCAAACACATGATTAAGCTGTTAGCTGAAAAAAAATTAAGGTTTTAGTGACCAATCCCTTCAGCTAAGCATTGTTTAAGACCACTTTGCATGTTCAAAACGTTTCTCATAAGTCATCTGGGAAAAATGCGGTATTTTTGATGCTCACAGGATCCTGGTATATTAAAGAAATGTGAGTATTTCCTTGCCCTGTTTGGATGTCAGCTGTGCTTGTTTGAGTGCACTACATCTGCATCAGGACTGTTGAGCCACCGTGAGTACATCATTGAAGTAATAATTTTTTTCAGGCTTCCCCTGCGCTCCCTGAGGAGGTTGAATAAGATAGACAAATATGTTCATTTACAAGTCTCACAACTTGATGGACAACAGTCAAAGAAATGCTTTCTGTTAGTCATTGTAAACCACGCTTTAGCAAAATCATGAGATTATTTTATCTGACATACATGCAGTAAGAATATTTTAACTTCATGTACAATCAGATACTTTTAAAAATATTCTCGTCGTCTCGCTAATGAGGCTTAAAAATGTTAGTGACTGAAAATACAGATTAAAACTTCTTTTCCTTTCCCTTCTTTTTACCATCATTCGATCTCTTCACCCCCACCCTACCCCTTCTCTTTTTTTTTNAGGGCTTAAATATTTCTGAATACTGACAGAATACCGGCTTCTTAACTTGAAAGGGTTGGGAACCTGCACTTCCCCTCAGCTGGTGGGTGCTCACCAGGTTGGAAAGTGAGACACAAGATCAAAACATTGTGGGTTTGAGGGGCACATGTCATAGCTACCAAATTTTTTGTCTCCAAAGGCACGTTTCAGGATGGAAGTAGGGACAAGATGTATAGGCCTTACTCTAAGGGTAAACAACATTTCCTTGTTCTTTAAAGCATCCTCCTAAATTAAAACATTGCTTTTCTTTGTCTGACTGTCACAGTATGAACAGGAAGTATGCATTATAATTTTATTACTATATAAAATGGATGTAGGAATTACAAGATTATTTTCTGGATTTCTCAGATATCTAGTATTAATTTAAAGAATATTTTTCAACACCACAGATTATCTTTACAGCCTGTTGAGAAGCAAAAGTTGTCATGCAGTCAAATAAATTGTATCCAAGAGAATCACAACTTTATACTAAGGAGATGATTTAAAAAACATTTTAGTATGTTCATGGTGACATCCTGACAACATTTTAAAGTGGCCTTTCATATCCTGCTCTCTCTTGTATGTGTCTGTTCAGGAATTGCTAGGCCTCATGATACATATCAACTATTTTTAGAATCAGCTAGTGTTGGCCTCTGAGAAATCACAACTGCTGGAGTTAGAACTGATGATAAAACTCATCAGCTGATGGTTCAGTCAAGCAACCTCCTGTATTTTGAGTTCTTAAAGTTTTAGATGTCCATTACTGTCTCTCTGGCTCTCCTCGGTGTCATGAAGCTTAACGTACCTTTCTCTTAGCAAGTTCTTAATTGTTGTTTGACTGCTTTAATAGCATTCTTTTAATGGTATTTTGTAAAAACAAAGTGGAAAGACGGATTTATGGCTTTTTCTGCTTTTTTTCAGTATGTAAAAACAAAGCAAGGAAAAGCTTTTGTTGTTAGTCAGACTGCAAGAATGAAACAAAGGAACACCTTTTTACAATACATAAATGAGTATCATTTTTTATTTTCTGAAAGTCCAACAGAATAATATGCAGGGAGAAAGAAGAAATACATTCTTGATGCCAAAATGGATATGCTGCTATGTTGGGACAATTCACATGTACTGTATAGCTATTTTGCTATACATTTTTACTGACAACATTACTTTTTATGATGGTATGCCAGAGTGAAACTGGCAGCAAGCTGGCACTGGTATTGTCCTGGGCTTGCCTGGCTGCCTCAGGTTTTTTAAAAAAAAACCAACACACAAAACACCTCAGCTGCTTATGTCTTTATCTTCACTTCAATTTCCCATCATGAATGTTAGAGTAAAAGTTATCTTGCTGTCAAAGCTAAAAACCCAAGAAATTAATAATTTTGATAATTAAAACGTTACGACAAGGGTCTAAGATGGGAAATGGGATTATTTGGGTTTTTTTATTGTTTTGCAGTTTTCTTTTTTAATTTTAGTATTTTATTTTCATTAATATATGCCAAGTCAAACACATGATTAAGCTGTTAGCTGAAAAAAAATTAAGGTTTTAGTGACCAATCCCTTCAGCTAAGCATTGTTTAAGACCACTTTGCATGTTCAAAACGTTTCTCATAAGTCATCTGGGAAAAATGCGGTATTTTTGATGCTCACAGGATCCTGGTATATTAAAGAAATGTATTTCCTTGCCCTGTTTGGATGTCAGCTGTGCTTGTTTGAGTGCACTACATCTGCATCAGGACTGTTGAGCCACCGTGAGTACATCATTGAAGTAATAATTTTTTTCAGGCTTCCCCTGCGCTCCCTGAGGAGGTTGAATAAGATAGACAAATATGTTCATTTACAAGTCTCACAACTTGATGGACAACAGTCAAAGAAATGCTTTCTGTTAGTCATTGTAAACCACGCTTTAGCAAAATCATGAGATTATTTTATCTGACATACATGCAGTAAGAATATTTTAACTTCATGTACAATCAGATACTTTTAAAAATATTCTCGTCGTCTCGCTAATGAGGCTTAAAAATGTTAGTGACTGAAAATACAGATTAAAACTTCTTTTCCTTTCCCTTCTTTTTACCATCATTCGATCTCTTCACCCCCACCCTACCCCTTCTCTTTTTTTTTNAGTGAAACTGGCAGCAAGCTGGCACTGGTATTGTCCTGGGCTTGCCTGGCTGCCTCAGGTTTTTTAAAAAAAAACCAACACACAAAACACCTCAGCTGCTTATGTCTTTATCTTCACTTCAATTTCCCATCATGAATGTTAGAGTAAAAGTTATCTTGCTGTCAAAGCTAAAAACCCAAGAAATTAATAATTTTGATAATTAAAACGTTACGACAAGGGTCTAAGATGGGAAATGGGATTATTTGGGGTTTTTTATTGTTTTGCAGTTTTCTTTTTTAATTTTAGTATTTTATTTTCATTAATATATGCCAAGTCAAACACATGATTAAGCTGTTAGCTGAAAAAAATTAAGGTTTTAGTGACCAATCCCTTCAGCTAAGCATTGTTTAAGACCACTTTGCATGTTCAAAACGTTTCTCATAAGTCATCTGGGAAAAATGCGGTATTTTTGATGCTCACAGGATCCTGGTATATTAAAGAAATGTGAGTATTTCCTTGCCCTGTTTGGATGTCAGCTGTGCTTGTTTGAGTGCACTACATCTGCATCAGGACTGTTGAGCCACCGTGAGTACATCATTGAAGTAATAATTTTTTTCAGGCTTCCCCTGCGCTCCCTGAGGAGGTTGAATAAGATAGACAAATATGTTCATTTACAAGTCTCACAACTTGATGGACAACAGTCAAAGAAATGCTTTCTGTTAGTCATTGTAAACCACGCTTTAGCAAAATCATGAGATTATTTTATCTGACATACATGCAGTAAGAATATTTTAACTTCATGTACAATCAGATACTTTTAAAAATATTCTCGTCGTCTCGCTAATGAGGCTTAAAAATGTTAGTGACTGAAAATACAGATTAAAACTTCTTTTCCTTTCCCTTCTTTTTACCATCATTCGATCTCTTCACCCCCACCCTACCCCTTCTCTTTTTTTTCGTCTTTCCTTCTCTTGCCTGCTGTCAGGAAAATCTGCCTTTGAAGGGACAATTCTGTACAGAGTGGCACCGGCAAAGATTGACAGCTACAGACGCTATAACAGTGAGTTTGTTTCAAAATCAACGAGCACTAGCTTTAGTCCTCTGTACTTGTTTGATTTAGCTACACTTGTAAAATGTGCCACTGCTACTCACTTATGGCTATTCTACATGCATATATCTGTAAGCTAAATTCAGTTTGCTGCTGATAAACTGCCTAGTGTTAAATGCAATGAGAATGCATTCGTTCCTTCTGTGCATGTGTGTGTTTCATGTCCCTATAATGTGTGTGTAAGCCCTCAATAAACTGAGAATTACATTGGATGTTTGGGTCTGAACTGTGGATTGGAATTAAGACCATTTAGTCCCATTGGTTTTGCCACCTGAAACATGAAAACTGTTGATAATAACCATGTATCTTGGAATTAAAAATCTTTCTGTTCCAAAAAGAAAGTTCCCATTCTGATTGCTGAATATGCTTTGCTTTTCTTGAAGAACAATGTAGGTTTGGTTTGTTTGAGTTTTTGTTGGTTTTTTTTGTTTGTTTAGTTTGTTTGGTTTTTTACAATTTACTGCATGCTCTTCATTTGGCATTCCGTCGTTAGCAGCTATTACTCACAGCATTTTGGCTGATACGTTTCTTCTGCCAAGGAGGGTAAAAGATATAAAGCTACTTTCATTTCATGTTCAGATTTTTGCCTTCTGCGTTTTGGAAGCAGAGAACATGCTGCTTTTCATATGCTTTTACTGCCCTGCTAATACAGAAGAAGAGAGGATGGTTACATCAGAGGCAAGACAGAGGAAGCAAGGAAGACAGAAATCTGTCCTTCCACCTGCTTCCTCATCAAGAAGTCTAGCAGAAAGAGATCCTACTGAGTCACATTCAATGTGACTAAGTACAAAGTGTTCAGTCCTGTCCTCTGGTGAACAGGATGTTTTGCTAACTTTGGCATCTGCTTTTGTCCCAAACAGCTTTCACTTGAGGAGATCCAAGCTGTGTTGCCCTTCTTGTTCTGTCTGGGTGGGAGTGCTTGCTCTTCTACTTCTGAGGACTTCTGTCTTACGCAGGCTCACAGCAAAGGATGAAGCAGCTGAAATGATAGTCGTCTGTTCTGATAACATGCACTTACGTCTTCTTGTTTTAAACAAAACCTGATCTTTTTAAAAAAACAAACCTGGTGAATCTGTGCAGACCTGAGTATTTCCTTATGGAGAATTATCGTCCTGTTTACCAGATTTCACCTCTTTTCTGCAGCTCTTCTCAAGCTTCCAACCAAGCTCTTGCTCTGGCTGGAGCAGACCGTGTGGCTGGTCATCTTCACATTTTTCTGCTGCTTCTCACCTTATAGTCTTCAGGACTGCTTATGCATCACTTAAATTGCATGCTTCTTGCAGAGTTCTTAGACCATCATGTCCTCAATTCCACCCATTTGATGAGCAAAACAAGGATTTATTAATAAATCTTCGGTGTGCTTGGCTTGTGACTATTAAGATCTAGCTTCAAATCAGATCCAGGATCTGCCTTTGGAGCTTTTAGTTTCACAACATTAGTCTTTTTGGGTAGTGTTACCCTAATATTACTTTCAAAGTTTTTCCAGAAACCTGCTCTCCATGCCCAACCTGTTTTTTTGTTAAGAGTCAAATGATAACCAGCTGCAAGAAGACAGCTTCATCCACAGTCTCCCATTGCTCTGGGCAAGCACCCATTTAAACTTTGGTTTCAAAGCTGATTAAAGACATCTTGTTTAATACTACCTTCCTTGGCATTTAATTGAGACTTGCATGCTTTTTCATGCCTCAGAGGTATTTTGCCTTCTCTGTAAAGCTGCATCTTAGAAGGCCAGATTTGCAGCCACATTTGTAGCGTATTTGTTGCCTACTGGTTTGGAACTGGAACTGAAGTGGGCGGTATGTAAAATCAAGTCACCCAGGAAGGTTTTAAACAAAGTGAGCGTTGGCATTGTTGATGCTATCAGATAGGTTATATCTAAAACTTACATATGAAAAGGAGAATTCATTATCCCTCCTTCTATATCTGTTGGCAGCTCTCTTCCTGCATATCCATGTTCTTCCTGAGCAGGCCTATTGCAAGTGTGGCCAGCTCCTTCCATTTCATATCTGTGGTCCTTATTTTTAGACAGATAGCTTCATGCTTTATATCTCCAGGGAAAGTAATTTGGAGGCATTCCACAGAATTGTTTTTGTTTAGGGGTGTCTGTTTAAAATGACCCACAGCTGCTCTAATTTCAGCTTTCAGATTTCTCTATAAGTTGAGCTGGAGTAAATTCATAGCTTTAGATTAGTGATGCTCAAAGGGTGCTTGGATTCACATGTATCACATTGCATGAAGTGTGGCTTGACTTTTGAAGCAAGCTTAGAGCTTTTACTTTACAAATATGTGCTTAGTGCTAAATACTTTTATTTTTAAAGCCATGTTGCAACTGCTGTGTTTAAAAGAAATTTTCTTACTTAACCAAGGTGTGTAATAGCTAAATGCTGTTGAATTAGTGTGTAGCTGCTTCTAGAAATACCTTCTACTGAAATATGCAAGATTGTCTCCTGCATAAGCACCTGTCCTTGCCTTCATATGCTGACATGGCTTTTTTGGTCATGAGGTATGCCAGGCTCTGTTCAGCAATAATTCCAACTCCTTTGGCAATCTGCTCATCAAGCCGCTGTCAGAAAAATCTTTTCTACTGCGTATGCTGGGCAAAGAGGGACACACAGCAACAAAAATTCACTTACTTGTCATTTTGTTGATCACAGCCCTCTTTTCTCTCATCCTGCAACTTTCCTGCACCTCCGCAAAAAGTGCTTCTTGGATTTTTAATTTTTTAATTATTACTGTTGTAATTTCTCTTTCTTCCTTCACTTTCTTTTTTCTTTGAACATGCTACAACTGAGGAACAGGGCAGATATAGCACTTGATTTTACAAATATTTGCCTCTCTTTCCTTATATGTGGATCCACAATGCTGTCAGTAATAGATATTAGATATAATGGAAGAAGATGAGACAGGATCGTTGAAACAGAACTATTCGTGAGTAACCTTAATTGTGTTTTCTATTGTTCCACCACTTTTTTCTTTCTTTCTTTTTTTTCTCTTTTTTTTTTTTACCCTCCCTCTAATCCTTGAGGATCTATGACTGGTCAGAGTTGCAAGAAATCAATATGGTTGATGTGTTTATAACGTTACTTACCCCATGTAAAAATGACTGAATGTGAGCAAAGTTAAATGAGAAACACAAATGTGGATATTTACGGTTTTGAAGAGGACATTTACAACTTTTTATTTCACCTCAACTTCTTACAACTTGCTTACAAAGAAGAACATATATTAAATACACAGCTGCTGCACTGCATAATAACATCTGAGAATGAACAAGGCTAAAATTGGGTGAGGGAAATTTTTGTGGTTAAAAATAAGCATCCTGTTTTCTGGATAAGGAATGTACACATGGTAAGGGGCTGGGGGTGGCTGGTGGAAGAATTATGTCAAGTGGGGTGAAACTCATTGCATCCTTCCATTGATTTGGATTCCCACTACCAACTGATTTTCCACGAGTCTCACAAAAGACTGTTTTTTGGTGAGTGGCGAGTAAAGAATCCTTTTGACTGTGGTTGCTTACTTGTCTTTTCACGCATAATAACATGATCCTCTACTTGGTAAGAACAACAGTGGTGAAAATATAATTTCAAATTAAGACAATAATAGTACAGTTGTAGAGCTCCTGAGTGAATGATGCTTTCAATTCACACTTACAGTACGCAGGGAAATGGCTGGGGATCAGATAAAGCCACCAGCTTCTGTACTTATGGCTCTGTGTTCATGCTACAGAGGGTGCTTGTGCTGCATTGCCCTTGATGCATGCTCTTATGTGGTGCTAGACATTGCTCCCCTTTTCCCTGCATGACTTCTTGTGCAAGCCTAAAAATCTTGGGGCTGTTTCTTACCTGGCAAAACTGCTGTGCTAGGGAATGTGCTGAAAGGAAATGACAAAATGTTTAGATTATGCTGTTATATTTCTTTAAGGTGTATTACTGAGAATAACAAATAAGGACTAATATTGAGATAACCTGCCTCAGCCATTTGTATGTGTATAACTACTGTTGGTAAAGAAGCATAAATTTGTTTTTTGAAAGCGTGAATTTATTAACTTTTAAACGATGAAGAATCAGCATTCCTTTATTTTACAGTAATATTTAAAATTTAAATTTCCTTTCTGGTTTTGATTCTTTTATGAACTACAAAATGTTATTGGTGATGGCTCCAACAAAATACAGGACTTTGATGGAAAGCAAGCTCAAGATAAATATCTTGTAAGCTGTGTGTATTTGTTCTGTCTTCACCAGGATGTGAGGCAAAGTAAGAAAGATGGTTTCTGTCTCATCTCCTATAATTGTCATGTTTAACTTCACCTTCTTTGTCATTCAGATTGGTCACTTGGGTGTTCCATGCTGTCATTCTGTAAACAGAAGGAAAGGACATATTTCCTTTTGCCTTCCTTCTCTTCCATAAAAGGCAAAAATCACAATAAGCTCCATTTACCCAGTTCTTTGTTCTGTTAAACATAGTTGACAGTCTCTTTGTCTGGCTGCCAGACCAAATCAGGAGATCCTTTGCATCATTTCAGGTGTGTGCCCCTGAACAGCTGACCTTTATATCACTTAATAGAGCTAGCCTGAGAACTGCTTAGAGAGCCAGAGCATCATTGTCTTATACGTTGTCAGAGTGGTCCATCTTTTGCCCAGTGCCATAAATTGTCTGCAGAGAGAACAATCCAGAATAAAGAACAAAAATTAATTTACTAAATAACAGCTCAAAATAGAAAGCTTTGTAAAGCTCAAAATGTATTCCCCCTTTTTCCTGACATGTTAAGCTATTTAGAAACAATTAGTTCTCTGCTCTGAATGGAGTTAATTTTATCACAACTGTTTATTTTTGCTTTAACAGTTTAAGTTTACACAGCTCTTCCTCATCCCTAAATATTTTTCTGGTTTAGAGTTTTGATTTGATGCCAGCATGGCTCTAAGTCTGTTGGTGAATTAAGTCTGAAGTTGTGGTCTCTTTTTAATCCCTGTTTGAGGTAATCTGTTTTGGTACATTTCAGAATGTTGCTCTCAAAAGACTTGTAACTGGCATAGCAGGAGTGTTTGAAATGTCTTGAGAAAACTAATCTCTCTTATATACCCATGGAGTTAAAAATGTGTGTGAAGTGCAAAATTTCTCCATGCAGTGTTGTAAGAATTTAATCTTCATGAATACGAAATTCTCCTGCATTTTTAAGGAGCATGAAGCAACAGAGAATCTTATAGCTCTGAGTGTTTTAAATAGCTGTATGTCAGTAGTCCCAAATCTTGTCCCTGCCAAAAGTTGGGACTGATTGGGTCTTGGGAATTTTAACTTCCTTCTACTGCTGCTGCTGCCCTTGTTGATATTTCAAGGAGCTTACTATGAAAGTGCACTCAACACTGAGATTTGAGCTCTCCTTTGTGCTGCTGCGGATGATTCAGCAACAATAAAACTAAGTAAAAAAATGGCTTATAGAGCCAAAAATGGGAAGTAACACTTCCAGAAGTCTTGTGTTCGCGGAAATTTTAAATATCTGAAAATCTTTCCTACTATTAGGAATGGTGTGATAGTAGGCATATTAGTGAGCACCTTGTTCTTAGCTTCTTAGCTCTCCAAATGCTGACGAAGAGCTGACAGATTCTAGAACGACTGCTGTTAAGAAAATTTTTTTTTTTAAATCAGAGGTCTGATTACTGTAGCTTTTATCCTATCCTGGCTATATTTGGAGTATTTAATAACTTGACTTAAAAGAAAAGCAAGATGTGCTGAGTATTTCTTAGGATAGATAGCACTTTGCTGAGCTGCTGGTCTTTAGTGCTCATGTTCACAGCTGTACAGCTGTTTAAGACTGTGTGGGTGTTTGGTCAGCATCATCACAGGACTGTGCCAACAGAAATTCTCTTCAGTTTTTAATACCCATTTAGCAACCTGACCTCCTTGCTAACTGTAGCTCTTCTTGAAGGAAACGTCGTGTTTGAAATGTATAACATGACAGTCTAGGCCACTCAGGTTCCTGCTTGGTTCCCAGCTTTACCTGTAGGCTACGTTTGTCTTTTGGGAAAACTGTCTGCGCTGCTCTGTTCTCCTACTAGGCTGTTTGCAGTAATAGGGGGGGAAAAACACATGAAAAATTGAATTAAAAAAAAGAAAAAGGAGAGTAGTTGGAAGAGACACCTTTTATCCATTTTTAAGACAAGAGATCACCTCAGCCATCAACCATCCCTTCCTTGTGAAGGCAGGGCTAGAGAGACCAGTGCAGCTGCACTTGGCAGGATTGCTCTGAGAGAATTACTGACATAGATAAGCTTATTTATTTATTTATTTATTTATTTATTTATTTATTTATTTAGACATGTATATATATCAGGGAACAAGGGTGGTGCAGTTTCTTTTTCAGTACAAATCAGAGGTATTTATCTCATCTACCTTGGGAAGAAGGTAAGAGAGAGCCTCCTTAGCACATCTGTTAGATCACGTTAGATCTGTTATCATCTTAGATCATGTTAGACTATTTTTTGCAGGACTGTTTTGTGCTTAAGCATTGAATTATTGTTTCTTAATGTTACTGCATGTCTTCATTTTATTTAATTTGTTCTTAGTTTCCATGGCATATAGTCCTCCTTTTCTGTTACTTTCACCTCTTGCCCTCAGCCACAGAGTGCTAAAAGCAAAAGCACACTAGTTCTTGGAAAAGGCAGTGCTTTTATTCTTACTTATTTATTTTATTTAAGTCCAGAGGGCTCCTCAGGTCATGCCAGTCAAAAAGAAATAAATGATGTCATTCTGGTTGATCAGGAAGAAGTCTTTTAATTTGGAAGGAGCTTTGTATGATTGGCCTCTGTATCTGCCCACTCAAATGCAGTATATTTTGGATAGGTATCACGTAAGCCCATTCTGTCCTCACTGAAAAAGGAAAAAAAAACCCACAAAAACCCAGCTGTTATTTCCTATGTTGCTTTCATTATGAGGACTTTATGCTGAGACAAAGCTCTGTGGCAGCATAAAGAATGAAGTGACTCTTGGATTACCATCAAGCAGAGAGGTGATGCTAGGGAAATCTGTTGTAAACCTGGAACAGTTCCTGATACAAGGCACAATGTCTCATCATAGAGGAATGGTCATAAAACATGAAGATACCATGATGAAAAACAAGGGACAACCCTGAAACAAAAGCCTAATTCTTATTGAAGGCCCCTGAGGTTTCTGATCTCTTTCATGCTGGCTTCAAAGATCTGGAAGACCATGTGAAACCTGTTTTAATACCCGTAATTACTTCCATATTTTATTTCCATCTAACTGGCCAAGGTCCAGGTCCTCTTCTCGCACAATTAGTGAGGCGGAAACCCTATTTTAATTAGTTATTTTAAAGATAGCTTTTCTCTTCATTTCAGGATGTGGCTAAGAGCAGCCATGGATTCTATCAGTTAAAATCCAGTTACTTGTGGAGGGAGGTTTCTGTAATGCTCTCCATCACAGAGTAGTTCAATGAGATTTTGGCAAGGATTAAAGAAGGAATGTTCGACACAGGATAATTTTCCAGTCCTATATTAAGAAGATCTTTTGTTCAGCAAAGAGTCACAACAAGGTGTGGGAATAAGAAAGAGACATTCTCTTTGCCGTTTTACTTGAAGAGATTTATACCTCCCTGGCCTAATTAATTTACCCTTGCATTTCTGAGTGCCTCTGCGTTGTGGAATGACTCTGCTATGTATAACCACTGCCCTTCCATCAATCACAGCACAGGATGGCAGTGAATTCTTGAATTCCTGGTTATTGCTTTCATGAGCTCTAGAAGAGAAGGACCGCACAGAATTTACATTACTGATGAAAGGAATACTACTTTTCTAACTACTGTAATAAAGGAGTGAAGCCAGATTTGAAGTGTTTCCCCCAAGGCCCTTCTTGGGAAAATACAAAAGTTCAAGTAAAGAGATCAAAACCCCTGCATATTTAAGAAAAGAATAGTAATATTATTATTTAGTATTCTTTTAATTTAGAATTCTGCACAACTTATGCAGATCACATGATTCCCAGTTTCATTTCCTAGCAGCACCCTGGTGTTAAAACCAGTTTAACAGATTAGCCCCTTTCATTTTGGATTGTGAATTGTGCCTCTAGGGCACAGGACTCGTGCTGGTTTCTGTGGTTTATCAGTTGTCCTCGAAGAAGTTGTTATATTTTACTGGGCAGTCATGTTGCTAAACAGTGAATCACCAGGAAGACAAGAAGAGCCCCCAAAACAAGTTGCTGCTCACTAGCATGGCAAAAGGCTGTTGGATGGAGACTGTCTGTTAAAACCAAAGCCATCACTTGAGTTGAGGAGGCAGAAGCAAAATATTCAATTGTTAATATTAAAAATTGTATTAAGAAAGATTTTCATTGGCTTCAAAATATTTTTTCTTTAGATAATTCCTCTGTTTGGTCTTGAAGTGTTGTTCTAGTGTAGGCTGGAAAGGACGTTCAGATGCTTTCAGATCAAGAACACTACTTATCTCTGTTTCTGTTGCTTATGCACATCAGAGGATTGTAGAAGAACTAGGCATTACATACTATTTGGAAAACTTCCCACATGCTCCACCTCTTGCAGCCCTTCTTTAGGGATTGTGATGGTTTGAACCAAAACTCTCCCCCAAACCCTCACAGCGTCCGCAGCCCCTCCTTTCTTCCACCCCTCACCCCGCTGTAAAAGTCCAAGAGAGATAAGGTAGGAGGAAAGAAAGNGCATTCCATGCCACTCTGGAGTCCACAAAGCTTCACTGAGCTTGACCCCCCCCCACACATAGACAGACAGACTGACATCAGCACCAGACCTTCCAACACACAGGAGACCAGAGAGAGACAAGATGGAGCCGGATCCGGAAAAGTGTCCAACCCCCACAATACACCCTGATTTACGTAGAAAGAAGTTGCATGGAATATTGGGAATTGTAGTTCTTCCTCAGCCACAATCTGGCTATTCTGAAGGGGCCAAAATCAAACCATTACAGGGATCCAGTAGATTTTGCTCAATCTTAGTGCTGTTTCCTTCCTTTTGGCAGAAATACATGTTACTTGTTACCAAAGGGAAGTGGGAAAGAGATTTGTGTATAATCTTTTCTTGAATTTAGGTGTAAAGAAGAATCTTTCTTCTGTACTGGTAGCCTCTTATGATGAAAATCCATTACAATCACCTTGGACCATGACATAAAAAGAATTAAGAAGATATGCTTACTTCACATTTTCCTTTCTTTGACTTGTAAGATACATGTCTGTGGTATCGCAAATGTTTGTGAAGGGAATGTGATGAGTTGAGTTGGTCACATTAGGTAGAATTAGTGCTATATTAGCAGCAGTTGCTGTGGTTTCCCTGGAAACATAGTTAAGTCATTCTGTATCATGGGAAGGAAGATTTAAATTTTCTGGGGGACTGTTTCATTTGGAGGAAACTTCAGTGGGTCACTTTTGCTGCTAGTGTTTAGCCTGTTTCTGCACTGTTCTTTAAAGTGGGTAAAGCATCATCGGATTGTACCTGTGGCCTCTGCTATTCAAACCAGCAGATATTTCCAGATAAGCGCAGATAATTTTTCCTATTCACTGAGAGAAGTAATGTAAATCAGAATGTCAGCTTTGATTTATTATATTCCTAGAGGACAGTATGCATGGGCGCTTTTCTTATGAGGCTGTCTATGCTGCAGAGAGATTTAATTTTCAGCAGGGAACATATTATGCAGCTTATTTGATTGCAAATTTGTTTAAATAGCTTTCAGCTTTGTATTTCCTAGTTAGGTAATGTAGCTTTAGATACTAATTGCATAATTTGCTTGATATGAGTCGCACAGATTTAAGGTACAGTGCGCCTGGTCTGACTGCTTGTTAGCTTTAAGTGGCTTTATACAATAGCTGCCCTACAGCTGAATTTAACTCTTTGGTTTACTGAATTCTCTTCAAAATATATTTTGTCTGAGAAGATGCATTTTCTTGGTATGCAAGGAATGGCCATCTTCATTCATGAAGTTTTTATGCTGGAGTATGCATGTTTTGTGTATTGGTGTAAGTTCTAAGCCATACACCAATGTGATGAAATAAAGCTATTTTAAAAACTCAAAAATGAGTGCATGGCACAGAGAGCACCTTCTCTACTTGTTTCTGGTTTGTTTTTTTCCTTTGGAGAATGGTGGGTGGTATCATTTCCCAGTGCCAATCGGTTATGAAAATCGTGAACTTCACGCCTAAGATTCCTACTTTCATCCCTCCTTTCACAGGCCTAAAAGATGCTACAGGCTCTGAGAGTGATGGTGGTGACTCTTGCAGCACAAAATCAGAAGGAGCCAATGGAGGCACGACAATCCAACCCAAAAAGGTCAAGGGTGTTGGCTTTGGAGATATCTTCAAAGATAAACCTATAAAGCTACGACCAAGGTCAATAGAAGTTGAAAATGACTTTCTCCCAGTAGATAAGGTACGTGCAATTTCTGAGTTCTCTTTTACTGTTGGTTCAAAGAACTTTTAATCCTAAAGTTCTGAATCCTATCACTAGCCAAAGCTTGAAGCTTGATGATCATTATTTCCTAATCTTTATGTGGACAAGACTGTGCTTTTTTTTTTTTTTTTTTTTTTTTTTTTTTTTTTTTTTTTTTTTTTTTTAGTTTTGCTGCACACCAGGAAGTGAATTTAAATGAGGTTATCTCTTTGCAAGAACTGTTTCTCTGTTTAAAGTTTTACTCTTCTTTTTGTACCTCTGTCTGTTTAATTGGCCTTTTTTTCTAAGAATAAATTATTTTAGAGAGCAAAACTGGAGAAAAGCTATTGCTAGTTCTTAGGTAAGCAAAGAGGGAGATACTGTCACTGTGCATCAGTTTACTTCAAAAAAAGGAGGCTGTGGCAAATACATAAATACCTCAGCTCAGCACTGGATTTGTTGATTTAAAAGATGCTTTCAAAAATCACCTGGCTTTGTTTAAAGGGATTAGGAAAAGAGTATATTTGTATGGGTCTGTTCTAAGTGACATAAAAAGAAACCCCTGAGGTTAACACTTGGGGAAAAAAAATTACTTTCTGAAAAACTGAATCAGACCATCTTTATTTGAGAGCACTCTTTGTTCCAAAGTCTCCAAAACTATCAGGAAATAAACTAGAAATAGAGAGAGACTTAAACAAAATGTTATGTTTCTAATAAACTGGAAGAGGCAAGCTTTAAAGAAAAAAATACCTTAAAAGGGATTGATGATGCTAAGGTGTGTTCATTAGGGAAACAAACAAACAAAAAAAAAGGCATTGCTTCCTAATGAAGTAACAACTGAAGAAAAATCCATGAAATCCCTTCTTTAAGTGAACAGTTGGATTTTGGATAGGGTTGCTGATATGAGAAGTGTTAGGAAGCTTCCACAGCCTGGAGTTCTGCTATGGGTGTAATTATGTGATGCATTTTGTTTGGCTCCACCATGATTTTAAGCAGCTCCTGGGCAGCCACTCTTGTTCCCTGGTTTGGAACCAAGCACTTTGGGAATTACGTCTTTTGGTCCACAAAGCTTTTGTCTTTTAACCTAGGTCATTTCAGTGACCTGATCTATGGCACAACACCTACCCCCACATCTGCCCTGTGTAATAGTGGTACAACCAAAGGGGAGATCCTGCCAAGGCATGGTAGAAACTTAAGTTAGTTATACTGAGGGAGATTTGGTTAATGTTTTACAGCAGGCTGCAATTTGTATTCCGTATAATGAGAGTAGTGAAAAGCTGGGATAATCTAACTAAAGTTAAAAACTAGATTGCGTTACTGATTGACCATTGCAGACTTCTTCAAAGCATGCATGGTACCCTGCTTGCCTTCTTTTTCTGGGTGGGCTTCTTAACTCATGTGTGGGTCTTTGTTAACGTGCGGGACTGGGGGCAGCTGAACTGTATTCCAATGGCATTTCAACAAAGGAGCCACCCTGGCATACAAGACAGGATCAGGACAGGACTGTCAGTGTTCACTGAACACTAGCTGATGAACCTTCCTGCTGCCAGATTCATGGATTGGGGTAGAGAGCAGTGAAAGCAGAGCCACAGAGCCATCATGATATCTATCTGCAGCATAGTTTTATTTGTGACCCTGACAACCTGCTGGTGTTTAAGGTCTGATTGGGCTTTATGAAAGCTTTGCAAGTACGCTGAAAAAGAATTTTACCTGCATTTGAGCTTGGTTAATAAAAGGTTTCTTTTCTCTTTACCCTGTTTTGGAGGATGATTATTTTTATAATTTTATGGCTGTCTGTGGTCTTGTTCTTCCAAGTCCCATGTAAGGAAAATTGCTTTATATATAGGAAGCACCTGATAGCAGGCAGACTTAAACACATGCCTGGCTGTACTAAAACCTTTTGGTTTTATCTGACTCAGAATATAAAAAGTCCTGTAACAGGAATATATATTTTAATATCAGTTCTACAAGAGCTAAGCTTTAAATTATTAATTTCCTGAATCTACATATGTGAAGGAACTACTGCTGGAAGAAAATTACCTAAGATAAACATACTATTATAATTTACATAATTTATATAATTATAATAGTAAATCTGTTATTAAATTATAATGGTATTTATAATTGGTATGTAGCAAGAATTCACTTGTAAGGGTGATGCATATGTAGACATTGACCAGAATTCAAGTGTTGTACAAAATTCAGTTCTCCCAAGTCTGCTCTAGACAGAATTTACAAATGACAAAGCCCTGTTAATGACACATGAGAATTTATTGTTTCTGCAGTTTTGCTATAATTGTAACTATCTCTACAGTACTGATTTTAAATGGGAACTGATTAAAATAAATTACATCTCCCTGGAGTTCCTTGTTTTAATGTGAAGCGTTCACAAAGTGCTTATGAAGTGGCCTCCATTCCCTGAAGGGAAGTCTTATTCAGCTTTATAATAATGAAAAGTCTAACCTTTGTTTTTTCACAAAGAACAAATATTTGTGCAGTGTAAGCTGGCCAAAAATTAAATATAGAATTTTCAGAAAATTTCTAAAGTTTTCCATTCTACCCACATACCTTCCTTCCTCTGCTTTCAGATTTCTCCTAAAGTTGTCATGGTTAGTGGAAGATAATGGCTTCATTTTTGTAAACACAATCCATTATTTGTGTTTCAAATGTGTAGGTAACGTAAAACAACACTTGGTTGTCTTTGCTGTTTTCCCATCTTGAGTCAAGATGGTTAACCTTTAAGCAGTGCATTCTGAGGCTTCTGCCTGTGGTCTTTGCCTGCTCGCAGTACCAAAACGTGATTCACTGATACAACATTCGGTTACTACTGCAAAACTTTGAACCTCACAACTACTTCTCTCTTTGCTACAAGAAATTCTACCCTCGTCTTCATTCTTTGCCACTTAATGCTGGCTGAAAGAGAGAATCACATATTAAGTTTGTCTTTACAAGCAAGGTCATATTTAGCTTAATAGTTCTTTAACTGTATCAGAAGTGTTGCAGTGGATAATGCAGAGTACCATACTGGTACAAATTTTTCTCTAGCAATGTAGTTGTTCAAGGGAACTTTGCCCTGGTATGTGCCTTGCTCGTTTGCAGGTAGCCTCAGTTTTTCAATAACATTTAATCTTTCGAAGAAGCAGAAACAATGGTTTCCTTAATGCCTTCTTTTTCTTGGAGAAGAGAAGACTTCTGAGGAGATCTTATAGCAACCTTCCAGTACCTGAAAGAGGCCTACAAGAAAGGCTGGGGAAGAGCTGTTAGCAAAGGTTTGTAGGGCCAGGACGAGGGGCAATGGGTATAAACTGGAGAGGGGCAGATTTAGGCTAGACATTAGGAAGAATTTCTTCACCATGAGAGTGGTGAGGCACTGGCACAGGTTGCCCAGGGAAGCCGTGGCTGCCCCATTCCTGGAAGTGTTCAGGCCAGGCTGGATGGGGCCTTGGACAGCCTGGTCTAGTGGGAGGTGTCCCTGCCCATGGCAGGGGGTTTGGAACTAGATGATCTTTAAGGTCCTTTTCAACCCAAAGTATTCTATGATTTTATGATTTTTTATACAGATATTGATAAAATAGTTCCTATATTACTGTAATGATGCTGCAATCTTTTTTGTATAAAATATTTCCTAAAAACTACTGATTATTTTTTTTCAAGCATCAGGAGATTACTGTGAGGATTTTATAATGTTGGATTATTTAACTCAAGATAATTACTGTGGAAAACATCAGTCCCATTTACAGAAGAATCAACAGGGTTTCACTTCACTGGCATTTTCACTTGTTGTTCTAATGTGTTTTTAATTTTATGAATCATAATTATATAGCTCATATTCACACAGAGCTGATATGAATTATTGGGATCCTATGTTAAGAAGGCTTTGACATAAATGCTGGTAGGAATGGATTGTTGCCAGTTAAGCAGAAGCAGATGCCATTAGACTTTCCTGTAAATCACCAGGCAGTTTGATGTGCTCCAGGTGTTAGCTCCAAGTGTCCAATGGTAGCAATGTAGGACAGAGTGGCCCTTGTCTTTTAAGGTAATCAATAAACTTGCTAAGGAAAGGCAAAACTGAAGAATTGTGTGAAACCCTATTGGTTTTATTGGTGTGCAGATTTCATTGCTTTGCAGTGAGCTCACAGAAGCAAATTATCTTAGGGAAATTAATGATGCAGTAGTGGGAATTTAATTCCAGCAGTGCTATCAGAGCTTTTTTTTAAAAAATATTATAGGATTAAATACTTAAACACTAGCTTTTTCATTGCCTGTTTGTGTTGATGAATCAACTACTGGCCATGTTTAACTAGAATCAGATAGGCTTGGCTCTATCAAATTCCCATTAATGATAGGTGAGAGTGAACTAAATTACAGTGCTGCATGTGACTGAACACGTAGGTTGCCAACAGATGAATTTTAAAAAGAAATACAGTATACGTATAGGCATGTTGTGTCTCCTAAGAAAATACAGTGTAACTCACTTAAAGTAGCACAAGTTGTGTGGTGAGATTGAAATGTCTGTTTCATGTGCCCTTCTGCTTGTGCAGCTTCAAGACATTAAAACAAATGTTCATGCTTTTTTTTCTTTTTTTCGTTTTGTAGCAGCTTATCTAAAACCTCCATTTCTGGGTTGGACTTCCTTGCAATATGACCTATATGTGTTTCCATTGTTTGAACAAACTATCACTTTTTCCCCTCATGTATCTAAAAATAAACCACTAAAAGTATAGGAAAAAAATTCAAGCAATAGATTCCTTAGTCTGAGTTAACTGTATCAGGCTTGTCTGCAAGTTGAGGATTCAGCTGGAAATGCTAAAAGCCACAATAGTTTTTTGAAAAACCCTAAAGTAGAAAGTCTTAAAAAGCCATTTTTATCTTTCAGAAAACTGCCCTTACTTCAGAAGACAACAGAATATTTTTTTTAATTTTCCATTTGAGTTATACTTGTATTTTTATTCAGGTGGGACGTTCATAGTTGGCTAGTAGTGATGACTTTGAGCGGAGCTAGATTTCATTAATGGCCTTTGATGAAGTCATATTAGTGTTTGCCAGAACTTAAAGTCCATTATATACTCAGCCATCAAAGTGGGGAATATTGTAGCCACTGTAATGATTTAATATAGAGGGGGAGTCTCTCATGGGCGTAGATCCAACAACTTGTATAATATAGTTAAATGCATTTGTGGATCCTTCTCACTGCAATACACTGAATTTAAACAGAAATTCTTACTTCTGTATATATTTAGTATGTTTGGGAGAGAAGAAATGGAGAAGAAATAATGGAAGTAGACACGAGAGCTAGAAGGCTAGAAGCTCATGTCAGTTATTAAGTCTACCTGTCCTCTGCAATAAGATAGAGATTCATAAACTCTGAGACTGAGTGCCTGCAAGGTCTGAGTTTCTATTTTGAGACAGTGAGCTTGGAACCCAGAAACTGGGGTGAACACATTCTGCAGACGGTCACATCTTAGCCACACCTGTTCTGGCAGTTCCTGCCTGGTTGCTTGTAGAAGACATTTTCCCCTCTTAATTTTCCGTTGTCATTGAAAAAGAAATCCTCAAGAGATGCAATTTGGAGGTTCCTCCTGGCATTTTTAAACTGGGTAATGATGTGCCTGTATCACAAGGCTTCCTGCTACTTACTTTCCTCCTCTGATGCCTTTGGAGTTGCTTGCTCCCCTAACAGAAATGTTGAAGCAAGTGTTCAAAATAATGAGACAATGAAAAAATGGATGTGAGCAAACCCACCTGGTATTGAATACAAATGTTCTTAAAAATGCCTGCTGAGTTTGAGGACGTGACTCAGCTCTCTGCTGAGTGCATGTAGCGCTTTGCACTTGAAAGCACAGCTTTCTGGTGTTTGTTTACTTGAAGACAGCCATGGGTGATGGCAGCAGTGGTCACAGCAAGCATCATCAGTATGTCAGCCTGTAAGAACAAGGGGAAACACTCAGCTGTTCAAGCAGCATTTGTGTTTTGCTTTCAAGTTGCTGTCTGCTGTAGTCTGGCATCCCTGCCCGAAACGTTTATTCAAATGCTGTCTTGTGAGGAGAGCTACAGGGGAGAAAGGATCCTGACCTCTTCTGCAGCTGTCATGAGAGCCAGGCTGCCTGCAGTGAGTGCTTGCTCCTTCACTGGTGTAACTTCCCATTCATTTCACCGTGGAAACAGGATTTATGTGTTTCTTTCATTATGGCAAAAAAACCCACACATTTGCAAATAGTGGCTGATGTTCATAGGGCACTGTGAACGTTATAAATAAGTTCTTTAGAATATTGTTACCGTTTATGGGGTAACTAATTCACGGCAATATAGGGGAAACAACATGTCTGGTTCATGAAATGAGTGACAGTCATAAAGCAACATGCCTGTTTTGGGGTGACTGTCTCAAAGCAGGACTTGGCACCAAGGGACTAGAACAGGAAATGGAAAATTTGATTTAAAGTGAGGAACAAATTTGATAACCCTGGCTGACCATGAGTCTCTGCCTGAGTCACTAAACTGTGCAACGTGAGTGAAGAGTGACTTCTGATCTCTGTACTTCCTGCCCTTCCCTGCTATCCCATTAGATATCTGTGCTTTCATGTTTTCTCGCTTTGATTTCTAAAATGTTGGAGCTACCTGAACAAAGTTGTCCGGGTATTGGTGACGTGGTTCAACTGTCGCATCAGCCTGCACTATCCATTTTTGGTGGAGGAGCTTACCCACATAATGATTTGTGCTGCTTGTGATGTTTGTTTAGCTCCTGGACTCTAAATAAATGCAAGATAGTAATTGTCTGTGCCATGAGACTTTCCTTGTGTGTTACTAGTCTTTATTCAGAAAAGATTTGTCCCTATGAAACACATCAAGCATATGCAGGAAGACCATGTTGAACTTATGTTCCCAACTTGTGCTACTTGAAGAACATCTGAAAATAGAAGCAAACAGGTGTAAGAGGTATTGATAGTACCAGAAGTTACTCCTAAAAGTAACATGGAAAATCTGATCTATTCTTATGAGGGACATCGATGGGTTTCTGCCAGAATGGGTTCTCTTAGAGGCGTGCTCTCTGGGAGGGAATATACCTGACTTTTCAGTCATAGTTTTGATTAGAAAAACTTAGGGTACTTCAGTCTGAAAAACAGAAGGTGTAGGTTTAAACTAATGTAATTTTGTGTCATAATAGGGGTAGGATAAAAGTCTTTATATTGTAAGTTGTTGTGGATCAGGTGATGATTGCAAGCTCACTAATTACCGTACATCTGAATTTCAATTTACTTTGTACCATTACCACACCTTATAACCCCACAAACATTTAAATAGAAGAATCATTAAAAACCCTCAAAAACAATGCTTTAGTAGTTGAAAATAAAACTGATTTCCTCAATTCCACAGATTCTTGATGGAGACATAAACTGAATGTCCAGGAATGATTTGTCTCATGTTTCAACTTCAGAATGGTGAAAATACTTTGGAAAGTAGTAGTACTGGCATGCAAGCTGGGTTTTTTTCCTGCTGATGCGCTTCAAGAGAACTAGTTCATGAGTTACTGCAATATAGGATGTCTAATAATATCAGTAAAATCTACCTAAGTAGAATCTAATTGATATAAATTCATATAAAAAATTAAAATAGTGTAATCAAGGCTTTAGGAATAATTAGTTTTATAAACTGACTTACTGTTAGTAAGTAAAATGAATTTTTTTTCTTGACCCACTTGTATTTTGTTGGATAATGTAACTTTGATTTTTAATTGCCAAGTTGATAAGTTTTTTATTATTACAAAAGATTATAAATATTCTATTGACATAACTTTGATATTCCTAACACATGTGAAGTTTAAAAATTAAAAGAACAAATACAGTTATTAAAAAAAAATCTGACTCAGGAAATTACATAAATAACTTTTATGCTTCCTGAAGTATTAAAAAGACTGATGAAGATAAGCCAAACAGACTATAAACTGTCAACTACCTAGAGTAATATTTCTACCCTCATCTTTTACTGTTTATTCATTATTTTGTGGAATTTTGCTTAATGAGTTTCCTTTTTTTAAGTTTTCCATAGGCAAGAAATATATTTAAAAAGTCAAACCTGATTATAGTACTTTTACTTTTATATACTAATAAATCGTATAAATCAGAATTATGATACAGGTTATTATTCTCTCTAAAAAAAATACCAGGAATTTTTGTTTTCTGGAACTGAATAACTTGTGATTGGAAAACAGGAATCTTCAGGAAGGAGATTGCAGGCTCAGTAAGCCTTCAGCCTTTGTTCTGAATTGCTCCTGAACCTGTTTTGCAGCTTGCTGCAGGTACGGGGAGTGTTGCAGCAAGAGATGTTGCCTTTTCTGTGAACCATCATCTCTTGCTCATTTCCATTCTTTAAAATATCCTGATCTTTTTTTCTGGATGTTTATACTTGCAGTGATAGTCTTACTCAGATTAGTTGTGATTTACTTCGGTAAAAGGCCAAAGGGGATCTCAGTGATTATCTAAGCCAAGCCTCTCAACTGGAATAGAACCAAATATATAAATAATCCCCAGGGAATGGCTGTTTTTCAAAATGTATCCTGTAAAGTAAATCATATATCCTCCCACTGTTCTTGTATTTCACTGTCGTAGCAGAAAATAAATTGTAATACTTTGGCTCTGCAAAATAACCTTTTCTAGTTGTTTTTATAGGAACCGTGTTGAACAATTTATAGTCCTCCTCTTTAAAATCTCTATGCTGTCTAAGTTTATCGTGGTCTTCTTTACACTGATTGGTACAACTAGAGAGAACCATTTTTCTTGCTTTCATCTTTTTAATGTGTGATCCAGCTCAAAGGCTTTTTTTGTGTCCCATAATTGTGCTGCTGCTCCCATGAGGATGCATCTGTACAGAATGGACTCTGTGTATAGGGAATATGTTAAGTGTGCGTAAGTAAGTCCATAGTAGATGTGCTTACTGAATAGTATTCATGGTCAAGCGAGAGTGAGAGTATGTAGTATCTTGTGGCTTGCTTAAAAATAAATCTTTAATGTCTTCCAAGTTATCTGAGAAGCCCATGATGTATTTCCCTCCCTTGGCTAGGTTTTTAGTCATTTTAAAGTTGAATGTTTGTGAGGAGGCAGTATTAAGAATTTATAAGATTTTCATGGAACAGAGCATCATCTTAGTGATGTTTCTGTTTCTTGATCATCTCTCTTAAAAAACAAAAGGCCTACAAAAATGTAAAGGACATGAAATTTCAACTTTTTCTTCTTTTTTTAACAGAGAGACCAGTACACTCAGAATTGGTCTTAATTTCATTTTCCTGTAGTTACTTGTAAGGCTTTCTGTCTGGGCTGTTCACAAAAAGTCTGTACACACTTGCTCGTGTTGCCTTTCCTAGCTGTTGATCTCAAGAAGCCAGAAGAGACTAAGCTGGCTTGGGAAACCTCTTGCTGCGAGTGAGCTGAGGTAGGAAAAGCTCCAGATTTCCTCTGACATAAACAAGAAGAACCTTTGTTTCCCTCGGATGGCCTGGAGTGTGAGTCAGTGTCAGGGCTGGGCTCCTGCTCTCGCTGAGCTGAGCTCATGCAAGGAAGGGGCAGGACTCCAGGGCTCTTCTTGGACAATTCAAGCTGCTGAAAGGCAGCTTGGCTTCACAATGGGAGAGGAGGTATTTCTTTTACAATTAGTTGGTTTGGGTTTTTTTCTGTTTCTGTTTAAAACTGTACGGAAATATATATTCTGCAGAGCACAGGATTTGACTATATAGAGTTCCTTGGTTGTTCTGCACACTGTAAATGCTGGGTAGGTAAAAAGAGAAGAAGGAAAAGAGTGCTGGGGATCCTGAAGTCCATTTCTGCTGTAGAGGTCTGCATTAGGATGGGGAGTTACTTTTGTGTGAAAACATATTCTGTCCTGGCTCTGTTCAGCTTAAGTTTTTTTCCTTTGAGACTGTTTGGCCATTAAACTTGCACACATGTTTTTTATTTCTATATGATTTGGTTTCAGTTTTCTTATTCTAAAGAATAATGTAATTTTACAGTTAGATAAGACTAGTTGCACTGTCTTAAGGATGTGTTGCTCTTTCAAATGTTTGCTTAGTAAATGAAGATTAACTCCCTCTTTTTTTTCCTTTCCAAATGCACTAATGAAACTGCACTACTTTTTGGCAGAACAAAGCAGAGGAGCTTTATTAATTCCTCTTCTGAGTGAGGTAAAATTTGGAGTCTTTTGTACAAATGAGGAAAACTGATACAAATGATTTTTGGAGAAAATGATACTGAAATAATAAAATCTTAAGTGGAAATTGTCCTTTCCTTCAAGAAACACCAAGGAAAACTGGAGTCAACTCATGCTTTAAAATTTTTATAGAAAGCTGAATGGAGATGCATCAAATAAACTGTTTAATGATTTGCAGATAATTACTTTGGGGACTTCTAGAAGAAAAATGTAAATTTCTCTAAACTTTAACTTTTCACAGCTGAAGTCAGTAAGCTATTTGCAGAAATGAAACTACAAGTTTTTGAAGTTGCTTTTTCTCTTAAATGTACCATGTGTCTGTCTTTTTTTCTGCCTTTAAAAAAGAAGAAAAGAGCAAAAAACGAAAGGAGTAGTGCAGAAGGACCATGGACCAGCCAGGCACTCAGTGGGATAAAAAGTCTATAGGCCAATTTCTAAAATGCCTTTTAAACTCCTTTTTGTGTGTGGTTCTACAGGAGGTTAGTTGCATTTTGTGTTCCTAACATAGTTCTTAAATGCTAAGGATATGAGGATATTATTACGGTTAGTTGACTAAGTGCTTCGTAAAAGCTTCCCCAAAAGAAACGAGGCGGGAGAAAGGACTCAGCTCCTGGGGAGGAAGTCCTGATGCAACAGTGACTGGTAGCCAAGCAGGAGCTGCTGGTGCCTGCTTTCTACTGGGTGCTGGGCTATTTGCCACACAGTGACCACCCAAAGAGCAGTAGACTGCCATAGGCACAGCTGACAGTTTCTTATGCAGCAGGCTTTGTTCCTAAAGCACTTGCTGAAAAGAAAAACTGAAAAGCATATTAGTAGTTTACCATTTGTGTTTTGAGTTTCAGAGATCATTCGAGGGAAAAGATGAAATTCAAGTCAGTTGAAAGAGAACTGGATGGAGATGCTAATGTATTTTACTTTGTCACTTGTTTCTCTGCAGTTTTCCCTGGGAGAATTTAAAAATAAAAATATCTCCCTGTTTTACCTCGGTAACTTCTGTCCTAATTTTAGTGATGCGAAGACGGGCGGAGGGGGAGGAGAGAAAAAAAAATCCTAAAAAATTAGCATTAAAGATCATCTGAGGAGAAAAAAAAATACAGTTCCAAAGTAGAAGAAATATTTGCTATCAGCACTAGGTCTAAGACTATCTGCATGACAGTATGGGTTTAGTATTTTTTTTAAAATCATTGTGTATGAAATATGTAATTGAACAGCTACTTGGCAGTTGTTGTCAGCATCACAAATTTCACAAAAAAGTGCAAAGTAATATTGTTGCCACTTTAAAAAGGAAGTTATTATAGAAGAACCATTCCTGCTTATTTTTTTCCTAGATAATTTGTTTCTGAGAGATGAAAGTAGCTACATTGCTTTTCTTCTGCTAAAGAAAGAGGAGATTCATGTAGCAGTTGTAAGGTTGATTCATTTTATAAAAGAGGGAGGTTCTATAACAGCAGATTCTAAGCTGGCTGGGGCAATGTGGATCCTGCTAGCTACTAGCTGCAGTCTAGACAGGCATGGTTCTCCTGGGAGAGTAAGATGGAATTTCATCCACTCAGTGCAGATTGACTAAATTGGAATTGGATGATCTTGTTGGAATTAGATGATCTTTAAGGTCCCTTCCAACTCAAGCCATTCTAGAGGATTTTTCCTAGAGGAGATAGTAATTAATTGTGAACTGCAACATGCAAATGCTAAAATTTGTGGTGAAGGGTATGAGGGGATGTGATCCTTTATGTTTGTATGAGCTACAGTCAGTAAAAGGAGAAAATGAAAAATAAATAAAGCAGGGAAGAAAGAAGACATATGTGCCTCAAAAAAAATACTTAGGTTTGTTACAAAAGCACTTTCTAGCATTGCAAATCTGCAACTTGTGGAAGAAAGAAAAAGAACTTGTTCATACAGCGCCTTTTGATGTGCACACTTTTAGTGCTTTGAGAGAAGGCTATTTGGAACATATTGTGTGGGTTTCATTCTGTATTTGCTATTTTTTTACCCTTAAATTTCATTTGCTAAAATGTTTTTACTCATCAGTGATTCTAACATGGCTTGCTTCATTTGTTTCAGCAGCATCTACCTAATCTAAACTCTTACATTCACTTTCCCACCATTAACCTTTTAGGAAGGTGGATTTTTAGTTCATTAGTGGTTTTTTAGTTCATTAGTGGTTTGAAACTGACAGCCTGGCAGCGTCAAATATCAGGATTCCAAATTTTACAGAAATATTAATGTTTTAAAGTGTACAAGTTAGGACACAGATTTTTCTTCTGTCCAGGACATCAAACATATTGGTTAAAAAAAAAAGCCTCTCCACCCCTCTCTGTGCCCATGAGTTGAAATTTAAGAACTTGTCAAAATACTGAGTTAAAACAGCTTTAGAATATGAACTCACCTGCTGGGAAAACAGGTTTGCCTCTGGAGAATAGTGATGTAAAAAGCAAAATGGGCACTCTTCTGCTCTCCAAGCTATCCCAAATTTTAATGAAAATAATGTTTCACTGTTCATACTTGTTCATGTTTTTGTTTCTATCCTCTTCCCCATCCAAGAAGTTAGAACAAAAGTTTTGCAGTCCATGTTGTACTAATTTCTTTGAATGTTGTTTGATATAACACATATTTCTCTGATGACTTGCATAACACTAACGGAGATATTCTTCATCTGTGGTTTGTAAACTGCTGGTGGTCTGCTAAACACCTGGTAGTTTTAGTGCATGGATAGCTGGATGAGATATTTGACTCAGGTCATTTCTTAATGGAGCTCAACAGCTGGAAACAAGAATTAAAGTAATTTTCTGTTTAAGCAGTTCTGAAATTGTTGAAGAGATGTTTGTAGTTGTAAATAAGAAGTTAGGGATCTGCAAAACAATCTTTATAATTAGATGTCTTCCCCACTATGAAAGTTTGAATCTCTCCTTTTAATGCAAAAATATAAATTACATGACTGTGAAGGATATAAACAGTTACAGCTCAGCATAAACATCAATATCATCACTGAGGGGGCAGTGTGTATTCATACACTGAGATACTGAAATAATATATGTCTGAAGATGTCTTAAATCTATAGCATTTTCTCAGGGGAAGTTGGAGACAGTTAAAGACTTTTCAGACTTCTTGACAGAGTCGAATTTATTCAAGAGGTTGATAAATTATTAGGAGTGCTTCATGGGTAGTTTTGTAGATGAAGTCCACCGTACAGGTCAGAAAAAGTTTGAGGTGGCTAAACAGGAAATGTAAATCTGTATTTTTGTACTGTGGATTTGTCTTTTTCGTTACAATAGCTGACTCTCTATCCCATTTCTGCTTTAGACTCATACTTAGTCTGCTTTTAGGCTCCTAGTGGGTTTTTCTGCTTCTGTGGGATCTACAAAAGATGACCTAGAGAAGTAAACTTGCATGGGCCATAAAGCATTCTCTAGCTGTGAAATTACTTCATTGAAAATTTATGTAGGGGCCTGCAAATCGGAGGATTAAAATGAACTTGTAATAGTCACTACTATAGAATTTTGAAGACTTTTCTAATTATTTTCTCCATATATGTTTGTTTTTCCTACGATGTTGCTTTCTTTTTAACTGAAAAACTTAGTTTGATGATATTTGGGGCCAGAGAGGAGTTGGAATGTTCCCTTGTGCTATCACTTTGTTTTTATTCACCTTGCTTTATTTAGTTTTACTTTCTGAAGTGTACTCTATTCAGTATTCTATTTCCATATACTAAAGAATAAAACTTCCAGAAAATGGGAAGATCCTAAGACACCTGTATTTTAGAGCGGAACTGTGCCTGGGCTCGTGTCATGGCTTCAGACTGGAAGCCTGGAGAAGAGTGTGACAAAAGGGTATAACCATACAGAGCAATTCCTGTGACTCTTCACAGCCTCTAGTCAATTTGAACTTTGTGTTTAATAAACGAAATGGATGAGGTTTTTTCCTCATCAAATTGAAGAGTCACATTTTCATTGCACGTAATATGATTGCATCTGTAACTGCTATGAGAGTTCCATTTTACACACATTGTAGGAAGGTGTTGCCTCCCTTTGTTTGTTTTGAAAGTGGTAGCTGCTAATTCCATCTAATAGCTCTTAATTTTTATTACTGGAAGAGGTAATGACTAAGTCCTCTCAAAACACCTTCTCATTACCCCTCCTGATTTTTAGACTTGTATCACCTATGTGCATTTTTTTTTTCAGAATGAGGAATTTGTTCCGCAGGTTTGATTATTCTTTGTGACACTCTCTCTTTACCAGTCCCTTCAAGGGCTGAGGTGGGTTGTGTGTGAAGTGGAAAGGAGGTAAGAACCACAGACAGTGATCTAGACTAGAAATGTGGATTCATATAGCATTTTGATAGCACTTTCCATTGCTCTTTATTGCTATCCAAAGTGTTAGCAATTATGTGTTTCAAAACCCAGCATTCCAGTCTAAAGACAGCGTTTTTTCTCCAGATATGTGATTTTACTTCTATAAGAACTGTTTCCTTCTTCCTCCTTTTCTGGGTCATCTGTGGATGTGTGGAAAACAAGAGACTTGATCTAGATCCCTGAGAGACTCCACTGGTCACTGTGGTGAAATCCTGCCTTTTATTTCCTGTCTTTCAGTTGGTTGCTTATCTAAGTTAATAATTTTTTAAAAAGGATTAACAGTAAACTCTTTCAAATCTCTCTTTTGTTTTTTAGTATGCACTTAGGTCACAATTGCAATCTTCTTGAGGAGCCACGGCCAGCAACTTTTTAATCTGTGTGTTTTAATGGAAGTTGCTGTGAATTGGTCATGCAAAGTAGAAAAGATCATCCCAGGCTTGTGTAAAAACAGCATTGTATTACTGAAACGCCAGTATTTATTGATTCAGTACTTGAATTTATAGATTTATAGATAGATCTGTAGATCGATAGATAAAGACAGATCTATAGATAGATTAGCTGGCTGCTGTCCTGCAGGTAATACACGTGGCCTACACAACTAACCTGTTTAAAAATAGCAATTATCACGGGATTCTGTAGACTGAATTTAGGTATCTGTGATGTAGCTAGTGCTCAAGGTTTCTTCACAGTCTGTAGACTAAAAGGCATTATTAGAGCATGACCTGTCCTATCTGAAAGAAGTCCTGATGAATTACATGCTAAAAGCACTGTTTACCTCCAGTGACAGAAGTCTGCAGTGGCTGGCCCATATGTACACATCTTACTCATAGATTATGTTGAACTGAAAAGAGCTCCATCTTGAATAATTGCTTCAGAATGACAACGTATTGTCATTTTACATCTGTTTGACAAAACCAGCTGAATGCCATTGTGCTGAGAAGTGTAACAAGATCACACGTGAGATGCGGTAGACTCAGATGTACTTACAACACAGCAGAAGCAAGGGTCTGTATAAAAACCCAAATGTTAAGATTCTCTAGCTTTTGAAATGTTAAGTAAGAAATCATACATAATGATCATTAAAATAAGTAATTGTGAACAACATATTAAGTAAATAAAATTTGATTAATATTTCCCTGTTTGGGGACCTCTGTGCTGTTTCATTTGCTTTTCTTATGTTCTTACTCACTTATTTGCTTTGATTCCAGTGCCATGACAGTGTATGACAGGTACAGCAGTCATAGAATCACCAGGTTGGAAGAGACCCACTGGATCGAGTCCAACCGTTCCTATCAAATACAGTCGTATGACTGACATTCAGTACAGTGCTTCAAGGACACCAGTTGAGCCTAGTGTGGTATAATGTAATCACAACCTGCTTACCGCTCTCTGGAACAAGCATTAGAGTATTGTAGTAGGATTTAGACATGCTGGTTTTGTCCTCATTTCGGTTTTTTAAGTGTCATTTGTATTTAGTCTTTTGAATGATGAAAAAGCCAGTAATACTGCAACCGCTCTTCCGGTTGCTCTGAGTGTGGTCAAAATGTAATATGCTGGTCCCAGGAATTATAAAAGCACACTATGAAATGCTCACTTTGCTTTCCCCATGAGCTTAAGCTGGTATAAATGAGTGCTGCAACTGAGAGTTGCATCTTAGCCCTGTGACTATAAATTTTCCTCTCTCAGTTCTACACAAATGTTTGTTCAACTGTGGAGATTAAAACTCTCCTTTGTTCTTTCTTCCCCTCTGCAATACTTTTAATCAATTCCCACCTCTCCCCTTACAGACATGCTAATGTCTGGGCAGAGGGGAGGAGTGGTGGGAGGAATCCACAGCCAAGGGTGGCTCCATGGGGACATGGCCACCTTTGGTGGGTGGATTTGGCCAGTGACCAGGCTTTTTGCTCCCTCTTGCTCACAGCAAATGAGTTCTGAGACACCTGTGAGACACCAGTTATGAGTCATGCTGTCTGTCTGCTCATACTCAGATTAGACTAGGGGCAGGCGAATAAAAAGTATTTTGCTTGCCTGTGCTTGCAACAGTCTCGTAATTGAGGGCTTGAGGAGCATTTGTTTCCTGTCCCGTCCATTAACCTAACCTAGTTTTAAGGAAATTACCCTGTGTTGTGGTTGGAATGTCCTCATAAATGATGTCAATGGAAATGTGGGCATCTTGGGTAGCAAGTGCTCTCTATATTAGCAGGGTGTGCATTGGGAATAGGTACCTGTCTAGTTGGTATTAAAAAATATTGGTAATTATAGTTCAGGAGCATAGGGGTGGTATTTCTACCAAAGTATAGCTTGGCAGAAATTAGATACAGGGGAAGAAACTATTTGAGATGACTGAGACAATCAGATGTGCATGTAGTTGCTTAATCACACTTTCCCTAAAGAATTTCTATTTTCTCTACAAAGGCTTCTTGAAATTTCCATTACCCTGTATTTAGTGGCATTTGGTGACCCTTTAGGTAAACTGTTCACTGTGTCCTTTTTGGAAACCCCAGGACAGCAATGCTTTATCAAGCTGTCACAGAAGTCCTTTATGTGGAGTTGAATGTTGGTATCATGGGAAAAGCTGAAATGCTGGGCATTTCTCTTATTTTGTCTCTGACAGAGTAAGGGCATTGTGACACTGAAAGCCTTTGGGGTTTTTATATTTGGGCTTTTTTTTTTTTTAATAGTTTAAGGAAGTCTTGGTAGGATGGATAAGTTTTCCTTAAGCACTTGAGGTGTATTAGGAAAAAATAAATTAATTTTGCTCCTGCCTCACAACATCAGCATTATATGTAGTCAGAGCGAAACTTATTTATCTTTCTGTTCATCCAGAGCATGCAGTGACCATTTCTGCTGCTTAGTGAAAAAAATGTTCTCAGTTACAAACTGGACTGGCAAAAATACATTAAAGGGTACAGCTTTTATATTGTCACAAATAGTGGCCTTGGATTTACATGGAAACCTGTAGATAAAAAAGATACTCATACATATCTCCAGCACAAGAAGGATATGGAACTGTTGGAACAGGTCCAGAGGAGGTCCACAAAGATGTTTGGCGGGCTGGAGCACCTCTGCTGTGAAGACAGGCTGAGAGAGTTGGGGTTGTTGAGCCTGGAGAGAAGGCTCTGAGGAGACCTAGCAGCCTTCCAGTACCTGAAGGGGGCCTACAAGAAAGCTGTGGAGTGACTTTTTGCAAAGGCATGTAGCAATAGGACAAGGGAGAATGGCTTTAAATTGGAAGGGAGAAGATTTGTATTAGATGTTAGGAAGAAATTCTTCATAGTGAGGATGGTGAAACATAGGTTGCCCAGGGAAGTTCTGGCTGCGCCATCCCTGGAGGTGTTCAAAGCCAGGGTGGATGGGTCCTTGAGCAGCCTGGTCTAGTGGGATGTCCTAGCCCATGGCAGGGGGGTTGGAACTGGATGATCTTTAAGGGCCCTTCCATCCCAAACTTTTCTATGATTCTATATTAACAACATTCAAAAATAGTAGTAAAATGTTAAAAGGAAGTATTGTGGTCAGTGAAACGTGACGTGTGTTTTTCTCCTTACCTGATTACTGAGGTTTTCTGAAATTCTAAAAGCACTTGAGATTCTTAACTGTCTTTCCCTCTACTGTATAAAATGTCAGTGCATATTGTTGTATTTTCACTGTTCAAACTGACAAGTGATGTTAAACTTAAAAATGTTTCCTGCTGCTACAGCCCATTTTTATGAATTCTTTATTGTCTGATGTATTTTTGAAGAATAGCTTCATGCAGTTAGATTTCAAGTAGTATTTCCAAAATATTTTATCTAGGGTAAAGACCTCAATACTCTTTCCAGAATAAATACTGATACTGAGTAAATATTTTTTTCCTTATTCCCGAGTAAATAAGGTGTTGCTTGGTGAAACCTTTATTTGTTAAAGGAGAGTCAAAGGATAAGTGTGTTCCTTTAGCACAAAGAAGTGTAACAAGATTCCATTTGAATTTTTTAGATTAAATGTTCTAGAGACACAAGACCTGAATAACAAAAATTATTTAGATAAGTCAATTTTCAACAACAGAAAACCCTGAAGTATAATTTTAAAATATAATGGATGAGGAAATGTGATCACAGGTCTACTTTTCTTCCTCTGGTCAGAGTTGGGAGCAGAAAGAAAAGGGCCGTAGTGCCCTCAAGTGAGAGAAACTCACTTGTGTGATCCCTGTTACGTGCTCTGCTTCGCTTGTGTTCTTCTCTGCTGTTACAGAGGTTGCAGTTGAGCCAAAATATGTAAAAGAAAGGAAATGAGACTGTTCAAATTGAACCGCAACCTCGTTCATGTGACTGTGTGTGCCACTTCAACTACTTTTATCATCACTGTTAATATCAAAGGAAATAGGGATTTTTAGTGTACCGAACTGCCATCAAGGCCTCTTCTGCTAACAAGACCTGTTATTTTATGCTATACTGTCCTTCTGTTGGCTTCATAAAACCAAGCATTAAGGCTGGCAGGTTGCTGCTAAATCTGTCTTATCCCTCTGAATATCTCTACACCAAATCATGGTCATTATTCATGCTTTTATCTACTGTTTCTGCAGCAAGAGGGCACTTCATCCCCTTTCATGTTCAGGATTCACCTGTCAGGCGATTAGGGGGATTTGTGTCTGACAGCTAAATAATCTAATTATACTCGCCTTGCAGAAATAGTGGGATCAAGATTCTGCCTGTTTTGTTGATATGTTCTCTTGTGTTTTGGGGGTCAACCTAGACTTGGAGATAGGAAATATGAACTCTTGTTTCCACTACATGTTTCTTGTGTGACAGTGCTAAGCAAGTCACAGTGATATCTGCAGAGTAACATAAATGGAGCAAGGCTGACTGCCACCATCTAGAAATGAGATCTATGGAAGTGAGCATATTGTAGGAGGATAAAGGGGAAACTGAAACAGTAGTTTTCAGGAGTGTCTCTGAACTGCTAGAGATACGAAGGCAGAGGAGAATGTGCTACCTGTTTTGCTGATGCTGAAACCATTCTTCAGCCAAGAATACAAAATATATTGGGCCAGAGAGAAAATACAGAACTTCACTTGTCTTTGCAGCCTGACAATTAGATCACAACTGGAAGGGTGTCATTATGGGTGTTCTGGTTGCAAGCTCATCAGAACGTCAGTTGCTTCTGCTGTCATCTGCAAGTTAAGTTGCAACAGGACACTTTTGGTTATTGCAATTCATTGTTTGTATTAGTTGTCAGCACAAATTTGATTACTGTCTTGTGCACGTCTCTCAAAACTGCCTGTCTTCCAGAGGTTCTGGTTTCGCCAACTTAAAATCCCTCTGTGTGTTTTTTGCTCATCTTCAGAGATAAATTTTGAAATAGTGTACAAAATCACTAATATGGAGCTCTTCGAATTCATTATACACCTTGAACTTTTTCAACTACTTGAAGTGCTGTATTCCAGTGTTTTCCTCATGGTGCCCAAGAGGTCCTCAGTGCCTCGTAGACTAAATCTTATCTCTTTTGGCTCTTCACTTTTACTTATAAGGTCACTGGAGTATGGAGCAGGTTTGTGGTGTTGGTGCATACCTTACTAGAAAAGGATATTGATGTACAGCTAAGGGTTTTAAGTCCTCATATCCATATAAACAAGTAATAATTACACTTCTTTCCTCCACTACACATATCTGGATTTTTAAAGCTAGACAGATTTCTTGATAGGGAGAAAAGCTGAGTGAGACAGGCAATAGCATGCATATGGTGTAATTGGTGAAAGTTCATAAAGCTGAATATCACCTATTTTATTTTATTTTATTGGGAGCAGAAAATGTTTGCTTACTGTTCTTTCAGCGTACCTGTCTGAGGCTGATTTTGCTTAGTATAGTATTGAGTAAGTAAGTTATTTTTGCTCAACATAAATAAAAATGGGAGCCATTTAAAGAGATGTTGTCAACTTAAAAATTACACTTAATCTAGAATGACTAATGAATACTTCTTGTATGGACAGAGGTCAAGGTCTTTTTCCCCACTCTTGTTTCAGTTGTACTTCTGGTACTGAATAGTACCTTGCCTTAAGTAATTTCATTCAGTCCGCCAATAAAACTTCTGTGAGTCTCCCCATAATCTCTGTTAAGGGGTTATTGTTTAAAAATGTTAGTAAACATTTTTTTAAAGGGCAAATTTGAAGATCACGTTTTAATGAATTCTTTATAATTTAAAAACAAAAAAAAGCTAACTAACCCTCCGAAGATGAACTTAAGTATAGCTTAATTTGCCTCTGTTTCTTCACTGTCCTTTTTCTACTCCTATATTTTGTATTTCCGTTACAGTTTTTTACGTTGTCCAACTTTTAACTGAACCTGCAAATTTTAAAGGAGAATAATTATTTTTTTTCAGAGTGTTGGGAAGAAATTACCTCCAGCCACAGCAACTCAGGAGCCAACAAAAATAGAAGTGGACAGCAGAACAAAAAGTAGGTTTCGGAGTTTTGTCTTCTTTGCACTTCGTGCTATTAAGCCTCTTAAAACACAAGCTGAACGCTTTCTGGTTTTTTAATAAAAGAATGACCTGTATATATGAAAAGCAAGGCTGCAGACAGATATATTTAGGATAAACTTTGAGTAGGTGGTACATAGACAGAACGCTTTGTTTCACAGAATCCTGTGAGCTGTTTTCGCTCTGACAACCCTACCTTGAGTTTTCTGCCATCAAAAATCAAATTAAGTTATGTGATCAGCTTTCAGCCTTGAGGGTACTTCAGAACTGTGCTGAGTTGAGTAAGATGCAACTTCAGGATGTAACCCGTAGATAGATCATAGAAAAATGTCTCTGGTTGTGAATGCCCTCACTTTTTTCCTGTTTTTTCTTTCTTTATGTGGCAGAAATAGTCTGGGTGGGTGGTATAGTTTGTATGGGAAATGAAAAGTGTGCAAGAACTTCAGTTCTGGTTTTGTCATTAAATCTTTTAAGCAGATCTCAGTGCTGTTCTAGAGAGGTATATGTAACTAGCTTACCAAACAACTTATGTGTGTATTCTCCATATTTTAATTTTATTTATATGAAGTTGCAACTAAACAATATTGATTCTGATAGAAAAGAATAAGAAGGAAGAACACAGCTGTACTTTAGAAAAGAAATTGAGTGGAATATAAAGTGTAGAGTTTTAAAGTATTGGATGATTCTTCTTCCCTGATGTGTTTTATCCTTAGAGGCTAGTGCATAACATTTTGTGTTGTAACTGAAACACATACAGACATAGGAAGGAGAGCGTCTGGAGCAGCAGAACAGGAGCTGTCTGAGAAAAGTGTATGGTTATGACCTGATTTACCATATGTTTTCAGCTCAGACTTGCAAAAGCAGCTTACAATAGCTTTTAGTGAGTTGCCCGTTAGCTGCGCCACACTAATTGACTTGCTGCATCACCTTTCTTCTTCCCCTTGTTACACTGCTCTGTTAATGGGAAATATTGCAGGAACTCAATTGCCCTGACAAAGTGAGAACTTGAAATACTGAAAAATATACTAACTGGTAATGTAGGGCAGGGCTCTTGAACAAGTGTGTTTTGGAATTTCCTTTCCCAGGTAGCAGCTTGAGCAGGTTAAGCTGACCTAAGTGCAGGTGTCATGAGAAAGGAGTGGTTCCATGGGCTTTCTTACCTGCAGCACTAATCCTTGTGTATGGAAAGCTAGGCTGGGAGGCAGCTGCCTCTTTCCACATCATCTCATGCTTCTGACTGCTGAAGCTCCTCTCTAAATCACATCTCTGTAATACTGGGGTTTCATACTTTCATCACTTGTAAAAGAATGTGGAGACCTTCTGAACAATGGTTAACACAGTGAGCTCTGGTTAACACAGAGACTCTTCTCCACTGACACTTTTGGGCTGTGGTTCTTCTTTCACCTTTTTGTGATTTCTGTTGGGCATGCCTTTTTGGTCAGAAAATCCTTCTTTTGTTGCCATTTGTTTTTACCATGATTGTGTGCAAACATCATTCAGCATCCCTTTTGCCAGAACAGGTGAGAAGCGTGTGCTACCTAGCTGTACAGTATCTTTGCATGTTCTACGAATTGTGTGTAAACTTCATTATTTAGGGTATTTTATCTTTCCTGGAATCTCTAGGGCCTCAGCAGAATTTTTGACATCTCTGTTCTTGCTTGTGAAAGAGAAGCACATGTATAGAAAGGTTTGATACAATGTATTATAAATAATTGTCTTAGGGATGGCATCACAGGAGATACTTTTCAATCAGTTGAAGTTGTCCTTCATTTAACTGCAAAAACCTTTCAGTGAAAATGAAATTTATTTCACTCTCTTTGGTTTTGATAAAGGTGGAGGAATATTTTTTTCATTATATGGTTAATGTTTGATAGATGTGAGGAGTATGATCAGAGGCTGGTATAGGCTTATGATCTATCTTGTATTTGTCATTTGTCAAAAATTCGCTTTTTGTTTCCTTCCTGAAACCTACTACAAACATAATTGAAAAGGCATCCAATCCAGGGAAATTTGCTGTCTCAGAAAATTGGTGATTGTTCTAATTGCAGTGTTCAGCATAAAAGTATCATTCCACTTTGGACCTCAACTACATTCACTTTTGCCTGGGATGATAGTGTCCCAGTCTTCCTAGGATTCTTTAATTGCTAATCAAACTACTGTGCCATTCTCTAAAGAAGTGGCAAGAAATAGGAGATCCATAGATTCAACTCAGTATGGAGAGGGGTCTTCTGGATATGTGATTTAGATTCCTTTGGGGTTACTGCTGGGTGTATGCTACAAGAGATTATGTTGGTAGAGGAATAATACAATTTTGCATCTTCCACCTATTTCTTTCCATACCCCAACCAGATAAAAATACAGTTGCATGATGCAAGAGGCTGCTGAGAGAAGAGGACTGGGAAGTGGTAACCTACAGGGATTTGAGCATGGTGTGATGACTGTTGACCTTTCCCATGTCTTTTATCTTTACAGCTTTTTTTGCTATAGTTTTTCTGATGTGATAGGGCAGTGATTTGCAGCAAAGCACTTGATGGGCTCATAATGCATGCAAGATGGCTTAACTGCTGGAATGGGATGAGTTGGTCAGAGCAAGAGACAGGGCAACCTGTTCCATAGCTGCATCTCACAACAATATGCTGTGCAAATCTCCCTTAAAAGTGGGCTTAAGATTTTGGGGGAATAAACTGATGACTCTTCAGGGTCAAAGAGGACTTTTTGCTCAAAGGGAAAGCACAATGAAAGCACAAATCCTTACATAGCTTGAGAGGTTCCTTTGAAAACATCACTAACTTTTTGGGGATAAAAGAATGCATCTTTGAGGAGAAAAGGGGAGAATTGTATGGTTTAGGTTTATTGGTGCCTAAACTTATATGGAGTTATTCTGCTGCTGAATTTCCATCTCTGACGTAGCTGGGATGAGATATGCATGTGCACGTGTTTACCATTCTGTCTCTGGGGTGAGTTGTTTTTTTTTTTCTATGAAGTATGTTGCTTTTAGTGTAGGCCGCTTGTGGTGAAATGGCTGTATGGTAGGAAATATGTGTATGTTATTAAATAGGTCTGTTGGATTCTAAAATTCAGCAAAGCAAAAACATCCACAATGACTGAGAACGCTACTTGAGATTACTGAGATTGCAGAAATTGAGTACAAATAAGCAGGCAACAAACCAGAAAAGGTAGTCATAGCATGCATGACCACTGCATTTGATTTGATTACTCCATTCACTCACTATTTACAATTTGTGTTAACCTATTTCATAATAGGAATACCAAAATCCTAGCAAGCAACAAATCTTTTTGCTTGATGGTAGAAGGTTTAAGGAATAGCTGAATCTGAATCAATGGGGCTCTAATTAGTTGGGTTTCTACTTTTTGTTTGATGAGGTGGTATTTTGACAGTTTGCATCTTGTGAAGTTCTGTGAAAATATTAGTGCAATCCATTTATGAGTCTTGAATGCAGCAATGAATAGTAAAACAAATTCTGCTGAATGTAGTGTTTGGGGTTTTTTTATCTAGTTTGTGGTTTTGGTAACAATTATGTAGTTTTTCACTAGATTTTGTTCATTTTATTCCATTTCAGAAGCATTTTATGAGTGATAGTTTAAGAGAAGAAGCTTAAGCTTAAGGAATATTGCTTTAATGCTGTTCATTTTCTTACTTAGTATTACTGTTTGTGTCCATATTGATTGGCGTATGATTTAAGCTTCATCAAGGGGGTAGTAGTTAAGCCTCAGAAATGACCTTTACAGGTTTGTTGTTTGTTTCACTTAAAAAACCAAAACCAACTCAGTTTCTGAAGAGCGTGAATCCAGCACAGTTGTTAGGTTACCTGAGATGGCAGAAATCTTGCTGTGGGGAACAGTCCTTGCCTAATAATTAGGAAGCAGCAGCAGGCATAAGAGGGGGAAGTTATGTCATCCTGGCCTAAGAGGAAAAGCACATTCCAGAGTCACTGTTTCCTTTGAAATTTAAGCTTGAAGGTATGTTTGTCTGTGGACTGATGTCTTGAACATCACAGTCCATCCTAAGAGTCTGGCAGGAGAACAAATAGAAGAGGCATGCCAGCAGAAAGGAAGCAGTCTAG
>WAAB01010150.1:751-13413 GCA_013389865.1 Piaya cayana
CTCTTCTCCCAAGTGACAGGGGACAGGACAAGAGGAAATGGCCTCAAGCTCCGCCAGGGGAGATTTAGGCTGGACATTAGGAAGATGTTTTTCACAGAAAGGGTCATTAGGCACTGGAACAGGCTGCCCAGGGAGGTGGTTGATTCACCTTTCCTGGCGGTGTTTAAGGCATGGGTGGACGAGGTGCTAAGGGGCATGGTTTAGTGTTTGATAGGAATGGTTGGAATTGATGATCTGGTGGGTCTCTTCCAACCTGGTTATTCTATGATTCTTTGATTCTATGAAATGTATTTGTAAAGCCTGCTGCTGCTGTTGCAATTGCTTAGCAATTTTCAAAAAAAAAAAAAGGACCAACCCATAATATAGAGAGAATGCTGACACTGGGCCAGATCTGAACAAATGGAACTATTCTTATATATGTAAATTTATTTATATACTTAGAATCATAGATAGTTTGGGTTGGAAGGGACCTTAAAGATCATTTAGTTCCAACCTTCCTGCCACTGGCAGGGTCATCTCCCACCAGACCAGGCTGCCCAAGGCCCCATCCAGCCTGGCCTTGTACACCTCCAGGCATGAGGCAGCCACAGATTCCCTGGGCAACCTGTGTCATGGTCTCACCAGTCTCATTGTGAAGAAATTCTTCCTTATGTCTAGTCTAAATCTCCCCTTCTCCAGTTTATACCCCTTCCCCCCTCATCCTATCACTACAAGCCTATGGGAACTCCCCAGCTTTCCTGTAGCCCCTTTCAGGTACTGGAATTTCACTATAAGGTCTCCTCAGAGTCTTCTCCACGCTGAACAAGCCCAACTCTCTCAGCCTGTCCTTGTATGGGTATTTCATATGTGTATTCACCTCTTGAGTACAGTTTTAATTGACGATTTCCATGTCAGCTAAAGAGATATCTTGGTTAAATTTTATAGTAACATTCATTTTATAACAGAGACAGAGTAAGTAGAAGGTTAAGTAGTAATATGATCTAGATTGTCACAAGCACTGTACCAGAGCTTATACAAACTAGAGGGTTATATACCATGAAAATAAAGAACATGGTTATCTGTTGAACACTTAACAATTAGTTTCATATGCACAAACCTTTACAGAGAGTAGCACTAGATTCACACTGGAGATGTGTTAATAAGACCTTCTTCTTATGCCTCAGTGTCTTCAGAAACTGTCATGAGATACCTGCATAGAAGACAGTCTTAGAAAGGCACAAGCATAGCAATTCCCTTGTATCCCATGCTATGGTATGAACAAGGGACTGGAACAGGGAAGAACACTCAGCCAGGCATCAGTGCAAGTCATCCGCATCACTAGGGGACTGGAGAAAAAAGCAATTTTCAAGAGCTTCTGCAACTCCAATTGTGAATCACAGTAAAAACCAGCCTAACACATCCAAATGGCAACTGAGCTTCTTCGTTGTTGCTGGAAAGCATAGCTTGATAGGCTTGTCTTCCCAGAATACAACTCAATTTCCTAGAAAGGGCCCAGAGAGGAATGGAAAGGACATAGTATTTCTATTACAGAATTGTCTCGTGCTCCTTGGACACTTTGTTCGAAGTATGGGCCAGTCCTGAGATAGGGGCCAAAGACAGAACTTTTGATGCTCTTAATTGAAGGACAGCAGCAGAATCAAACTTATAGCTTTAGGTCTTCTGCTGCATGTCAGCATTAGCATGCACTCCTCTGATGATGCCAGTAGAGTTTTGACTACTGAAGTCATCTTTCACTTCAGATATGTTAGGGGAGAGGAACACAGTATTTCTGACAATTCTTATTTAGAAATCATGTGTGAGAGCTACTTCAGATTTCAGCTACATTTGGATCCAGATCAGGATCGTGTAACTTGGATTCATCTCTGCTAATAATTAGGTCCTCAGAGGGATACTGAAAAAGCAAGCATGAAGGCTGCACTGAGTACAACAGAAAATGGTAGTCTGTATAACCTTTGCCCGGCTTTCTTGTGGGGAAGCATGGTGATAATGCATTTAACTACATGCTCTCTACTTTCCAAAAATAGGTCGTACATTTAAAATTGCAGCGCATTTATCACTGTAAGCATTTCACAAATATTAATTTGTTTTTAAAGTTTCCCCTTGCTGTAAATAGGTACTGTTATAGTTACTTCGGGTCATATGGAGGAGTACTCAAAAAAAAAAAAAAATCATCTATATACTCAAGAATGATTGAAGTTGAGCTGGCATGGTACTTCATACCATAGAAGTTTGGAAGTGCCGATATTTCCTGATATAAAAACTGACAACTATTGGCACGCAACATATTCATCCTGAAACCATACCAGAAAAGATTTTTAGGTGCCTAAATGGCATCATGGAGCAACATCCTGCATTACCTAGTCTGTACCTTAGTAATTAGACTGGTGGAAACACAGAAATGTTCCCGCTGAGTATGGTCAGACAACCTTCCCAATGCTTTCCCTCATCATAGATACCGAGACTGGCATAAGCTGCTACTGGAGTTCAACCATCCCTTACTCCAAAAAGATGAGGAGCACTTTTTCTCTATTTCGTAGCCTTTTTGTTTTGTAAGCCTTTCAAGCCACATGTTCTGCTTGGAATCGGTGAATGAATCCTTTATTTGCATCTTTGGTTAACTTAGTGTTCATTGAGAGTGATTTCAAGATGACTGAATAATAACAAAGCGTTCCCCACCCAAACAAACAGTGAAAACAGAAACCACAGCACCTTAACAGCACTGTAATACGCACCTCCTGTGTATCAAAGAATAACAGGGTGTCCTTCACAGGGTCAGGACAGGAAGAAATGCCTAGTGATCATTAGGTAACAGGAAAGGTTCTCTGCCAGGCAGAAGGACACTGGCAGAGTTGGCTGATTTCAGAGAGCAATCAAGCAATTTCTTTCAGTGTCACTATTAAGACAGGATTTGTGCCTGCTTCTAATTAACAGAAACCAGGACTTACCTTTGACATCTGCAATAAAGTTACAGTGTTATGAAGACACAGGTATTCATGGAGGACAGGGGGCAAGGGGTGATTTTTGTTCAATCATTTTGCTTTTTTTTATAACATGGGTTATATATGCTTTAAAGCAAGAGTGGGTTTGAAGGCTAGGCTGCAATTTCAGACTGACTGGAAGAAAAAATGGTGTAGAAATACTGACTGTAGAGGGGGAAAAAGCCTTTCTCTGGTGAGGGGCTTTTGTCCCAATTCTGTTTACAACTGAAGTTCAGTATACTCATGGCTGTTTAGATCTCCCAGAGAAAGCTTCAGGAAATGCAAAACTATGTTAATTCATCACTCTTAAGATCAGGAAGGTAGAGCAAGGTTATTCCCAGAAGATCAGCATTGTTCCAGGAAAATCAGGGGTACTCTTGAAGCTTAAATACTATTATGCTTTCCTGAGACAGTTGGAAAAGATGCTGACAACGAAGGGAGCTTGCAGAAAGGAAAAAAAAGCCTGAAGGACTGCAGAGAACTGAAGGAAGGACTTCATGGCTATGATACGAGAGTTTAGTAATCCAGAGACCCAGGGGGTTATTTGACTTTGAAAGAATTTGCCTCTAGGCATCTACAAGGAAAGTTTGTGTTCAGGCTAATCTTGTAGTCTTTGAAAGTTTATTAACGAGCATAAGGTAACTAAAGAGCACTAGATGACTACTTTACTAGCCAAGCTGGAGGATGATGTTCTGTTTTCAACAGCCTCATCAAGTATGAGATTCAGATTACAGCCTAAATAAACTTTATTATAAAATTTTTGAATCCAGACGTCCAAGGAAAGGAAGACTGACTTATTCATGGATACAGCTGAACTGCTGGAAAACCTGCATTATATTAACTGCAGATTTTTAAAAATTCACCTCAACTTGTACACTTTTATTAGCAGCAATTATGTAATTGTAAATAGGTCTTATGACACTGCCTTTGTAAGGATTTCATACCTCCACTCTGCATTCAATGTGGTTGGATGTTTTATACCACTTCTGATTCACCCTGCAGCTGCAAGACCTGCAGTAAGAGAATTCTCGGTGCTTTATTTGACTGTTCTCATTCTACGAAAACCAACAGAATAGCACTTGATGGCTTAGTGCAAATGCTGAGATGGTTAAGTTGAGCAGTCTGAGACCCTTAAAAGAGGATGTCACAAAAAATCTACTGCATTGGTAATATTATTGTTGATGTTGAAAATTTGCTTGGATACTACAGCAATGGGCCTTGCAGAACATTCTCCAGAAAAAGAAAGGAAGTTTTGTATGTGCTGGAGAAAGAGTGAGTCAGCAATTGACTGGGGACAATAATTGAAAGGTAACAATGAGCAACATTGTCATGGACCTTGCTTCCAGCATGGAGTTCAGCAGAACTTTCTCCCAAATAAAGTTTTAAGGAATGTGCTTAGCTTGAAATTCTTTTGCACCAAAAAAAAAAGGTGCAAAAAAAGGTGGTGACAATTTTTTATTGTTTTAAGCTGGGGGTATATTCCAAGGACTAGAAGGAAACAACTCCTCATTCACCCCTGAGACCTCATTTGGCTGCATGTAGACTATGGGGAGAGGTTAATAGTCCAAAAAGACACTTGGGCCATGAAATAACTCCTGCCTGGAAAACCACTGCTGTACAGACAAAAGGAAAGAAGGCAGTGAATGGAATCACGGATGGACAAGACAGGAGAAATATTTTTAAGTCATTCCCAGAGCTTAGCATACTCGAACAATTCAGTTTTCCCGTTCACCTTGGTTATCCAGATAGTCATTTTGATACCCTGCCACATTACACATGTAAGACAGAAAAATAAATACATCCTGTTCAGAAAATAAAGCCACCAGTCACACAGTTGTGTCTCTGAAAACAGATCAACAACATTGTTCAAAAACTACCCAGTGTCAGAAATTATGCAGCCTCCTGTATCAATAGCGTTCTGGAAGGAGCCCAGACCTGTCAACACTGGAACACGTAATATGATTTATTATCTATAGCAAAAAAACTTTGGGTCCAACTCATACTTAATGAAGATGGAAACTACTAGTGTTCCCACACAGAATATCGAATGTTTAGTTTCCATGTGATTTTTATCCTGAAAACATGAATTGTGATTGTGAAATCTATTAGCAAATGTTTGCTAAAGAGGGAGAAACTTGTTGAAGTCTTTTACTGTTTATTCACTGAAAATTTCTGCACCATGATTTCAAAATAGATATGCCATACCTGAAATACTTGATAAAAGTAGCAACACTGAATTATGAAATGTTTTATAGGCTACATAATTATTTAACTAACAACCTATGGAAGACTTGAATGTCAAATCCACATTCATACCCTATTTATAGCTGAAATGTGATGAGCATCACTGTCTAGCTTGAAACGCCCTGGCTTGCATTAGAAACAAGGACTGCAAGACAGTATCAAAATCTGGAAGACCCCAAAAGGGAATTATATACAACTCAGCCCTTGCTTCATTTATTCAAGCTAAACTGCTTTGAGGCTATAATTGAGTGCTTGCAAAGACTCAAGTATTTTATTTATTTTTGGTTTAGGGAGAGAGTTTATTAATCATGGATTCTGTGTGTCTATTTGTTACGCAGTCCTTACTGTTATTATTTTAATATTCCAACAGACCTGAAAGTATCTTCTCTCTCCTTCCCAATAAACAAGGAAGTGATTATAGGATTGAAAACTTGTAAAACAGATAAAGCAAGAAGATGCTCAAGTTTGCAAAATCGAGAGCAACAAGCATGAATCTTTATGTTTCAAGTATTCTCTGTAGGTTTATAGTTTTGCATGTGTTTCTATTACAAACTTTTGTAGCTACTGTGAGATATCTAGAAGTTTCTTAATGCAAACAGATGGCTCTATTGTAAGTTGTGGGATTCTGCTTTGTTTCAAACATTGAAAAGGAACAGTATTCAGTGACATTTTTAAAAGATTTTTTCCTTCAAAATTCAATAATGTATGTTGGTAGGCATAAAAGAACATAAAAGGAAACTCAGGATGAGTGTCTGATTACTTAGCTATAAGTGTTGCTGTGGACAGATAGATGTTTGATCATATAGATTAAATATAGTATAAGGGTTCATGCAGCCACCAGTTTCTTTCAAGGGCTGCAGCATATGGAAAATAAGCCTCATCAGAATATTTTTTATAAAATTTTGTTTTAACATGTTGTTTTGCTAAAAATGAAATGTTTCACAGAGACTTACCTGGTTTTGACATAATCCTCAGAGTCATCATAAGAAGGTTACTCCAAAGCAAGCAGAACATTTCTTTACAAGTAGAATTCCCAGCAGCCACCAATGCAGAAATCTTTCTGTTCTTCATTTCAAAACAGATATATTGATGCTATTGCATTTTCTCAATTTTTTTTCTGAAAGGTTTTTGTTTTGCTTCAATAAAAACTGACATACAGAAAAACAACCCACATTTTGAAACATCACTGTGAAATATTATTATCTTCCTCTGGGCAGCATCACTAATTATGAGCACTTGCTCGTTTTAGATATTGTGTGAAAACCTTACCACAGCAACTAGAGAGAGGTCTCCCAATAAGCAATTGTTGTGCAGGGAAAGGTGAAGTCAGGAGCATGTGGCTAAAATTTGCAAGTTCATTTGACACAGTGTTTTAAATCTGGGGGACAAGAAAGAGTTAAAAAAAAATACCAGAAGCTGGAAGTTTTATCATCATATGAAGCCATGCAGGCCACCAAACCTCATTACTGATAAGTTTTATACCTTCAGATCTACTGCAGAAACGTATATTTCCAGAACAAAGGAAATAGTTGGCAGTGCTATTATCCTCCGCATGGGGCAATCAGAGGAAAAAAGTAAGACACCAATAAATGCTGCCAGCAAACTGAACAGCAGAGGATTGTAGAGAGTTAGGCTTGATTGATGATGGGAAGTTCAAGCTCGACATAAGAAAAAATACTTCACTGAAAGAGTCACTGGGCAATGGAACGGTCTGCCCAGGTTGACTTGCCTTCCCTGGAGGTGTTTAAGGTGCGGGTGGATGAGGTACTGAGGGGCATGGTTTGAGATTGGTGGGAATGGTTGGACTCGATGATCCGGCGGGTCTCTTCCAACCTACTGATTCTATGATTAAATGATTCTATGTCTTAGAATCACGGAATCATAGAATTATTTGGGCTGGAAGGGACCTCAAAAATCATCCAGTTCCAACCCCCCTGCCACGGGCAGGGACACCTCCCACTTAGACCAGGCTGCCCAAGGTCCCATCCAACCTGGCCTTGAACACTTCCAGGGATGGAGCAGCCACAGCTTCTGTGGGTATCCTTTTGCAGTGCCTCACCATCCTCATTGTGAAGAATTTCCTCCTTACATTTTGTCTAAATCTGCCTCTCTTCCATTTATAGCCATTCCCCGTTGTCCCATCACTACAAGTCTTTGTAAAAAGTCCCTCTCCAGCTCTCTTGTAGGTCCCCTTCATGTACTGGAAGGTCTCTGTAAGATCTCCTCGGAGCCTTTTACGTTAGTTCTCAGGTTTACCAATTACAACAACTTTGGACCTGGAAGTATAAGTGTCAGTTTACCTGGAACAATCTGTGTCTTTATTTTAATTAATTTATTAACTAATAATTAACTAAAACCCAAATAAAACATTTTGTCTGAATTAATATCTTGTATCTGATCAAATGTCAGGGCTGGTGTCACTATTCAACAAGTAGTAAATGGACTTATATTCCAAAATTAATTGTGATTAAAAACCCCCAATGAAATAAAAAGTTAGGAAAGAATTCCTATTCCAATATTCATTTAGCATCCTGTGGAATCTGCAGGTATGTGGAAATGTTGTAAAGTGAAGATAGATCCATTCTGTATTCCCAGAAAGTGTAATCACCATGTAACACTTGGTGAAATACTTTATTACATTAAGTAGATCTTTGCCCTAGTACCTCTCTTTTACACACACTTCTAAATATGAAAGACATAAATTTATGTATACAGAGAACAATTTAAATGCTTCCAAAGGAATATTAACTACATGTGATGTCTTTCTAGGAGATAGTATTGCACAGAATTTCTTACAGAGCAAAAAGACGAGGAGTGAAATGTAACTGAAGAGCACAAGGTTAAATTCATGCATAAGTGCTTGATGCACAGGAGTCCAAGATTATGGCCAGCCCTTGTGCGAGGCAGAAGGTACAGGAAGTAGGTAGCACGTATCCATATTAAAGAAAGCACAATCTAGTCAAAATTAAAATCTTAGTTTAAGTGGAAGGGAAACTGGTGCCAATACAATGCTGGAAGTAAAATATTTCAAAGCTCTGGGACCCCAATCTTTTAAAAAAAAACCACTTTTTTTCCTTCTCATTATTTATAGCACATCTTTGCATTTCTGCTTGTCAGTTTTGTGGCAACTCTTTGTGTTGAGACAGCTGAAACTGTACCCTTGACTTGCTTATGAAAACATAAATGTTTTCAGACAAGTCTTGGAGGGAGAAATCATTTTTTCAGGAGACCATTAGAAATACTTGGTGGAAAGATGCATGCTTTTGGCCACAGCAGCCTTTCTTCCACACTGAAAGAGCAAATACCTTCAAGGTTTGGTACAAGTTNAAAATGTACCCTTGACTTGCTTATGAAAACAGAAATGTTTTCAGACAAGTCTTGGAGGGAGAAATCATTTTTTTTAGGAGACCAATAGAAATACTTGGGGGAAAGATGCATGCTTTTGGTCACAGCAGCCTTTCTTCTACACTGAAAGAGCAAGTACCTTCAAGGTTTGGTACAAGTTTAACTTGTTTAAGGTGGCTGGTACCTGTGGAGCTGGAAAGGAATGTTAGCCAAAAAGGGCATAATGTTGTTCTTAGCCACAGCAATACACCCCAATCACTCAAACTATCCCTAGTGGAGAATACACAGCACAATTGCTCTCCTTTTATGTATATACTGGGATTTCTCTGTGTGGACATCAAGGTGCCTGAAATGGAAAGGCCAAGTATGGTCCCACAGCTCTCTCTCACATACACACATGCACAAGTTAATGTGGATCTGGCACACCTTCAGAACCACCAACCTGGAAATATTCCTGGTGCAGCATAGAGAGGTTGTCTCTGGCACAGCTGGAGACCCTTCTTGTCTCTCAAGTGTGGGAGGGTTAACTACAGCAGAACTGAGCAGAATTAGAATTCTAAAATATGTCTGTCTTTTGAGTTCAAAGATTATATTGTCAGGCAGAACTTTGAGTTTAAATTTCTAGGCCTGCAGTCTTAAGGTATTTTAAAATCTCACTTTCTATCAGTCCTCCATTCTTGTTTCAGCTCTCCAGTTTTCACCTGTCTCTCTTCAAATGACAGGGAGGAGTGTTCTGTTTCTTGAGTTCTGTTTGTTTTGTTAAGACTTTGATTGTGGCTTTCCAATCATGCAATTACTATCTCCTTCATATTAATTGCTTCAGCAAAAGGTCAGTAGTTGGAATAGCATCTCTCCAAGTCTCCCTCAGACCACACCATGTGTGATAACAAGGGGTGTGGTTCCATTAGCTTCTGCTAGAAATCTTTGCACATGTTCTGCTGCAAGCCTGGAAATTATTTTTCACTCTCTTATAATTTTTATGTGGAATGTCATTTAAATGTTGTTTGGGGTTTTTTTTTCACCCTGAAACCAAACAATGCACACCCTTTTCAGGCAGTAGCATGTGCCTGCCAATGTTAAGTACTATCCAACTTCTGCCTTACCCCTGTTCTGATTTGATTTGATTTGATTTATTTTGTTTTGAAGCATGGATTGGGTTGGTTTTTGTTTTGTTTTGGCTTGTTTTTTTAGAGGCTGTGTTTGGGAGTTCCTTACTCTCACCAAACCCAGAGCATCTGACGTGACTCATTCAGACTTGTAAATGAAAAGGTGCAGCACAGACAATTTAGGTTGATGAGCCCCTCCTGTTACTTTAGGCCTTAAAAAAAGGAGATCAGAGGCTTGTTGCAGAGTGAATCAGACACAATCAGTAAGCAGCTCAAATGCAGACAACAGGTTATGCCTCCATCACCTGATTGTGCTACACTACTTTATCCAAATCCCCACTTTCAGGATAAAAACATCAGAGGCTGTGAGATGGTATCCTCGGTCTTCCATCCATGACCCAGTAGCACACTGCCTCCAGCACCGACCCACACTGGGTTGCTGCTGTTCCCAACAGCCATGGTCAACTTCTGCTTGTGACTCACACTAAAAGCTTCATTTCCCTCTGAGTTTCTGCAGTGCATGCAGTTCCTGGCCACGACAAGATTTCTGATGCACAGCTAAGAAGGGTCAGCAGCTGCTGCTGAGTTTCGCCTCTTTCATCACCTACTCTCCTCTGCATCATCAGAGGAGCACTCAGATTATCTCCTTAGGTCTGCTTTGCAGGTCTTAACAACTTCAATACAGTTTATTTTCTTATAGTGGGAAAAACAAATACAACAAAACAAAACAGAAGGATGAGTGCAAACATATAACTCCAGAAAATCCTGGTTAGATTTGCTACTGTTAATAGGCTTTAAATATGTGGGACTGGAACATGAACAAGTTATTTTGTGGGGTGCAGCTTTAAGGAGAGGTTAGTATTGCAATGGTTTTAGCAGGTGTTGGGAGAAAATAAGAGATCTGGAAAATAAAAGTGACAACATTCCAATTTATTTTGTGTCACCAACTCTTTTATTTTGCCCAAGGAGGTCTCCAAATCTCTCACTCTTGGTTAGTAAAAGAAGCTTTTGAAAAAAATACTAGTGGAGCTGCGGGGAACAATAACCTAGAGACTTTTGACCCAGAAGAGAATGGACAGCACTATGGGGGATGTTTTCTGCTTCATTTTATGGAGTTCACCACCACAGAAATTATGCTTGTCGGTATTGCTGAAGTGTGGCAGCACTGATGAGGAAATGGCTTGTGTTCTGTTATTTATGGTATGTTATGGTATGCTTCCCAAGGAGAAAACACAGGGAACTAAAAGGAGAACAATAAAACAAGGGATGACAGGAATCCCATTTAAGAGAAGAAGGGGGGGAAAGCAATTTTTTCAGTACATAAGAAAGAAGTGAAAAACAAACCCCAAAAGCTCATGCTTTCATGACAACAAAGAACATTTATGTTTATTATCAAAATGGGATATAAACTTTAATAAGGATATCCAAACAGCTTTTAGTAATAGCAAAATCAGATTTATCACCTGTAAATGTAGCTAGTTTTTGCTTCTCCATCATAGGTGGCATTATGATCCCATTTGGCTCTTCCAAAAATATGGATGAATGAGATGGAGATCCATGACATATCTGGTACCACTTGGCCTATTTTAGGCATTTGCAGATGTGAAATGCAGGTAGCCTAAAGCTGTGTTCAAGGATTATGGAGCAGAAAGAACCGAAAGGCTAAAAGAACTCTCTGTGGTAACTCAGATTTAAATTTGGAATGGGTTAGACTGTTCATATGTAGAATGTGGCCACCATCACAGGCCAATATACATTAACATGGTCAAAAAACACTGATAAAAGCTTTTGCTGACATTGTAAAGAAGACAGCTTGGGAAATATTGGGAAAGTGTTCTTTTCAGCAGAGACAGAACTGGCAAGGTAACACTACTTTTTTGCTGGCATCTCCTTTCCTTGGTTAAGCACAGCCTTGTCTGTAACTCCTGCACAGAAATTAAGTTATGCACTCCACGAGCATTTGAACCCCCAGGCTAAGATTACTGCAGACTTCTCAGTATCTCTGTAAATGCACCTTTCTGGCACTTCCATCTTGTAGGTGGTCTGGATTACAATGATAACATGACAACTGAAAAAAACTTCGCAATGATTCCAAAATGCAAATTCCTTAATTTTTTATGTAGCATGACAAATGTACAAATTACACAATATTATAAATAATTGCATGCATGTTTTCTCCACACTAGTCTCAGAAGCCCTTTTGTCAGTATTCTCTCAGGATTATTCTTTCCACAAAAGTTCTCCTTTGATTCACAAATTCACAAAGAGGAGAGATGAACGGAACACAATGAAATCATCTGGTACTTTGGCCTGAACTAATATCAAATGAACCTGAATAATTCTAAATAGGTTTTTGTCTGACATCTGTTGAAGAATTTCATAATATCCAAGCAAAATACTCCTGTTCTTCAGTATTCTTACTATTAGATTCTCCATGAGTCTAACTTATGGTTCCCTTTCTGCAAGTCCATTACTCTTACATAGAGGAAATGTGTAGAAGATGCTGTATTATTTTTCTTTTTTATATTCTTCTCTAAACTGAGTCTTATTCTCTTCTCTCTTGTAAGTCTCCTAAAGTTCATCTATTCCAGCCCCTGAATCAAGGAAGGTTCTTCCATACCTAAGTCATTTGAGTTATCTTATCAATGTATCAGTCCTCAATACATACATCATGTTAAGTGTTGTCATAGTTGTATTATTCTAGGTTTATATCTGGTCTTTCACTAGTAATTTACGTTTTAGCTTACCCAACGTCCAATGAACAATTCCTAAACCTCTAATGGAGTATGTCTGCCCACATAGAACTCAGGTTGGCTAAGACCGTGAAGGATAATAAGAAATCCTTCTACAAATATATTAATAACAAAAGGAGAACTAGGGAGACCATACAGTTCCTTTTGGACACAGAGGGAACAACAGTAACAGGGGATGAGGAGAAGGCTGAGGTACTAAATGCCTTCTTTGCCTCAGTCTTTAATCGCAAAGAAAG
>WAAB01010150.1:32366-137144 GCA_013389865.1 Piaya cayana
GACAGGGGACAGGACAAGGGGGAATGGCCTCAAGCTCCGCCAGGGGAGATTTAGGCTAGAGATTAGGAGGAAGTTTTTTACGGAAAGGGTCATTAGGCATTGGAATATGCTGCCCAGGGAGGTGGTTGATTCACCTTCCCTGGAGGTGTTTAAGTCACGAGTAGACGAGGTCCTGAGGGCCATGGTTTAGTGTTTGGTGGGAATGGTTGGACTTGATGATCCGATGGGTCTCTTCCAACCTGGTGATTCTGTGATTCTGTGATACATTTTGGTTTGGCAACATCAAATATTCAAATCCATTAAGAACCTGCCTAACTGACTGCCTAGAAATTTTTCAAGAAGCCTTGAAGGCTGACAGCTTTACCCACAGCTTTTTTTGCACATAAACATTCCACTGATAATGATGTGGCTTTATACATGTAAGAAGATGACACAGCAAGCCTTTGTTTTCAGAATTAACGTTCTTGTAACAGTGGCTTGAAAATAAGTATTGTCAGAAACTCTCATTTTGAGGTCCTTGTGTTTGGATTTCTCATAGACTTATTATACTCTCAGATTGTTCATCTAGTATTACAAAGAGTTACTATTAACTCTGACTTTCCTATGCTGATCTTGTCAACAAAGATCTCTCCTCTTTAAGTGTTCATCTGCTCACTTACAGCAGTTTTCCAGCTATGGAAGGAATAACAGGTTTGCGAAACTGAGGTCTGGTAAGAAATAATACCAGAAAGTAACAGTCTGAATTAGAGAAAGCAGCTGGCAGCTTGTGGGGTGATTTTCCTCAGCCTCTAACAATTCAGCCTTATCCTACTTTGACTCCACGTGCTTGAGTCCTTTCTTTGATGAGCAATAATCCTGTTTAAATGAGTTGAGAGAACAGCACAAATGGACAGCAGATGTGCCTCATACTGGCATCTGTCCCACTAAACTGTTAAGTAGCCCTGATCTAAGTGATACTGAGTCTCAGAGGGTGACAGTGTCTCACCCTGGCTTTCAGGGGGTCAATACTTTATTTGAAAAATTAAAAAAAAGGTGATATTTAATATAAAATGCTACAGTAATAGCCTCAAGTGTTCATTCAATGTCTCAGTGTCATTGTGAGGCTTACATTAATTCTAACAAATTAATAAGAAAATTAATTGCACTTAGGAGGACAGGATGGCACCTTTCATGTCAGACATTTAGGCTGATCCAAGACATACCATTCTATGAAACACGTTTTGTTCTTCCTAGCCATACATCTTTTGCTGACACAGGAAATCTGCAAGAGATGCATGGCTGAATAAAAGCTGCATGTGCTGGGAGAAATGAAGAAGTTATTTTTATCTAATGTCCAGGAAAAGCCAATCTGGAGACAACCTGTTGACCATTTTATTCTATTCCCTTCCTGAAAAAAATTATCATAAAACGGCTTGGCTTGCAAGGGACCTTAAGGATCATCCAGTTCCAACTCCCCTGTCATGGACATACACACACGTCCCACTAGATCTGGTCAGTCAAAGCCTCATCCACCTGGTCTTGAGCACCTCCAGGGATGGGGCATCCACAACTTCTTTAGGCCACCTGTTCCAGCACCTTACTACCCTCACAGTAAAAAAATTCTTCCCAATATTTAATCTAAATTTCCCTTCTTTCAGCTTAAAACCATTACCCCTCATCCTGTCACTGCACTCTCTCATAAAGAGCCCCTTTCTGTATTTCCTGTAAGCCCCCTTTAACTACTGGAAGGCTGCTACAAGGTTTTTCCAGAGCCTTCTGTTCTCTAGGCTAAAAAAGCCTAATTCTCAGCTTGTCCTCATATGGAAGGTGCTCCAGCCCTCTGATCATCTTCATGGCCCTCCTCTGGACTCGCTCTAACAGATCCGATTCCTTCCTGTGCTGAGGACTCCAGAGTTGTATGCAGTACTCCAGGTGAAGTCTCAACAAGAGTAGAGTAGAAGGGGAGAAGCATCTCCTTTGACCTGCTGGTCACACTTTCTTTGATGCAGCCCAGGATACAGTTGGCTTTCTGGGTGGGAAGCACACATTGCTGGTGGATGAGCTTCTCATCCACCAACACACCCAAGTCCTTCTTTTCAGGGCTGCTCTCAATCCATTCACCACTCAGCCTATTTTTGCCTATATTATACTCTTTAACATACAAGCAAGCTGTGTCTTCATAAACATTTCAGTCACACATAGGCCAAATGCAGGATCTAATTACTAAAATCGGCACCAGATTAAAGCACACAAGAAAGAAAATCAGTTGAATACAACACCCTGAAACACCACCGCTTTATAATTCCACCTCTGGCCTTCCTTCTGCTGGAAAGAAAGTGGAAAGAACTGTGCAGGACAAAAGAGGGAGCTCTTCAGCTGACCAAACATATGCGTACAAAAAGTTTGGAAAATAACAGGAAAACTCACACTGGCTCAGATTTCATTTGCTTCTGTTTTCTGATCTATCCTTTCAGCTAAACTTCTCCTAGAAGACCTATAAAAAAATCCACACTGGAAATCTGCAACATTTACACAGCTTTGGGTCAGCCAGCTGGATCACTTCTCTCAAACACTTTTCCAGCCATTGAGAAATGTTGTATCACAAATTCTGTTTGTTCATCTTTCCTTACTAGCTTTCAAGTGGTTGGTGGCCACACTATGATGACCCCTATATACCAAATTGGTACAGTAACTTTGTCTTCCTCCATTTCAACAGCCTTCTCAAGTAAAAATAAAGGTAAAAATAATATTCTAATATTGCATATCTCCTGCTTTAATTGCTGCCTATTCTATTTGTATGCATTTAGAGCAGTCTTAGTTGCATAATCAAGGATAATTTTAAATACTCTTAATCATGACAGAAAAAAAAAATTTGAATGCATGAGAGTAGAGGAGAGTTTTATTCCTGAGTCTTCCACAAATGGGCAAGGGGCCTATTTTAGTATCAAAGCTCAGGAAGCCAAATTAAAGAATATCCTTAAATCTATTATTTGTTTGATCTGCTTTCATAAGCATAGCATTCTATTATAATTATTTGCAGGTTTTCTGCACATGGATCCAGACGCACACACGCTAAAGCAAGTGGCATCGTATCATCACGAAACTAGAGTAAGGAAGGGATGAATCAGATTCCGCTCAGTGTTGTTAGACACAATGTGGCTTAGTGCAAAAGAGCTTCAGATCTTGAGTCTGGTATTGAATGGTCATGACACATAGCTCAGGGTGAGGGTTTGGGGTGTTATATGGCACTCACTGTATACCATAAGACTAATTTGGATTTTTCAGAAGTTCAAAAAGCTTTGCAGCCAGTAAAGTTGTGTTTCTTTGGTGTGGGAAGTAGGGTTGTATAAATTTGATTCCCCTCAAATTCATGTGCTTCATTAAAACCAGGCAAGTACCAAAATTATTGAAGGACAAATCTAAACCTGACACTTCTTCCCCTGAGGAAGCCAGCATACTGGGGGCAAAGGCAACAGGCTGGGTACCAACACACCCCCTTTTTGTGCTCAGGGAAAGGAAACAAACGGCACAGATACAACTAGGGAAGCAATAGCAGGGAGTCACACCTTTTCTAATGTAACCAGCTTATTTTCAGTGTGTTGTCTTAATAACATCCTGACACTATTTTCTCAAGTAACTAAGCAACGTCCCCTGTCCTACTGCTAAAGCAGTCTGAGTCACTTCTGGGGCACTCGGTAGGTCTTAGTTCACTACTGGGTCAGGAGGTGCTCCCAGCCTTGGGCTGCACTGCCGCCTGATGGTACTTCTTCTCCACAGCTCTTGTTTTTTTATCCATGATTCTAACCTAATTCTGACAAAGTCTTTCCCTTTGCCCACACTGTTCAATTTTCTTATGAGCAAGGATAAATAAATAATCTCCCATTTAGTCCAGGGGAGACATAAACTGAGAGGAGCTGCAAGCACGCTGGAGCAGGGGTTGAAGAACTCAAAAGATATTTGTAAAACCAAAGAGAGGTCTGAAATATGCAATGTAAATTGGTGGTTTCTGCCTGGAAGCAGAGAACAGAACCCAGCAAACAAAAGGCAGGCAGGGGCTGGCAACAATCCTGCAAGCAACAATTTGGAATTGTGGTGGTTCACAAGTGCCATTCAAAAATATTATGCCACTGGGGAAGAAGAGGCAGGTGTTACACAGAGCTATATTGATAGGAACGTTACCCATCAGGTGCTGTGAAATATAGCACAGCAGAATAAGGATGCCTATGTAAAAAAACATTAAGTACAAAGAGAAGGTTTTTGAAAAAAGCTTTCTGTGTACACAAAAGTTTCACAAAACATTTGTTTAGAGCATTTGCTTGATCCTTACAGACAAAAATTCTTTGACATTGGCTTTGGACAAAACTATACATTTGTATATATCTGAAAGGCATATATGATCTCAAAATGCAGGAGGACTGAACTGAATCCTAGACATAACATTTCAGTTTTCACATTGATGAGATCCACCAACAGCAGAAAATGTCTGTTTTCTTCACAGTTTCCAAATCTATAAATGTTGCATTCAAATTGTTCTACAGTAGCTGGGCTTACCCAGGACAGTAAGATAACATCTCTTTTCCCCTGGGAGTTCACTGCATAAATTAATACAGCCTTTACTATAGCAGTGCTTCTTTGTGTGCCATAATATTGATTACTCCTGGGATTTTTTTAAAAAAAGTAATTAACATAATGGGAAGCACAGAGAGGAATGGAATAAAAGGATAAATAATTCAAACATGAAAAATGACATTGTAACTTCATTGGCATCTTGCTCCTTTGGTGTTCTACCAATAGCAATGAAGGAAAGCAATCACCACAGCAAAGAAAAATCATCCTTTTTTCTGTCACTTTTAGAAGCAAAACATCTGGAAGATCCTAGAAAACTAGTTATCTTCCAAACTCCAACAACTCCAACGGAAACAAATCATCTGAAGGATTTTGACAGCTTGATTAATTATTCCAATTCCCCCATCAGTGTTGATTGCGTGGGTCTCTGTACTCAAAGTGAGTTGGGAGCATTGCTACTGACTAAAGCAGGAATTACTAGAAAATGTATGACAAAATAAGAATTTTGTGGGAGTCAAAACAGCAAAATAGAGAGATTTCTTTTTTTGTGAAAGATGTAGAGCAGAAAGTGGACCTGAGAAAATGAAGAGAGGAATAATGAAAAAGAAATATTTGGGCAAGAAAATCAAATGAGATGGGGAAGGACAAGAAGAAAAAATGGGAGGAGAGCAATAAAAAACTCAAAGGAAGGAATAATGAGAGAAAAAGGATTGCTCCTGCTGAGCAGTTTCAAACAGAGTGCAATATATTTAGAACTGGAGGATGCATCTTGATTCAAGCTGATGATTCAAGTTTTTAAGATGGAAAAGGAGCTAAGGCTACACCTGTTTTGTTTGATAACTTCGCTCTTCATTTCAGTCTCAGGAGCTGGTCCCCAGTCACTCACATCTGACTGCGTTCATCCATTTGTGTACTTTCCTTTGGATTTGATTGCTTCCCCCTAGGAAGAAGCCAGGGCACAGTACTGGAGGCTGCTGCCTGTGACCAGCATGGATGAGGCTGTGACACCATCCTTCCCAGCCAGTCCTCCAAAGCAGAGCCATCTCACAGATTCCCAGAGCAATGAGGATGCAGCACAGTCCCACTGTGCAGTGCCATTCAAATGACCCTCAGAAAGGCTGCTACACTGCCTCAGTTTACTTCAAGCATTTTGAAATAAATAAATATGAAGAATAGTCACTACAACTTAAGGAAGGCACCATACGGTGCCACACAGCAGACCTGGGCAAGTGCACCATGGTGTAATTGTACCCATAAAGGAAATCAGGCTGAAGTGATGTCACCACAAACTGTTCTGCCACAGTCCCCCACCTTGCTGCCTTCTGTGAGTTTGATCTACAGAGGCACAAGAAGAGGAAAAAACCAGGCAGGAAACTTGAAGTGAGGTGAGAACTGCTTTCACTTGGATGCAGATAAATGGTCAGCTAGCGTGAGTCCCAAACACTGGATGCTCCCCTTTATCTTTAATGCAATGGCAGGCATTTGTAACAGCAGCTGCTCTCTGAAAAATGATAACATTTCAGGAGCACACCCAGAACAACAGAAAACAATGAGTTTTGGCTGACTGCCACATAACACACCCTTGTTGTAGCAATACTAGAGTCACATATGGCGAGGTGCTCCGTTATGAAATATTACATAATCATCTTTCATTACATTATTTCCTAGTGTCATTCTTTGCTTATGATTTTATTATGTTTTCCTTTTCATTGTTTACCTCATTCATGAATAAGCTTCCTGCTTATTCTTGGGACAATTTAATCATTTCAGGGTGTTTTAAGAGTTTTTAATGGAGAAAGCAGATGAATATTAATGAAATACTATGAAAAGTAAAAAAGTCGGAGGCATTGTAAACCAGAGCTTTACTGCATTTCCAGGGAGGGCAAAAATGAATCCTTTCCCATAAAATAATAACTATTTCCTATGACTACTGGAAGTGTTAATAATGTGTCCATTCAAAAATGCATAATTATAAAAATTACTCTGCCTTTTTCTTACATGTAGTGATGGCACTGAACTCGAAATAAGCATGACTGTATACTTTTGTAATAATACTATAATTTTTTTGTTTGATCAGGACAAGGTGTACAGTTAACAATTCTTCACAGATTCCTTGAAACCTTTACTTCTTATTGCCGCTTAATGAAGAAGTGGCACGTGAGTTTACCACAAGCTTTCTGTCTCATGTACAGATACCAGTACTCTTCATTCTCTGGAGCTAAAGCAGATCACCCTCATCTACAGAGCTCTAAACCTACAGAATAATGCAGTGAATGCATGTTCTGCCATGTACTGTAGGAAATTCTGATAGCCTCATCATCTTCTCTACCACAAGCTACCTATGGTGCGTATCCCCCCACCCCCAGTTTTGACCAGAGGTCAGTTTTCCAAATGGGAGGTGCTAAAAAATATGGATTAATAAGGATGAAAGGCGGGTACAAAGAAGACACTAGGAAGGGTGACACTGTTACAGAGTTAGTGCAATGGAAAAGACAAGACAAGAAACTGCTTGTTGAAAATGACAAAGAATGAAGAAACAGCACGGGGAGTCATGGGAAGAGGAAGCAGAGAATTTTCACTTTTGATAGGGAGAAGATAATTTATGGAAGAGATAATTTATGGACAAGCTAAACAAGGCCCAAGGAGAAGAGAGGGAGTGGGCAGCAGGAAGATTCAGCCATATGCATAAAAGCACCATGTTCAGAGGCACTCCTCCTAATTGGTTGTTGTTGTCTCTTGACAGGAAAAGATCAGGGGCTGAAGAGAGGAGCTACTGTTGCTGTCAGGGACCTTGGCCCCTTTGTGGTCTTCATATAGATGGGGTTTTCCACACATCTCTCACAAAATGCAGCATCTCCTGTAAGTGTTGTCTGGAAGCTATTATCACCAGCCGAACAGAGCAGGATCATAGTGAGGAATGTCTCAAAGCCTCCACTTCTCCTCCCCATTTCCTGACCCTCTCCCCACTTGATTAATGACACGGGCTGCTAAGGAAACCCTGCCACCTGCAGACAGCAGCAGTCATCCCATCCCATTTGCCCTTGCTATAAACCTCAGTAGCCCAAGAAGATGCCATAAGTGTTCATGTTATGTGAGTCACTCCAACATAACTGGTGTGTGCACAAACACCATCAGTGCATGTGAATCCATTGTAATCTCTCTGGAACTGGTTGGTATTGATTGATAAAAGTGCAGGTTGCAAATGTCCAGATAGAGGTGGCTACACCATTCATAACTGGCCTGGGACCTCTCCATCTCCCACAGTACCTTGGCAACCTTCAAGATAATGCTTTCTCTAGCTGCAAAGCCATTCCCAGCCTGGAGAACAGTACCTCGAGCAAGTCTATGCTTGCTTTCCAAGATGAGAAGTGATACAGACTGAAGACACTCTAGCAAAAATGCCTTCCAAAGCAACTCATCAACCTTTTTACATTGCTTTTTGTTCTCTTGGAGGCTAGTTGCTGTCACTGCTTTTGTTGCTTCATGAACAAGTTCTAAAGCTGCTTAGTAGTGCAGAGCTGAAATGTAAAATTTGAGCTTCCTACAAATTGTATGCCAAAAGTGACTCCGCAAGAAGCCTCTGTGCAGATTTGCCTTAACCAGTGTGTTGGCAAGAACTGCTTTATCCCTAATGACGACTGAAAACAGCACTACCTATCTACACATGGGGGGACATCATGATAGCAGAAGTGACATCTTTTTCAAAATTTTAAGGCTTTCATCCCTTAGACATGAAAAATGGTAGCTTTATATTGCACCTTTTGTACATGTCAGCCTGTGCCAAGACATAGTGTACCTCAGAGTACCTGCAGGGCAGCAGCACAAATGTAGGATGCTGAGAAGTGCCTGTGCTCTGCATTGCCAGCTGTACTTAAAGCTGAAGAAGGTTTGGTGTTTTTCAGTCCTCCGGCAAGATTGGATTTGCTTTTCTAACCTAACCAAATACATAAAAAGTTAGCCTTCTTCATAACACCTGTCTGTAACACCTATCTGTCTTTTCATGTGGTATTACGGAGAAGATGAAGAAGAAAACATATTGGCTGCTAGCATCCTGTAAATAGAACTGGTGGGCAGCCAAGGAAGGAGTGAATAATGCAGTGGGGATCCAGATGAAGCTGGATAGAAATAGATGCCTACTTTCTGTCCCATCTGATGGAATCTGAGGTTGTAGTTTGAGGAACACATTTTTAGAGCCAAACGTGCCTTAAGTATCTATGACTTGTGCTGCAAAAGTGCTGAGCTCTGTGCAATGACAAGGACTCAGCAAACACAAACATTTGTGATCACAACATCACAAGGTGAACATAATTTACTTTCTGGTTTTGTTTTTTTTTGTTTGGTTTCAGGTTTGGGGTTTGAGTTTGTTGGGGTTTTTTTCTTTGGGGGGTGCTGGTGTGGGGAGGCTGTACTAGGTGTGGAGCCAGAATGGTGAGTGGTTAACCTGGTTTGGGGACTCCAGTGCAACACAGTGTGTAAGCTCAGTGTGAGCCTTTAAGTGGGTGGCAAGAAAAGAGAAGGCTGGCTGGAGAGATCAGCAGAAGTGATATGATGAGATGACTCCTCAACATTTAGTTAAATCTTAACTTTGTTTACATTTGCCAGGGATTAGATGCCTGTGAAATGAAAAGGTACTGTTTCAACACTTTAGTTACTTAGTACATATAAAAACCAGTCAGAGGCTGCTCTTTACAAATACCAACTCATATGTAGCAGAGCACTAATTACTCAGACCCATGTCACTCCCCCAGTCTATGCTGGATGAGCCTTGCAAGGCACCAAATGGACCTGAGGACAGTAGCATGGACAGGGGAGAGGTGGCATGTCTAAAACTCTCCTTTTCAGATCAGGCTGACTAAGGCCAGCACTAACCCAGGCGCACCTACTAGATTCTAAGTTTTGAATGTATCAGTCTTTTTCACAGAATAGTCAGGATTGGAAGGGACCCCTAGGCATCATCCAGTCAAACTTCCCTACTAAGGTAGATTCACCTAGAACAGGATGCACAGGAAAGTGTCCAGGTGTGGTTTGAACACCTCCAGAGAAGGAGATTCTACAACCTCTCTGGTCAGCCTGCTCCAGTGCTCCATCACCCTCACAGTTTTTCCATATTTTAAGGTGGAACTTCTCATACTCCACTTTGTGCCTATTGCCCCTTGTCCTGTCACAGGACACTGCTGAGAAGAGCCTGGCCCAATCCTCTTCACACTTGCTCCTTATATATTTATAAGCATTGACAAAGTCCCCTTCTAGTCTTCTCCAGGCTAAATATGTCTAGATCTCTTGGCCTTTCCTCATGAGAGATGCTCCAATCCCCTGATCATCTTCATGACCCTCTGCTGGGCTCTCTTCAGTAGTGTCTTGTATTTCTTGAGCTGGGGAGCCTAGAACTGGACACAGTACTCCAGATGGGGCCTCACTGGGGCTGAACAGAGGGCTAGATAACCTCCCTCGACCTGCTGGCCATGCTCTTCTCCATGGACCTCAGAATACCATTGGCCTCCTTGGCCAGGAGGGCACATCAATTGTTCATGGCTAGCTTGTTGCTCTACAGGTCCTTCTCTGCAGAACTGCTTCTCAGCCAGTCAACCCCTAACCTGTACTGGTGCTGGGGGCTGCTCCTCCCGAGGAGCAGAACAGTTCCCTTTCTTTAAAACATTTAACAATGAGTTGGTGCGCCCCTCATGCACCACTCCTAGTCCTGAGCAGGCAGCCCTGGCATTCTCCCTCTAATCTTCCTAGTCCGAAAACCCTGCTTGTTTTTATATATGCTTTATGCAATGCCACTCATAACGAAAGCTTTAGAATTGGCACAGAACATTGATTATCTGGCCATTACTTTTGATTTGTGGAGTGTGGAATCAGCTGGATTTTCATAAGCTCGCCTTGCAGTACTGCAGAAAACAAATGCAGTGATCAAACTTCTGTAACATAGAACACAGAGGGCTTGGCCCACAGATCTGTCTGTGTACAGCTGTATCCTGGGCTGCATCAATAGATGCAGCAGGTTGAGGGAAGTGATTCTGCCCCTCTGTTCCTCTCTTGTGAGACCTTATCTGGAGTCCTGTGTCCAGTTCTGGAATCCTCATCATAAGGATGTAGAACTGTTGAAACAGGTTCAGAGGAGGGCTACAGAGATGATCAGAGTGCTGAAGCACCTCCCATACGAGGACAGGCTGAGAGAGCTGGGTTTGCTCAACCTGGAGAAGGCTCCAAGGAGACCTTATAGCTACTTCCCAGTACCTGAAGCAGCTACAAGAAAGCTTGGGAGGGACTTTTTACAAAGGCTTGTGGTGATATGACTAGGGACAACGGGTATGAGCTTGGAGAGGGGCAGATTTAGACTAGACATAAGGAAGAATTTTTTCACCATGAGGGCGATGAGGCACTGACACAGGTTGCCCAGGGAAGCTGTGGCTGTCCCATCCCTGGAGGCGTGCAAGGCCAGGCTGGATGGGGTCTTGGGGAGCCTGGCCTGGTGGGAGGTGTCCCTGGCCCCCCTCACACCCCCACACCCCACTCCACGCACGAGCAGCTGCTGGTGGTGCTCTCCAAGGTGCTGCAGGGTCCGCCTGCCGCCGCCTCCGCCGCTAATGCCCCCCGCTCCCCCCTGCCGCCGGAGCGGGTAACCGTCCCCATCGCTCCCCTCGCCGCCCGCCTCAACGCCGCGCGGAGCCTCCTCCACGCATGCGCGCGGCGCAGCGGTGACGCAGCCGAGGCGCCGCGCGCCGTCACTCGTTGGTGGGGAGCGAGTTGGTTGGCCGGGAGGGGAGGGACGGGACGGTCGCGAGCGAGGCGGCGGCTGAAGGAGACTGAAGGAGGAAGGGGGCAAATCCCTCTCTAGGCACTCGTCGCCCCTCTCCGCCGCCGCTCCATGCGCAAGATGCTGCTGGCCGCGCTCTCCCGGGTGCTGCAGGGACCGGCCGGCGCCGCCGCTACCGCCGCGGGGAGGACGGTGAGCGCGCGGCCCCAGCAACGGCCCCAACGGCCGCGGCGCGAGGCTGGGCCGGGGTGGGGGTGGGGGAGGGAAGGGGCGGCCAGGTCTGGTGTCATGATAGGGGCGTTGGAACTAGATGACCTTTAAGGTCCTTTTAAAGGTGCCTGGGGGGTTGTCCTGTGGAAACAGGGCGAGGGAGAACGCCTAGGAGCTCGGTTGCTCGGTCCCGGCGAGGAAACAACGATGACAAGGGCGAATAAAAATTAGTTTTCCCACTCTGTGTGGAATCCCGCGTGGTGATATAAAATGGCTTTCCCCAGCGCTGCAGTGGGCCTGTGATAGAAGTAATTACTATCACAAGAAGTGGAATAGTTCTGATTTAAGCCGGAGCAGAGTTAAGTTGCCTCTAAATGATTGTATTTTATTTAAATTTAGATCAAATGTCCCTCTGAGAGGATGTTTTCTTTCAGACAGTGCTTGCACAGACATGGTTCATTCTTTGGAGATGACAGCGTCTCGTGTGAAGAGTGATCTGTGCTGAGCAGATGTGTCTGCTTCTGCGATCACCTCTGCAGAATTTCCCCATCTCAAATGCAATGTCAGGCAGAGGTGGCTCCAGAGCTTGAAGTTAGCAAGAGACTTTGTTGTGAAGTTCACAATAACATTAAAATTAATCTTTGGAAAGCAATAGAATATGCATATGATTTGGGGGCTGGGGCTGGGGAATTATACATATGCATGTAACTGGGAAATATTTTCTTTCCCCAGCTCTTGTCTAACTGCACATGATTGGTGGAGGTCGCTCCATCGTGTTACCCAGGCCTGATAAAGGATACTCACTTTCTTAAACTCCAAAACAAGCCTTACAGAGTCTATTTGCCAGCATTTTTGCCCTGAATGTCAGGGCAATACCAGCAGGGCTGGTTTTCCTTCAGGACGTTAAAGTCCAGGATGGTTTGCAGTCTCGGGAGGGCAGGGAGTGCTTGGAGCACTGGGCCCAGAGCTTCTGTTAGCCATGTGCACGGTCATCTCCCTGCTGTTTGTAGTTTTAGTGTGTATAAGATGTGTGGGTTGCTTTCAGAAACCTTTTTCTGGACCCTCTGCTTTATTTTATTTATATATACTTTGACTGTCAGCCGAGGTCAGATCCTAAACAGGGAGTAAACATACTCTTCTTCCATTTGGGATTTGGCTACCTGGCTTTTTGAGCTGCTTCACCTTTTCTTGCTCAGACAACAGTCCCTTGTCATCTCTTCCTGAATTTTCTTACAAATTCTGTGGATTTTTTGGCATTAGCCTGTTGCAGTTTGTCGTGTTTTACCTCTTGTGTGAAAAGTCTTTTACATCTTCATTCTCCATATTCTGTTTTTATGGCTGCAGCCATCAGGAAAATTTAAGCCTGCAGAAAAAAAAAAGAATGTTGGCAGGCTCGGGTCAGTGCATTAAACGGTAGTTTCTGGTCACTGGAAGTCAAATGCCTTTTTGCCATTGAGGCACATATCTGTTCACGTGTGTCTCTTCTGTAGTGGGTCACTTACCTAAGCGTTCCCTTCATGTGGAAAAAGTCACCTGCCTGTGAGTGACTGGATTAATGAGAATGACACAAGAGAACAGATTCACCAGAAGATCTTCCTCTGTGTGTTTGTTTCACATATCTAAAAGTATTTCCCAGTTTACAATTACTGCAAGTACTTAGCCTGCTCCTGACATACTGCTTTTTCCTGGAGGTGCAAACTAGATCTGGTTTGGATATCAAAATATGGATTTTCGGATCCTAGTGGTAACCAAATATGTAAATATTTATCTTTAATTGTTCCTATGCATTTATAGTGAAGGTATAAATTACCAAATAAATAGAAGCAGTCCTGACCCCTGAAGCAATATTTTTAATATGCTTTGAGCATAATGCAAAGCATACAGATAGATTTCCATGATGCAGAGCTTACCTGTAAGGAAACTGCCTTTTATGGTGTAATAGTTAGCTAATAATTTGCTGACTGCTCCTCCCCAAATTGTTTCAGGTACTTACTCTTTTTTCTTTTCTTTTCTTTTTTTTTTCCTTCCATATGCTGCTAACCTAGGGAGCCGTTAGTGAGGTAAGGCCTGAATCAGTCATGTCAAAGTTTGTTTCTGATCTGTGTACTGGCCACGTCTTAGAACTTTTGTACAAGCTCTTCATTGTTGCTTTTATATAGTGTTCAGGGCAGGGCAGTTGGACCAGGTGGGCAGCAGAGGTCCATTACAACCTCAAATGTTCTTTGTATCCCAGACTCTTTCTTGATTCACTTCCAGCTCTGGAAGTAAAGTAGCTTTTCCTCACCAATAATACTGATTCATTGTTCTAAACAGTGTAGAAACCTGGTTTGATTAAAAACTCTAATCTGGTAATGGGAAGCGGAGAGGGAGCAATCATGACTGCTAAATCAAAGAGTAGATAAACAAAATGAGTTGAGGAATTTCCCTAGGCTTTTTACCAAGCTTTATACCTGTTAATCAGACCTATTTTGGAGACGTTGATAATTCTCAAAAATTTGTAAGAATGAGCTTTCAGCTAAATGTATGCAAATTCCATGGTTGAAAGAGCTACTGAAATGTATGTATAACTTAATTAGCAATACAATTTTGCCAGTAACGATGTGTGGTGTTCAGTATGCTGTGGCCACAATGCTATGTGTGGACAAATGAGCATCATATCTGATGCTGCAGTGAAACTAACTGAAATTATCTAAAAATACCAGTTATTTATTAGTTAATAACTTCTTAATAGCTTGTGCACGTTCCATAAGATGGATCAGTAATGTATTTTTGGACATAATTCTTGCCTCTCCTCTACCGTGCCACCTTTTCTGTTGTTCTGCATTTCATGTATCCTTAGGTGTGTCACCTTTTCTGTTTCTGTATCATCTTTATGTAGTGGCTGTGCTGTTACTCACATGAGACTTTCTTCATTGCTGTTGCCGTCTATTCTCCCTACATCTCTTCTTGCTGAAAGTAGAGAGAGTAGTTCATATTCCAGAAATCTGATGTTTTCCTTTTTTTTATTTTGTAAAGAAATTTTTTGTTCTGTCAAGGTGAAAATCCAGTCTGTCCAGAGCACTATCAAAATCTGCATTGTCTGTATCTACTGATATGGGCAATCCAGCATGTGAAGGAAAAAATACTTATTTTAGTGATTTTTATGCACTTCACTATCTTTTGAAGCTTGTATGTTTTCTTTTAGCCTAATCCAAGGTACTACAAATTTTAAAATTCTATTTTCTTTTTCTGATCTGAATTTAAAATACCGGGTCTTCTAATGGACATGTACAAAATAAAAGCTCTGTACTATTATAAAGATTTACCTCTGAGTAGTTTCATTAAGAAGTTATTTCAGTTTGGGAGTACTATTAGAAATTGTTTGATTTTGCACCTACTTTTGCTTGTGAATTATATTTAAATGTTACTCATGCTTTGGTTTTGTGGTTTTTTTAAGGGCTCTCGAGTGATGGTCGCATCACGGAACTATGCAGACTTTGCAAGTGAAGCTACGTTTGAAATTAAGGTAAAGCAGCTGAATAATGAATACTGCTGTTCTTATTAAGTGTTTGTTGTAGATCTTGATGTGATTGAATTGCCACCCTGATCTTTTCAATTAAAAAAAACCCTTTGAATTTCCAAGTCCAAACCCCTTGCTATCTGGCCCAATTTCGAAATGCAGCTGAAAGTACTGTGCTTGGCACTACATAGCAGTGTTTCTAAGAATGTGAAGCTGTGATTCTTTGCAGCTGTGATATTGCAATGCAGCTGCAAGGATGGAGTTATTAAGGTGCTAAAGAACCTTCTCTGTTCTGCAGGAAGTGTATTAATATTACCTTAATGCTTTTAAAACATACAGCTCATGTTTGCTGCCTCCCTTCTGTCCATCTACCTTTTGTGTATGGATTCTTGGGTACTGTATCCCAGATGTGCAGCCGATTGAGGTCCATATGCACTTTGGAGGAAAAAACATGGAATCCTTTTTAATGTTTGACTTGGTGCTGCTCAAAAATGCCTGTTAAGTTCTGTCAGCTTTCCACAGTGGGAAAAATGATGCTTCCATTGGCAATAGCTTTTGTGCTGGCTTTTCAATCACGGATTGATAAAAGAAACTCTGAACTAAGTTATTCAGTTTTCCTTTTACTCACTCCCTGTTTATCCAGGCCTGTGAAGTATTAAAATTGTTTCACATGCAGAATGGAAGGCAAACATGTTTATATGAAAAGTCTTTTCTGAGTAGATGGTAGGTTTAATGTTTGGTTCTGTGTTGATTCCAAGATCCTAAGTTTCTAGTGTTCTTGTGAAGTCTGAAGGAGAGCTGTCTTAAGAGTAATGGGCACATGTGTTGTATCAAATTCATCTAAATGTCAGTGGATTTGCGCTGGAGAGACTTTGCTTTAATATAAACTGTCTTTAGTCTGTATAGCAGCATTTTGGCCATTTAATCTGCACTGACAGAGTAATTTGTTTGGTCTGTTCCACTGAACTTGACTGATTTTAATTTTTTTATTTTTGTTTTATGTGGGAACCTAAAATTGGCCCTTGGTGCAAGTCCCTGTTTTGGGAAGGAAGTTGTTACTGTACACATGGTGATTTGGCTGTCAGGGTGGCTGGTGCAGCAGTGGTTTGTTACTGCCTGATTGGAGTGGCAACAGGGGAGGTTAAGTCCAGTCTCAGGACCAGATCTTACAAACCAGATCTTGACAAAGGAAACTCACTCTTTCTCACCTCTTTATGAAGCCTCTGTGGCTCTTACTGCCAGTAGGAGCTACAAGGCTTCATTTCATGAGTGGAAATTGGTGTTTATTAAAAGCAAAGCTCTTGTTTCCCTGAATTTGGAAATAATAACTGTAAAGTTTGTGCACTTTGACCCCTAGGTTTTGCCGACTTAAAATTTAGTAAAATCTGAATTTGACACATCATCAAGTTAAATTCATAAGTAGGATTAATTACTTTCAAGAAGTGACTACTTGTTCATCTCTGCAGAAATGTGACCTCCATCGCCTGGAAGAAGGCCCTCCTACCACCGCAGTGATGAGTCGAGAGGAGGGGCTCCATTACTACAAGACAATGCAGACCATACGACGCATGGAGCTGAAGTCTGACCAGCTTTACAAGCAGAAGATTATTCGTGGCTTCTGCCACTTATATGATGGTCAGGTAAGATTTTTTTTTTTCCCCAAAAGGTTTTATATTTTCTTACCCTATTTAATGTAGGGATTTGAATAGAGTGGAGAGTAAATCTAGAACTGAGTATCTATGTGCAATGCCTGAAGTTCTGCCTGGATCCATGATTTAGCTCATTATTTCTTTAAAAGCAGTATCTTAGCACAGAAAGGAATCCCTGAAATCTTGAGAAAGCAATAGGAAGACAAAGATGATGAGGTGCAGCTTAGGACAAGCTCTTGCTGTTTTCTGCTGGTATTTGAAGTATATTGGACCATAGTTAGCCCTTGCCATGCAGCTGACTGAAAATTGTGTGCTTGTCTTCATTCCTTTGTAACAGGAGGCTTGCTGTGTAGGGCTTGAAGTTGCCATAAAGCCTACAGACCATGTGATAACAGCTTACAGAGCTCATGGCTTTACCTACGCACGAGGAGTGCCAGTTCGAGAAATCCTTGCTGAACTTACAGGTTTGTGCTGAGTGAAGTGGGAATTTGCATGCTGCTGTACTTGTGTCAGAATTTTGTATTCAAATTCAAAATTACATTGATGCACAAAGTATGCTGGGGCTTCAGAAGCAGTTTAGTGCTGTAGCAGAATAAATCATAGGAGGGATAGGGCTGGAAAGGGACCTCAGAGGTCATCTAGTTCAACCCCCTTACCAGGAACACCTTACGCTGGATCTGGTCACTCAAAGCCTCATCCAACCTGGCCTTGAACAGCTCCAGGAGTGAGGCATTCACAGCTTCTGTTCCAGTGCCTCACCACCCTCACAGGAAAAAAAATTCTTCCTAATATCTAGTCGAAATCTGCCCTCCTTTCAGCTGAAAACTATTCCCGCTCATCAGTACTTGAAGGCTGCTATAAGGTCACCTTGGAGTCTTCTCTTCACTAGGCTAAACAAGCCCAAGTGTCTCAAACGACATCAAATCTCTCAAAAGGTCAATATTATAATTTATTATGCAACCACTTTTTAGTATAAAACATAAGTTGTAAGGAATATTTAAGTGCTGGTACTAGTAAAGCACAAATTTTGAAATTTTATCTTGGTATCTTGTCTTGCAGTTGTGCTGCAGCAGCTTCTTTAAATGGAACTCGGTGGTAGGCATTTGTTCCTTCTAGGATAGGGCATTACCATCCCTAGCAGGCAGACCTGGATTTTTAGAATTATGCTGCTGAAGTCTTAGGAAGATGGGTAAGCACTGCCTGTAATGATAAACTGAATGGTTTGGGAAAATTAGCAAGAATATTAAAAGGTAGTTTGGACAGATCTAAGATTTTGCAGCAAGGAAAGATGGTTATTCACAGCAGGTTATAGGTGGAGCAGGGAAGAGAAGAGAGGATCAGCCTGGTGAACTCACTGTATACTGATATGAGAAGAAGTAAATGGGGAGATTGTCATGACTGAAGTCTGCTGTGGGTCCTGAATCTACAAATAATGGTGATGCAGGCTTTTTTCTTTACTTTGTTTCATAACACACATCATCATCTGTAGCATTATGCTTGGGTTTGGTGGGGCTCTTTTAATTGGGAAAGACCAAGAGGCCGTTGTTCCAAGAAAGAACACTTAGGGAAAGCTTCTAGAAAGGAGTGCTGCTAGAGCTGATTATTGTAGACAAAGATCTTAACTGAAAATGCTGAATCGAAAGACAGCGTGAGTTACAATGACTGGGAAATGACAGAATTAAAAAGTCTTTAAAGGACCAGGAAGCAGAATTACCCAAAATAGGATGAGTCAATAAGATCCTACAGGGAACAAAGTGTAGAAAAGGACTTGGCAGGAGAACAGATGATTCTCTGAGAAATGGTTTTGTGTTCTAAGAAAAGTAGAAAGTTTAGCAGAAAGTGACATTGGTCTGTCAGGAGTTCTTAGCCAAAATTCAAGAAAAGATTGTACAAAAAGTGGAGGGAGATTGCTGAAGTGTAATTATGCTTAACAAAAATAGCTTTTAAAATTAGACAATCCTTTTTTTCTCATTTTTTTTATTTTGCTTTGACCCTAGCTGGCAGAATCCATAAAAGCTTACATAAAACCCATTCATAAGCATATGAAAGGTATGAGAAAGACCAATAATTAAAATGGTCCGCTATTAAGTAAGAGAGAAGTACAAATCCCAGAAAGAGATCCAGCATTTGACTTCTGAAATAAACACCAAGGCTAAGAAAAAACCCAACCAAACAAGCTGTGTTTATTAGAAATAGAATAGAAGCCTGTGTGGCTGGTAACAAGACAGATTAAAATAAGAAATGTCTGAGGAGAAATTCTGTGTTCTTAGAGCAGCTCATTTAAATAGGGTTTGTTGTAATACTTCATGGACCACCAGTTACCCTCAAACTACAGCTTGAATAATGCTGGGCTAGGTGATTGTTTGATGTTTATCCTGGGGCTGGGAGTGTTGGTGGGGTTTAGGTTTTTTTTTTAAACATCTTATCTGTAATGTTTACTTCTGGTTATTGCCACAGGGAAGACAGGTGTAGATAATTGCAACTAATCTGGAATAGTGTTCATATCTTTATTGCAGAGGCTAAAAGTAATAAGGACTATATGTACTTCTTCTTACAGATTGCATGTGTGAGAAATACAGGCCGTGTTGGCTATTAACCCCCCCATATTTATTTGAAAATGCTTTTGTAAAGTAAGACACTGAAACTTCTTGAATGGTTTTAAAATTTCTTTTTTAATCTCATTCTGCATTTCCTGAATTATGTTTTCATTATCATTCTCTTTTTCCCTCTTCTCTTAAATGTTTAACTGTAAGCTCTGAGGCCCCTGTGTCTTAACTCCACATAGATCTAATGGCAGCAACATGATCTTAGTATTAATCATTAGATGTTCCCATTTGTATTGTATGTTTCCTCCAAAAAATAAATTGCTTGTTACTTATGTTTCAGGTCGAAAAGGAGGATGTGTGAAGGGAAAAGGAGGTTCGATGCACATGTATACCAAAAACTTCTATGGCGGCAATGGTATTGTTGGTGCTCAGGTACATACATGACCTCTGCTTTAAAGCACAGGTGGAATTTGTCTCATGTCCTCTACAAGTGTTTCCTTTCAGTTTTCATGGTGTGAGATTGTATGTAGACATTGTTGCTCTGTGGCTATCAAATCTGTTATGTCTTTGCTCTGGTTTGCTCCTTGTTTTGTGAACTGTGGCAAAAGTGAAACAAATGGAGAATATAGTTAATGTTTATATTTCAGCTATGATGTAGGTTGGAAGAAATGAAGGTTGGTTGGTAACAACTTGTTTGTTGAGCAGCTCTCTTAACAGTAAAAATGTCTCCTTACAGTTCACAAGCTGCCTGTCTCCAGCACTGCTAAACATTGTTCTAAAAATCTTGGTTTGTCCTCTACTTTGTGATAGGTTCCTCTTGGAGCTGGGATTGCGCTCGCCTGTAAATACTTTGGTAAAAACGAAGTCTGTTTGACGTTATATGGGGATGGTGCAGCCAATCAGGTAAATGAGCTTTGTGCAGTGTGGCTTTGTGAGGAGTGTGACTGTGGGTTTCCCTGCTGTGAGCTCTGCCTGTCCACAGGGCGGTGGGAGGGCACCTTTCACCCTATTTGTGCCAGTACCTGCAACTCAGGCAATATCTGACTTGGAGTTCTTGCTGAGATGTGCTGGGCTTTCTGCTGCAAGGATGCTTCATTGAAGGAGTCTCCCGATGCTGAAAAAGCAATCTTTAAGGGAGAGCAAACAACGTACAGCTTCTATCCTACAGCGCACTGCAGTTTTTCTTAGTACTTTTGTTGTGAAGTGCTGTTTACTGAGACAAACTTCAAGTAGGTGGCCAGACATCTTGCAGATTTTGGGCGCTAGCACCTCTTGTTTGTGTTGTCTTAGACATTCAAGAAGGAATGTGTTTCCAGAACTGTATAGTCCTTGGAGAGGCGATTTTTGTTGAATGGCTAATTAGGAGATGCTCTTTGTATATCAGGAATGTAGCATGTGCTCAGATTTTGTTGTCATGTTTTGGACGTGTGTAAATATCTGTTGTTCCCCACCCCTGTTTTGAACTCTGCCCTTGGCCCTGGAGTGGAGGGGGAAGCTTCACAGCTCCTTTCCTCCTGGAGTGCTCTAGATACTGAGGGAGCGAATGTAGTGGTTAATTATTTGAAGACTGCAGGAGTCATGGGAGGAGTGATTTCCTGTTGCTGTTTTTATCCACTTTCTAGATGCACATGGCTCACCTCAGTGTGACATGCTGAAGTCTCTGTGCTGCAAGGACAGCTCTGAGTGATAGCAGTGGTGCTGAATAGGGAGAAACATGTAACATATGTCTGAAGACAGAGGACAGATCATCTTGCAGAGCCACTTACTATTGACATTCCAGCTGGTCTGTTTATGTTATCAACAGAGACATTAAGCCAGATAAGAAATGGATGTTTTAGAGTGTATCATTGATGTAATTTCCCACTTCGAAAGCACAGGTGGAGAACTCTGGTTTTGGTTTTCTCTGACTGACTTAGAGAGGCAAGGCTGATTCAGTCATAGAATCACAGAATATCCTGAGTTGGAAGGGACCCACAAGGATCATTGAATCCAAATCCTGTCCCTGCATAAGACAATGCTGACATTCACACCACGTGTTTGAGGGTGTTGTCCAAATGCTTCTGGAATATTGTCAGGCTTGGCGCCATGACTGCTTCCCTGAGGAGCCTGTTCCAGTGCTCCACCACCCTCTGGGTGGAGAACCTTTTCCTAATATCCAATGTAAACCTCCACTGGCACATCTTCCTGCCATTCCTTTAGGTCCTGTCATTGGTCACCATTGGTCTCTCGATCAGCACCTGCTCCTTCTCCTGGGAGGAAGCAGTAAACTCTGATGAGGTCTCCCTCGTTTTCTTCTGGGCTGAGCAGATGAAGCGATTTTCACTACTCCTCATACGACTTCCCCTCTAAAGCCTCCACCCTCTTTGTGGCCCTGCTCTGGACACTCTCCTGCACACAGGACTTGAGGTGGGGCCGTACCAGTGTGGAGCAGAGCAGGACAATCGTCTCCCTTGACCAGCTGGCAACGCTGTGCTTGATGCACCTCAGGACACGGTTGGCCCTCTTGGCTGCCAGGACACACTGCTGGTTCATGATCAACTTGCTGTCGACCAGAACCCCCAGATCCCTTCTGCAGGGCAGCTCTCTAGCCTCTTGCTCCTCAGTCTGTGCATTTATCCAGGGTCGCCACATCACAGCTGCAAACACGGCACTGACCTGGTTCAACTTCATGTGACTGGCGATTGCCCAGCTTACCCAGTTTGCCCAGATCCGTCTGCGGGTCCTCTCTGCCCTCAAGTGTGTCATTGGCTCTACTCGATTTTGGGTTATCCACAAACTTTAATTATTAACCTTCATCTTGTCTTCATCAAGCCTTGCATCCAGGTCATTTATGAAGATGTTAAAGTATTGGTCCTAAGATGGAACCCTGCAGAACGCTGCTAGTGACTGGTTACCAGCCCTGTGTAACCCTGTTCACAATGACACTTGGAGTCTGACTTGTCAGCCACTTGCTCACCCTCTGCATCATGTGTTTATACAGCTGCGTGCTGGGCATTTTGTTAGGAGGATTCTGTGCGAGACTGTATCAAAGTCACTGTGGTTGAACTTTTCTTTCACTTTATGACTGCTAACTGAAATATTTCAGTGAAGATGAAGGTTATGCGCTACCCTAACACAGATACTGAAATAAGTTTAAAAATAAGTTCTATAAACAAGTAGTTGAAATGTAAGTTACCTTACATGGTGTAGATTCTCTCTTATTTGTGCTGAGCTGCAGCAAGTGGCTGGTTTGAGATCACTTTCAGCGTTAAAATTTCTTCTAGCTAGACCTCTGCAACCAAATCTAGAGCTTAATGCTTGAAGGCTGAGCACCTTCTCTAGATGTAACTTGCTCTTGTTTCTTTCAGGGCCAGATATTTGAAACATACAATATGGCCGCCTTGTGGAAGTTGCCTTGTATTTTTATCTGTGAGAACAACCGGTATGGAATGGGAACTTCAGTTGAAAGGGCTGCAGCCAGTACTGACTACTACAAAAGAGGCGATTTCATTCCAGGACTCAGGGTGAGGACAACCCCAGTTTTTTTAAGGAATGGGTGGAACTGGGGGAATGTGCACACACACACACCCCCTACACAACACATATATATACATGTGTTTCTTTTTAAAAATAAATATATTTATAAACATCTTTTTCTAAATATAGAGAAACTTGAATCTCAATTGCTCTTGCACTTGTGGAAATACTGAAATTGGAAATTCGGACTTTGGCATTTTTTTGGCTCACCTTGTAGTTTCTCTTTATCAGGTGGATGGCATGGATGTTCTTTGTGTTCGAGAAGCAGCAAAGTTTGCAGCTGAATACTGTAGAGCTGGAAAAGTAAGTCATCATTCCTTTTCCATAGGTGAATTTTTTACCCAGATTATTTTTGTGTAATAAGTCCCACATCTAGCATGTTTTCTCCAGTCCCTGTTGAAACTTTTTGACCTTTATTTCCTTTTTTCTTCACTGTACCAAATCTGTAAGCAATTGAGTGGTTCTTTAATTTTGTTAGTGTTTGTTAAATGCAATTGGAATTGACCAAGCTTTTAAATATATAATAGAATGGTTTGGGTTGAAAAGAAGCTTTTAAAGGTCATGTAGTTTCAACCCCCCTGCCATGGGCAGAGACACTTCCCACTGGATCAGGCTGCTCAGGGCCCAATCCAACCTGGCCTTGAGCATCTCTGGGGATGCGGCAGCCACAGCTTCCCTGGGCAACCTGTGCCAGGGCCTCACCACCCTTATCAAGAAGATTTTCTTCCTAATGTCCTATCTAGATCTTCCGTATTCCAATTTAAAGCCATTCCCCCTAGTGCTGTCTCTACATGCCCCCCTGAAAAGTCCCTCCCCAGCCTTTCCTGTAGCCCCCTTTAGGTACTGAAAGGTAGCTAGAACGTCTCCCTGGAACCTCTCTTCTCTAGGCTGAATAACCCCAACTCTCAGCATGTCTCCGTAGCAGAGGTGCTCCAGCACTCTGACCATCTTTGTAGCCCTCCTCTGAACCCGTTCCAACAGTTCCTTATCTACCTTATGTTGGGGATTCCAGAACTGGAAACAATACTCTCTTATCTTTTTCCCCACTTCTAACCCAGATAAATTCTATTATGCAAGGTGTTCTGACTTGTCAGTTGTGTTCTTTGTGAAGAGTTTAATTAGGGGAAGCATCAAGGGAAATAGTAATCATTATGTATTTACAAAAATGGAAAATAAGTGTTGTGAATCAGCATTAGTGTCTGTCACCCACATATGATGCACTTACTCTGAAGATTTCTAAGAGTCATAGAATTGCTTGGTTGGAAAAGGCTTTTGAGATCCTCAAGTCTAACCAGGCCTGTCCACTCCTAAACTATCTCCCTGAGCACTCAATGTGCACATCTTTTAAATACCTCCAGGAATGGTGACTTAACCATCTCCCTGGGCAGCCTATTCCAATGTCTGATAGCCCTTCCAGTGAAAAAAAAATTTCTGACGTCTGATCTGAAACTTCCCTGGTGCAACTTGGTGCCACTTCCTCTCATCCTAGCACCTGTCACTTGGGGGAGAAGAGACCGAACACCCACCTCACTACAACCTCTTTTCAGGTAGTTGTAGACAGCAATAAGATCTCCTCTGGGCTGCCCCTTCTCCAGCCTAACAACTCCAGTTCCTTTAGTTGCTCCTCATAAGCCTAATTCTCCAGATCCTTCACCAGCTTTCCTGCCCTTCTCTGGACACACTTCAGCAGCTCAATATCTTTCTTGTAGTGAGGGGCCCAAAACTGAACACAGTATTCAAGGGGTGGCCTCACCAATGCCAAGTACAGGGGACGATCGCTTCCCTGGTCCTGATGGATTTGTGAAGTAATGTTTGTGCTGGGAACGTAACAGGAGAGGGCTTATACGCAAGAATAAGGTTCTGTGAGTTAGGATCTTGCAGTGAAATGACAGGCAGCTGGAAGTAGCCCAAGTAATGGTTGAATGACAGTGGAAGGGAAGAAGTTGTTTAATGCTGCTCAATAAGAACATGAGTATAAATGCTTACACTATCAACATATGCTTTCATTTGAAAAGAGTTAAGTTTCATTTTACTAGTGGCGATATATAAACTACACTGGAGACATTGAATTAAATCATTCCTCACTAGTGCAATTTACCTACAGCAAATAGTTGCTGCTATAACAATGAATTTGTTGCTCAGGGTGGTAATGCTCTCTGTGGCTTCTTTCCTTTTAAGGGTCCTATTCTGATGGAGTTACAGACGTACCGTTACCATGGCCACAGTATGAGTGATCCTGGAATAAGGTACTGTGGCTCTTCGTGGCATTCACTGGAAACAATTAAGTATTGATGGTCCAAATCCTGGAACTGTCATGGGTTTGATGTTTAAATCTGTTGGGAAGTGCATACAAAGGTTATGATGAAATTGCTCAATGGATAATCCTTGGCCATGTAACATAATTGTTTTACTTAAGTATTAAGAGGTTTAGAAAGTCAGTTAAAACTTCGTACTTTCTATTATGAATTCTGCTTTCAGCATAAACTTGTGCTGTGCTCTAATTAAGTTTTGCCTGAAGAACAGCATTCTTTCCAGGGCTTTTACAGTATTTAGAGTACTTTAAGTATGTTTTAGAGTATTTTAAATCCTGTAAGCTAAAATTACAGGAACAGCTTGGACTATCTGGTCAAGTGGAGTATTTATTAAAAATACAAATATACAGGTGCCAGAAACACTTGGGCATCATGCCAGCTGTCAGACCTGTATTTATGTATGTGAAGTAGAGCTGTATCCCACCAGTTTGCTGTAGTGAAGTGGAAGAGTGCAGCACCTCACAGGTGCTGAGAAAGGGGAAATGTGCCCTTGTACTGTCTCAGACTGGGATAGTTCCTCTTGCCCTGCCTACACTGTACTGGAGTCTGAAGCCACTTCATCTTGGTTGCTGCCTATTAAGAAGCCTTCTAGATGTAGCTGTGACATCCTTTAAGTGAACATTGCTGTATTTTTTTATGATGTTCCTCACAATTCTTTAGTCACACCTTTTTCTAAAAATTAGCAGTGTCCAGAACCTCACCTCTGTTCAAGGATGCCACTGCAGATGTTCATGTCTTTGCTTCTAGCTATCGTACTAGAGAAGAAATTCAAGAAGTGAGAAGCAAAAGCGATCCCATTACTTTGCTGAAGGACAGAATGGTCAACAATAACCTTGCCAGCATTGAAGAATTAAAGGTACGGCTTTTGGTTGCTGTTAAAGCCAGTGCTTGAGTCACACACTAACAAGCTCTGAAAAGCACATCACAGGCAAGCGAGCATCACTTATTCTTTGAGGTTCTTTAACATGACTTTTAGTGGTGAAGTTTTGTTGCAGACTGTCTAAAGAAGGTGCTTGAAAGGTGTCTTGCTTTTGGGTGCTGAGTGTAACTTGGAGTACAACTCTCGTATACTACAATGTAGAAATCAAAAGTACCCAAGCCTTCTTGACTACCTAGGAAGGGGGGAGGTCTCTGAAGTGGAAAATCGTACTGTAGGAGCCAGGAACACTAATCAGATGTTGAAAATACTTTCATCAACTCTGTTTAAAAAATTGATCCTCACAGTCTGAGAGTTTTGCAGAATCATAATTAAAAATGTGGAGGCTCACTGGGGTCACATTCCTCTGGCAGTCAGTTATCTGTTCTGTCCCCCAAAGGGAAAAATGCTGCAGTTGAGTAGGAAGGACATTTTCAAAGGTTTTTAATTTGTTTATAGGCTATGTTAGCACTAATTCTGACCAATACTTAATCATTGTGTTTAAATTCAAAATTATGCTGCTGTTTTACACTAAGCATCTGGTTTTGGTTTAGGAAATTGATGTGGCAGTAAGAAAGGAGATTGAGGAAGCTGCTCAGTTTGCTACCACTGACCCAGAACCACCACTGGAAGAACTAGGTAACCACATCTACTACAACGAGCCACCCTTTGAAGTGCGAGGGCCAAACCAGTGGATAAGGTACAAGTCTGTCAGCTAAAGGCCTTGTTGGCGTAACTTATTCAAAAGAGGAAAGATGTAGGGGAATCTCTCAGTATGGATTTTTTTTAAACGTGCTGAATGTTTCAGGAGGAGCTATGTTACGAGAAAGCAGTGGTTTATTTAAGTTGCTATATATTTGCTTTACTGACTTTTCCTTGGGTTACTGTATGTGTTATGTACAATGTATAAAATATTAAACTTTAACAATGTATATCTGCTGGTCTGTTTGCTTCATTTGTTGATGAACCATTTTCCCCTCAAAAAACACCAAAAAAAAAGCCTTTTAGATGTGGTGTTTCTGCTGCAGAAAAGTTACAAAGTGAAAACACACCAGGCTTTTCTTAGTAGTTCAGTGAGAGTAGCTTTAATACAAAAAGCTATATACAGTCATCTGTGAAAGGGCAACGTATGCGCTAGTGTATCCTCCCTGCTCAAACCATCAGCCAGCAGGACTGTAACACATTTTAAGTTGACAGTTTGCACAATGCTAAAGCCAGTTCTGGTGTGTGGTACCTGTTCTGCAGAAAAGGTGTTTTCTCAGCTAATGCTTTATATTACAGAGACAGGTGGTTGACTTCTGCATTACTCTGGCAGGAATAATTCAAGTGCATTGACACAAACTTAAAGGCTGCTACTGTTCACTGTGTGTTACACTGATGGTCAAACAAGCTGCATAACTAACTGTGCAAAACCTGCAAGGCCACTACACGTACATAAATACATCTAATAATTTACGTGTCAGGAATGTGTCTTTCATTTGTTTATTCCCATTGCACCTTCTCCTTCCAAAGCGTCAACCTTCTGCTCTGAGGTCATCCCAGCTATTTGTCGGTGGTTCAATATTGCTTTCCAGATTCTGCAGAGAAGACCACCCCTGTGTGAAGAAGCACAGAGAACAGTTAGGGGAAAGCTCCCTCATCTCCTTTGCTTTGAAGTGAGCACAAAGTAAAATCTAGAAATCCCCCTGTATGACTTCATAGAAAACATTTTGCTTCTTCAAGGACATGGCTAAAACAACTTCTTCCGGGTCAGCCAGGTGTTAACAGAATGATAATGAAAGGACCTAAATCAGTCAGTAGGAAAAATCATTGCTTTATGTCTGTTTTCTACAATCATCCTGAATGGTGCAGAAGTAGCTCCCAAACGTAATAAACCTCAGAGCTTAGATGGCTTGAAGCACCCGAACTGTGGTTGGTTGGTCTGCTGTGTCAGTTCAAATGGGAAAAACTTGAACACAAAATCATTGATGAAATTCAGAGCCATTGCCACCGAGCAGTCTCTGAGCTGTTTGAGTAATCTGAATTCTAACCTTTTTTTTACAAACTAGTTAAGGTCTTAACAATGCACCAAGAAGGACTTTCTTACCGCAGTTGAAGATAACGCAGATCATCTTTAGTGATATCATTAAGGACACTGCTTAGGGTATAATCTTCTTCAGCAAACTAAAAGGCAAATTTATTCCTAAATTAATAGTCCTCTGAAACCAAACTGCTAATCATGCCAACCGTGGCCTTATAAGAAGCGATTTTGTGTTAAATTTTTCTTACCCTTTTAATAGCATCCAAGTCTGCTCCTTGCTGTTTCAGCCAGTTTGTGAGCTCAGGGTCTGCGTTCTCCCTAAAAGATGCTGCAGACCACTGGGAGTCTTCACAGAAGACAAAAGGATGGGTTAATGCACCTCAAAACTAGGGCAAAAATGATGGGTTTCAAACTACTGAAGCTTAAAATAGATGTAACTTTAAAGTTATCCTGAGCCAAATCAAATAAGCAAACACAACCCAGTATGTATTTGCATGCAGCAGTGCCAGTATGCAGTACCTCCTCATACCTTTGGGTTTAAGTTGTAATTGAAGCAAGTGTAATTCTTGAGTTTTTTGCTCCACACATTGTCGTAAGAGAGCCTGGTACTCTTTCTCCTTCTGAACAAGGTTTTCCAAAAGCCTGTTAGCATGAGAGAGATCAAACATAGCCATAGTAAGAATAAAACTAGCTGAAAAAATATTTCTCATTTTCAACAACTACCCAAGGGCAGAGATGTCACTCTTGTTAGGACATATTTTGTGGCTCACAGATTTCATCTTGGTTGTCAGAGATTCAACTTATTGGTGATCCTTTAAGGCTTTCATCTTTGCAGAATTAAGTTAATAGCTGGCAAATTCTGTTCCTGTTGTTTTGTAGCCTTTATACTTGCTGCCTTTATGCTGTTATTTACTGCTGAACAGTATTTACACTTAGAGATGTCCTACCAGGGACTTCCTGATCACAGATTTACATCACATCCATAAATAGAATGGGACCTTCAGCTGTTAACACGCTGGCAGCAGCCTGCAAATGTAACCCAAGAGAAACAGGACAGGGGGCTCTGATTGTGCTAATTAGGGGACCAGGACATAGCTGCTCTGGCCTTTCATTGCAGGAACAGCTTTAAGGTCACTGCCACTGCGTTAAGGTGGCATCCAAGGAGTCAAAGAAGAAAGAAGGAAACCAGCACAGTTGCACAAGCCTAATTACTGAACAGCAGAAATCGGACCTGCCATTCTGCAATTAAAAGATGAATTACAGAGAAACAAAAGTTGTACTGAAGGCTGTTTACCAGCACGTTCTGCAGACCTGGAAGGTCTGCCTTATCACAAGGCAATTGCAGTAGGTGAGCAGTGTCTATGTTCTGTATGTACGTGTCACTGTACAAAGCAACATCTGAGTTTTTCAAAGGGTACCTGGAAATAAATCCACGGCCTTTACAGGGGGGTTACCTTAAGGTCTCTTGTTTAAGTCTGGCCAGCTCCAGGCTAAGCTGCTGCTGAGCCTCATGCGACACCACAGAACTAAGGGTGCTGACTCCTGATGTGACAACGGGATCCTCAGCCCCATTCTGTTCAGCAGGCTGGAAACTGACCTCTGCTTCATCACACTCCTTGTCCCCACCTTCAGTTTCTGACGCCGGCTCAAAGTGAGCTCGAAGCTCTGGGCAAGTGAACAGTGAAGAATACAAATTTCTTTGGACAAGTGTGTCTTCAGAGGTGTTACAGTTGGGAAAGGTAAAGGAGAACAGGGAAAGGGAAAGGAGAAAGGGCAAAGGGAGAAGGGCAAAGGGTTGTTTTCATATAACAACCAGGTTGGAAGAGACTCACTGGATCATCAACCATCCCTATCAAACACTAAACCATGCCCCTCAGCACCTTGTCCACCTGTGCCTTAAAACATCTCCAGGGAAGGTGAATCAACCACCTCCCTGGGCAGCCTGTTCCAGTGCCCAATGACCCTTTCTGTGAAAAAATTTTTCCTAATGTCCCGCCTAAATCTCCCCTGGTGGAGCTTGAGGCCATTTCCTCTTGTCCTGTCCCCTGTCACTTTTCCCCTAATGCCCTGGGTGAAAGAGCTTTCCTCTTTTCCAGGTAGCATTTCTAACCCTAGTTCTCTCAGAACTTGTTGCCAGTGGCCACCCTTCCCATCAGAGAATAGCTGGCATTCTTCTACAAAGTCTTAAAGAATGTGGTTGATCAGGCTTGAATGCAGAAGCAGCTTTGGACTGAAAGGGCTCACCATCAGTAAGTGCTCTCAGAACACTCATACTGGAAAGGGCGCTCAGCACTTCAGAGAGTTACAAAATCACTTGCAGATTTCCAGCTTAGACTTATTCCCAGACAATTCTTAGTCATTTATCCTTCTGCTTCTTGGTGGTGCTAGTGATTTGTCCTACTATCTATTTGTCCTTTAAAAAAAAAGGACTACCATCTATCTACAGTCCAAAAACATACTCCTCCTCATATTAATGCACTCCCTGCATCTGTTCCACAGCTCAGTGATCATTTTTCAGAGCACAAAACCAGTGTTGCCCACTTTGGATGTCATTAAAATGTTGTACAGAGCCACCTTCTTTCTTATTGGAAAAGCTCCAGCTTGGCCTGAATTTAATTTGCCTTTTCTGTCATGGTTGGACCCCACTGGCAGCGCAGAACTGCTGGTTATCTCCTCATTACGTGTGTCTGTACTGCAAGTACAATATTAATCCTCCAGATCAATGCTTCTTTCTGTACAGCATCCTGACCCTGTGCCTTTGATGTAGGGGCACACGCAATGCAGTTAATGGCATGCTGACAGATTAAACATCTAAACTGTTCCATTTGCCAGAACTCTTTGAAATGCCTTTTTTTTAAAAAAAAAGGAAAAAGAAAAAGAGAAAAAAATATATTCAGATGCTTTGATTTACCTGGAATAAGAATAGTGACTGCTGCTTGGACTGCTCGGCGAATTATGTTATCCATTGCAAACATCCAGTGAGGCCTTATTAAGTGATTTCTTAATACCTTATTCACCTGTAAATAAAGAAGCAATTTAAAATAGCAGCAAACAACATTTGCTTACACCTTCGGAAAGAAAATCTTGTTTTTCAATAACCAGATGAAATTTTCTAAAGCAACAACTGTGTGGGCCACTAAACCCCCTTCCCCCCTCTAATTCTGAACGTCTAATCAACAGATGTGGCAGTTTTAGGGCAGAGCTTTCAAACCTTACACAGAGTGTGATTCAAGCCCCTCAAGAAGGAAGAGGAATAAAGTAAGGAAGCTGCAAAACCCTGAGGTGAGGTCTGTCCAGGAAGAATTCATCTCCTTCTGTGCCAGCAAAGAACTCACCGCGTCCTGAAATCCAAACAGGACCAGATGAATCTGATTAATGGAAGTGCTGTCAAAGTCCAAATCCATTTTCAACTTGGATATGGTAGAAGCCATCACTCTCTGCTCTGGAGAGCGTATGAAGTCCCTTAAAATCCCAATAATTTGCTTGATGTGAGCCACTGAAAGATGCAGTTCTTCAGAGTTCTGGAGAAAAGATAATGAATGCCTATCAAAGCCCAGGGTCATTAAACATCTAATTAGTAGCATTAGTATTTTTAGGGTTGCAATTAACAGCATTGCTCATATTTATTTCACAGCGATGCACTGAAATTACAGAACTTTCATTTCTGCAAAACCTTTTGTTTCTACCTTTTTCTAACTAAAAAATTTTTAATCATAATTCCTATTTTACAAAAATTAAATTAAATTTATTGCTACTGTGTCTGTCACAAAGGGAAGAGGTTCCAGATAACATCTCCACGTTTCTGCAAGGTACTGCAGAGGGCAGCTCTCCTCCACAAAAAGAGCAGAGTCAGTAAGAGACTGAATTTTTTTAGCTGCTGTCCTTTCAGCAAGCTGAACATGGACTTAGATCTGATTATGTGGACACTTTGTTTCCTTAGGAAAAATATTTCTTTGTTTATAGATTCATTATAAATCAGATAAAGGTCCAAGATTACACAGTGACAGGATTCAAGTGTTCATTCCATATCCAAACAACCTGTAAAACTAAAAGGTAAAGGGGGAAGTATTACAAAAATCATGGAAAAGAGATGATCACAGCAGTGCTGCAAAAACAGCTGGAGGTAGGTAGGACTTGCTGTTACTAAATAATCCTTCTTTATCCTGGAAAATATTTAGAGCCCTAGTTATTTCTGACTAAGATCTCACATATGAATACTAGTCCTCCACAAGGCTATAACCTATTTTGCAGTTTAAGCTCAGAGCAGAAATTTACCTCAATTTCTTTCCCAGCCTGAGTTTGTGAGCCTTTCTCCTGGGTCTGTAAAGCTCTGCAAGAGCCCCCAGGGTCTGGAATGAGCCCATCTACACTGTTAGGCAGTTTGCAGGGGAAGCGAGACCTGGGGGAACACCAAAGCCTTGTGCTGTGTGGAGGTGGCTGCTCACACCAGGCTCAACTGGAGCTGCCCCAGGAGCAGCAGGACCCTCACCAGCAGTGCTGCCAGCACCCGGGCACCAAGACCCATGGCTGGCCAGGGACACCACGGGTCACCAGGCTGAGCTTGATATAAGTGCAGTCCAGGTGAAAACCCATAGCTCTGAGCAGAACAGATGATGTCTGTGGCACCTTTGGAGCAGATAAGGAGAAGCAGCAGCTAAACAATTAACTCTAACTAGTATGTGGCATTGCTTGGCCATGGGTTAACCGAAAAGATGTTTATTTACTTGCTCCTCTTCACAGTCAGTAAACCTTCCCACTCAACCCTTCCCTCTCTAGAAATCTATCCTAGTTTTTTTAAGATTCAGATACTGTGTTCTTGGCACCTAGTTTACACATGCTTCTAATTAAAAATTGTTAATCAGTTCTCTATCTTTAATGCAAATTATACCGATTGCTACCTGATGTTGCATTTCCATGTCCTTAAAAGCCAAAACAAAGCACAGCACCAAAACCACCCAACCCACCAAATTCTTCTCCCTCAGAGAAGTCAGGAGCCCAGCAGCAGGCAAAGGTAGTGTTTGCGATCCATTCAGGTGACAGCAAATGCCTCACACAGTTACAGGTCTCAGTGATTAAAGATACTCGGATGAAACAACCCAAGCACCTTCCATTTATTAATTCTCAGAGAAGGAATACTACTACTTGGCTTGTCATTTGCCTTTTGATATCGGAAAAGAAGAGCTGAAGCGGAATTACCTGCGCAATACAGTCCTGCAAATTGGAAGCCACTTCATTCTGTTCTTCTTTAAGGATTTTATATAGGATCGCTCGGCGTTCACTGTCCTTCCGCAGCAGAAATAGGCCAGAATCCTTGTCTTCAAGGGAAGGAGAGGTGCTCCTGTCCTCTGAGGCCGAGGAATCATCAGGCACGCTGCATCAGCAACCAGGCCACACACACAGAAGAGAGAGCTCAGCATTAGCAACACATCAGTACTGTCAGAAGTGAGTAGGGACACTTCAGATGCTAAAAAGTGAGTTAAACTACAGCAACGGATTGATCAGACTGTTAAACCCTAATTCTGAGACAGAAATGGCTCAGATCCTCAGCTGGCTGATGTCTGATCCTCAGACCCCGCTGAAGTTGAAAGCACAAGGGTGACCATCCAGCTTAGAAGCTGGCATTAATGTCACCCAGCACTGGATCAGTTTGGGGGAGGAAAGCTGAGAACCCTGGACTGAGGTAACTATTCTTCTTTTCTGGCCCCATACTGCAACATACTCATTTGAAAGTATTTGTGCTCTCTAAGCAGCAGAACTGTCTTTCTGATGCCCCTTTCCTTCACTTCTTCCATGAGTACATGGAAGGGTCAACTCCTCTGCTGACTCCCAAATCCACTCAGTCAATAAGACTACTGGTATTTAATTCTTTTTTTTTTTGTGGGGAATATATAAAGACGTGGAAACCTGAAGAAGAAAGGATCATTGCTAATTAAATAAATACAGAAAATATTTAAATTAACTGGTAACTTGCCTATGCAACTCGCTTGCTGTTTAACACACCTGCTTATCTAGTCATTATGTGAATTAAACCCATATAATACCTCATGGGTGTCAAGCGACAAGCAAATGCTTTACCTTATTAAATGGGAAATGGGATGCTTTGTCTGAATCTCTTTGTCTGATCTCTTTGACCTTTCAAAAAATATGTCATGCTGTACATCAGAGTCTGGTGAAACAGAGCCATGTTCACTGCTGCTACTGCCAGCCTGTTCTCCGTGGATTGGCAGTGGGAGGGATGTAGTACGATTATAATCTATAAATAGACACGGTAAAACATGTAACAGAACTAGGCAAAAAAGGACTATGCGCTTGAAACAGCTGTGATCAACTTCAGTGATATCAAGACTTCATTTTGAAATTTGAGTGAGAAACAGCTAACCTTGACCATGGAAAGCAGCAATACAACTCAAAATCATTACATGCACAACCAATAAAAGGTGTGAATGAGCTAACTAATGAACCCAAGGGCAGCAAAGCAGTTAGATACTCATATGAAAGGCTGTTTTGTCACACTGCCTTGCACACACACACCCCTATACACATGCTCCCTCTTGGTGCTGATATGACAAAGTGGAACAACTGGATTACACAGATGTTTAAAGAGCCTGAATCAAACCAATAGGTTACCATCAGCTGCTCCATCACAGCCATATCTCTAGGCAGAGAGCACTCTGCTACTTGCTCTCCTCACCTCTTTATGACTATGTTATGGACCTTATGTTTGCTCCCTCTCCAACACCTGAGGTATCCGCCTTGCTCGCATGTCCCCTTGCCCTCATTAAGGACTCTCTCTCTGCACTAGCCTGAAAGAAATCTCCAGTCCCTTTTCAATTCATCTTCAAAGTAAGAAAAAATTAAAAATAACAGGTATTGAGAGCTTGCTATAATTCTGATTGCCAGTTTGCAACTGTGTGATAGGGACGGTGAGGAAGAAGCTCTGTCAAAACATTTATGTGCACACATCCATGAAGCTAAACTACTACAAAAGATTTTGATGCTTGTTACTTCAAATCGTGTGGAGGAGGGGGAAGGAGAGAGTGAGAAGTTAAAAGTTGTTTGGAGAGCTCTGACTTACTCTATGGTACATGACTGATGTTCAGGTGGCTGAGGGTGAAGTCACAGAAATGAAACAGTATATGTCACCTTGTGAGAATGGGTTCAAGGTGTGTCAGCAGTATAGAAAATTGAAAGTTGCTGTCCCAAGAGTAAGGGCTGAGATTTGCTCTGGGCTGCTTTTATTACTGGAAAGAGAAAAGTAATAGACAGGATGGAAAGGTGGTGACAAAGCTGGAAATTGGCAGTGAGGGACGCAGTGGAGGGAGGAGACAGTGTGAACTGCTGTAGCTAAGATTGTGACAACCTGCTGGGCCCCCAAGCTGCCCTTGGAGATGGCTGGAGCTGCCAGCACAGCTTTCCCCTGCTCCAGCACAGCGAAACACACGCTTGGCTGCAGCCATTTTGCCTTTCCCTCCTTTTACGCAACAACCAGCTTTCACTTGCCTGCTCTGTTCCTGTCCATGGCCAGCACTGAGTTTGCTTCTTGCAGCAGCTCTGTGCTTAACCTGGCAGATCCTCAGGCCATCTGAAGGAGTTCTGATAACATGTAATTTTTCCAGGAAAATGTCCTCAGGCAAGGGCTGAGAAGGGCACAGGGGAACAGTATTGCAGTGGGGCAGAACACTACAGACTGCCAATACCTCTGCTAGTAGTTCAGCTAGATGTTATACGTTCTTTGCTAGGTTTTTTTTTCCCCCCTTACAACTCCATTAATTCAAATGTTCCTTACTGAGGGAGGGAGGGAGAAAGCTTAAAAAGGAAAACAATTCAATTTGCACTGGGAGCGTGTGCACAGGTGTGTGCAGGCAGCGGAAAGAAGCGGGCTTTGCCTATTTTTGAAGTGACAGTTCCTTCAAGCACTGATAACTTATTTGGTAGGTTTATATTAAGGTTTATTATCTTATCATTGGGAAAGTGGCTGATATATTAGGGAGTGAGGAGGAGGGAAGACACTAGATGGTTAAAACAAAACAACCCACTACACAGCTACATCAGCACCTATGTGCCAGTTTACCAGGTTACATAACAAGTTTGAAAAATGCTGAACCATGTGGACCCTAACACCTAACAGACACACATTATCAGGTGCCAAACACCTACTGTATAAACCTCTATAAACATAACTGTGAATCTAAAATGTACAACTGCTTTGGAGAACCTTCACCAAATGTTATTTTTCTAATTTTAATTTACTATTAATGAGGCATTTATTTCTGGAGAGAGGAAAAATGGGGTTGGGAGGTTTCAGCAAGCAAAACGCAAAATAAACAAGACACCATATTTTGTGAGAATTGTTGAATTTAAATATGTCTAATTACAAATCACAGTCACTTTCAGCAGTTGGGTTCCTGCTGCTTTCCTGGCATAAGAAATGTCCTTTGTAAAAGAGAGTGCTTAAAGGATTCCAATCTTTTACATAACAATAATGATGTTGACTTGGATTTGGCTAATAATCCATTACCTGTAGGCTTGAATGCAATTCTGTTTTTCTTGCCCTTGTTTACTTGTTTAAGGAAGGAATCTCTGAGCAAATCAGCAGCTGTAACACGTTTAGTAGGATCAGGTTCAAAACAGAGCAAAATAAAGGCCCTTGTTTCAGCACACAGTGATTCTGGTATTTCAGGATGAATCTTAAACATCCCAACCTGCAAGTAAAACACAAATACAAATAATTTTTACTAAACATCTGCAAGGAGATCACTGGACAAAGTCTTCTTATACTAAGATCTCTTGCGTTCTCGCTGACTCTCATGGAAAGAGTGATCCAGGTACCCACACAAAGTGGTGAAGTGACAACAAGGTTCTAATCCTGTTTTACTTCATTGCAAGCATGGTGTGGATATCCACACGGTATTACACAAATGTATCTAACCATCCATCTTAAGGCAATCTCGAGAGCTGGACATTATCCACACTAAGTGCTCCAAATGCTGCTTCTCCAACCAGCCATAAATTCCTTCAGCTATTCCATATGCTTCCCATCACCCCAGGCCAATGCCATCTTTCTCAATTGCTGACTCCTCCAGCACATTTGTGCCCAAGAACAGGAATAAATTCCTCTTCCAGCACTGACTGTCTGGAGCCTGCACCTGTTCTGCTCCTGCTGCTGACAATTCTCCCTGCACAAATACTCACAATGACCTTGCCAGACCTTGTCACCACTCCTGGCACTCAGGCCAGATGTCTGCCCTAGCTTTTCAGGGTTATTTAACTGGAAAGCACATGAAGTCCAAAGATCTAACAAGATCCTCACTCTTAGTTTAAGTAACAAAAAATGTCCTACAGCTTGCTCCCTAGCGATTTTTCCAGCTCCTTAAGTGCCTCCTTATTCTCTAATAACAGTCTAGCATAAATGTTTTGAAGCAAAAGTTGTGCAGCATGTATGCACTGTATGGCATGTACCTGGCAACATTATGGGTTGTATTCTCAGCATCTTTACATAAAACAGGCCCTGGAGGACAAGCAGAAAGACAGTGGCCACAAGGGAGATAGTAGCCCAGTGGTTAAACAAGTGCCAGCTGCTTGCTAAAATGAAAAGTTGTTTAAATAATCTCATTATAGAGCTGTATTAACACACTGTGGCATCATTAGTCACTCACAATAGTAGTTCAGTTTCAGTGTAAGCTGAAACAAAATATGCTGAGCAGTTCTGTTTCTGTTCAAATGACAGAGAAGATTTTAAAATGCTAATAATGCATTAAGCCCATCCAAACCATGGTTCTAAGTATATTCAAACTCAGTGTTTCCTGCATGTAACATGCTAACCTCTGCAATTAAATTGATGTTTTTAATAAAGAAATTGAATAAGAAAGTAAATGAGTAATGTGTCCTGCTGGCAGGATACAACATCTGTACATTTACCTTGTATGATGGAACACCCTTATCTGATTTGTAAATTCCCGTGCATATATTAGACCGTGCTTTATAAATGCATATACAGTTTCACCACTGCAAAACATCAGCCCGGCAGAATTTTTGCTTTGGAGCAGTGAGACGACAGCCACCTGCTTGCTGTGCTCTGACAGCTGCTGTTGACATGCCTGTCCCTTTGGTCAGCCTGCTCCTCCCTGTGTGCTCTAGTGACAGGCTCACACGACCAGCTTCAGCTGCAGCAGGTCACAAGCTGATAGCACTCTGTTGCCAGGTTATTCCCTTATGCACTAAACCAAACCCAGAAGAGTCCAAACCAAGACCAGGAAATTTGAATGCATGTCTCTGATCTTATCTGTATCTCTGTGGTTCAATGAGAATAAGTTTTGTCATAAGGAAATGTTAGCTACTTTATGTCCTTTCAATGTCATTTGTTTGCACTCCTTTCATGCACACACTTACTAAACAGCATTCACAGATGAAATACCAGACAATATACACTCAGCAAGGAATTTCCAGTTTTATTTCTTCTAGCGCCCTTTCACAGAATCATTTAGGTTGGAAAAGACCTTTCAGATCATCAAATCTACCCCTACACTAGCACTGCCAAGTCCACCACTAAACCATGTCCCTAAGCACAACATAGACATGCATTTAAATACCTCCAAGAGTGGTAACTCAACCACTTCCCTGGGCAGCCTGTTCTAACACTAAACAAACTTTCTGGTGAAGAAATTTTTCCTAATATCCAGTCAAAATTTCCCCTGTGCAACTTTATTCTACTTCATCCATCTCTTTGGTCATTTGCAATCTCTATACTGGCTGCACAGTCAGACTCAGACCTTCAATCTCCTCACTTGCCCTGTGCAAAACAGAGCGTGCAACATGTGAAGGTAGGGAATCTCAAAAAGTTCAGTATACCAAGTTTTCCAGGCCCCTTTCACATGCCTGCCTAATTGCCTGCTTCATTCCTGCCTTCAAACTCAGCTTCCAGTTAGCTTATTTTTATTACACAGCAAAAAGAAAATAAGGTTTGCAATTTATGGTGCCCACAAAGAAGTAGTTCCAAGCAGGTGCCAGCAAAGCCAAGAAACAGAAAACAAAACCCAAATGCTTTACTGTAGCACATTAACACAGTCTGCAATAGCAATGCAAATATTCTTGCCACATCCTTGAAGAAAGAAGGAAAACAAAATGAGTTTTTAAAATGCCAATTCAGAGACTCCAGAACACAGTTCTATGACCTGGAGAAGCATATGGGCGGGCAACAAGGACATGCACAATCCTGCCACAGCTCACCCTGTGAGCCTGTGCTGAGCTCATCAAGCATCCAGAACTGAACCGGCACTCCCTGACAGTTCAACAAGCTGTGTTGAAAAATAAGACAGGTTGCTCACTGAACAGTTGAACTACGAGCCAGATACATAAGAAGAAAAGGCATCTGCCAACAGAACCACATTTGACATTTACAGTGATGTGGAAAAAAGTCCCTTTCTACGGCTCCCTCAGGAAAGCTTTAGTGAACCAAACCACATTCACCCAGGAAGTTTATTTTGCAGTAGTGTCACAAATCAACAGCACCAAAGTGACATACTATACTGCTGAAATAACTACATCAGAACCCATAACCATTACTTTCTTTGCCTTTTAGCTATGGTGCATGGGACAACTCACAGACTAGTATAACACATGGTGTTCCATGCGATGCTGAACTGCAACACAGCTTACTATATTTATTGATAAAGACCTGGTTTTGCTACCACATTATGTTCCATAATAATTATTCTAATGCTCACACAGTGACTTTCAACACCACACACAAAAAATTAAACGACATTGATAATTCAAAGTGGTTTGCTGGGTTATGGACATGATATTTTCCCCATTTAAGAACAAGGACTCTGAAGCACAAGGGCTATTGCAAATGATTGGAAGAGCCAAAAGTTTTCAGTCTGCATATTTGACCTATTATTATATCACAGAATCACCAGGTTGGAAGAGATCCATTGGATCATCGAGTCCAACCATTCCCATCAAACACTAAACCATGTCCCTCAGGACCTCGTCTACTCGTGCCTTAAACACCTCCAGGGAAGGCAAATCAACCACCTCCCTGGGCAGCATATTCCAATGCCTAATGACCCTTTCTGTAAAAAACTTCCTCCTAATCTCTAGCCTAAATCTCCCCTGGNTCACACCGTTTCTCATACAAGTCAGGATGCCATTGGCCTTCTTGGCCACCTGGGCACACTGCTGGTTCACGGTCAGTCAGCTGTCGATCAACACCCCCAGGTCCCTCTCCTCCTGGCAGCTCTCCAGACAGACTTCTCCCAGTCTGTAGCTCTGCATAGGGTTGTTGTGCCCCAAGTGCAGGACGCGGCATTTGGCCGTGTCAAACCTCATGCTGTTAGACTCAGCCCAGTGGCCCAGCCTGTTCAGATCCCTTTGCAGAGCCTCCCTACCTTCCAGCAAATCAACACTTCCACCCAGCTTAGTGTCATCTGCAAACTTGCTAAGGGTGCACTCAATGCCTTCATCCAGGTCATTGATGAAGACATTGAACAGGGCTGGACCTATATCACAGCTTTCGCACTAGTGTTAGCTTTAGAATTAGAACAAATAACTTCTTTTCCAAATACATTTATTACCAGAACTATCGGAATCATTCTCTTTTAAGTGTTAATTTATGCATTTAAAAACAAATACAGTAAGAGAAATAAAGCATTAGAGGCAACAGTTTATCAAGGACATAGCTTTGATCCAAAGGACTTAGGATGTAAAATACAGAGTTCTTTTCCTACTTCAGTACACACTAGAAGTCCTGGGAAGTTAGCCCGCTGCCCTCTTCCACCACTGCTTCCATAAAGTTGCAGAGATCGAGCCTTTGAAAGGCAAGGCAAATACATCCTTTGGGAAGGGGGCTCATAAAAAAAAAGACTTAAAGGAGCAGAAATAACTTGGTTGTCATAATTGGTAAGACTGGTTGCCAAGAAGGAAAACATAAGCCAAGAGCAGGAGATGATAGAAGAGGGTAAAGAATATTAGTTTTCATAAGTCTCCAATCATTTTTTCAGGTTGCTGCTCCTAGTCATGACCTATTTCCAGCATAAAAATACATTAGTACCCCCTAGAGAACACAGGTCAGACTGGAGCTTTCTGCAAAACAACCCACGCAACAAAAGGTTACTACAAATTAAAAAAATAAGTTAGTATTTGAAAATTCATAAACTTTATAGCAAAAAAACACCTGTACCTACTTTAAACATTGCTGCTTGAGGCTCCCCTAGTTCATGAAATGGAGGTTTGCCTGTTGCCATTTCAATAATGGTACAACCTAGTGACCAGATGTCAGCTGGTGCACCATATCCTCGTGGTCCTTTATCAATGATTTCTGGAGCCATGTACTGCAACGTTCCTAGCCAGGACAAAATGAACAGTCAAGTATTATAGTTGTCACTCTCATGAAAGGTAATTATCACATCACTAAGCAGCCTGAAAATCGTCAATTGCAACCTGCATAGCCAAACCACTTGATTTCCAATATCAGCACTGAAAACTAGACAGAAACTGATGTTTTAACATATTTTCTATAAACTATCTTTTTTTCCCTTTTTCTAATTATGAGACTTCAAACTGCTGGAAGGATATTAACCACATAATCCAAATGCCTCCTCAGAATGTAAAGTTCTATCATGCAATTTTTGCAGACTGAATTGTAAAAATTACATATATAAGAGGTGATGAAGACAGTCTTCATGTGACTATTTTTCATATGTTTACCCCTATAATCAAAACAGAAATGACAGGGAATTTCAAAAAGTTACGTATGAAAAGCTATTTTTGTAAATATAACTATTATAGATGAACTTTTTTTTTAAATCTTATGTATTACACAAAACCAGTCAAGGTTGTAATCAAAGTAAATAATTCCATGATGAAGAAAAAGTTAAGGAAACCCATCATAAACTGCAATTCAATAGTCTTCTGGATTTGCTTGGGATTCCTGACATCCAACATTCACAAGAAAAAAAAATTAAAGAAATAAATCTCTGAAACTTGTATGGCTATACATGTTGTCAAAATAAGACGCTGCCTAAATTTGTAGTTGACTGTTAACAGGTGAACTTGAATGTCTCTCAGGTTTGCTCACAATCTCACTGTAATACCAGTTAAAAGTACTGATAGACAGTAAGAAAAGTAAAAATTAAATAAAAGATGGTCAATTTGCAATCATTGATACTCAATTATATATTAACACAGCTAACAAGGGCCTTTACAGGAAAACAGTTCACACCAGCAACAGAAACCTTTGGATGTTCTCAGTGTTTAAAACGGTCCTTTCTCTGCATGACTCCCAATCAGCTGTTATGACGTCATTAAATTATTTTTTGTCTTGAATGAATGCAATAAAATTATACCGTGGTAAAGCTGTGAACTATTAAGTATAGGACATCTGGTGAAAATAAAAGGGATTGGAGATCACTATGCTTATTAAACATGACTGCTGTAGACCAAAAGTTCAAGCTACAGCTTTGCCCTCAGGTTGTGTGTCTTGAATGGAGGAATATAACATTTAAACCATTAGAAGTCTGATTCTTCAATCATATGGTTGCATTACACAGTGTCTAAAATCAACAGAGTTTATGTACTGAGTTAAGACACAAAACAAATTGCAAGAGAGTTTTTAAGACCCTCTGGGCTATTACCTGCTTACTATATTTTAAATTGAAAATAAGAATTTAAGTGAAATATTTATTCTCATAGCAAATCACATCTCTCTAAGACACAAAAAGGGCAGCAAACATGGAAGAGAACAAAGAAGGGCACAAGGAACAATATACCTCCTTTTATTAAAATATGATGATTTTTTTTCAGCTACTATCTCACTATATATCACCTCTAACAACAACCAGTTGCTAAAAATCCATAAAAGAGTATGTAGAATTCAGGCAAAGACAGATTTTCCTCTAGGATCTGTTCCAGCCATAATAGCAAATCAGCCATAATAATCACTTTCTGGGCCAAAATTACATTTCAGACTATCACTTTTAGGAACTGCAAAATGAACTTCTTCCATAATCTCATCTTTCACCTTATTGAATTGCTTTATATACTTAAAGGTTCCACATTATTCTATAGAAATGAGAAGAGCACTTGGTAGTTATGTCTTTCCCATGGAACATAACTACATTGAATCCGTCTAACAGAACACTCCTTTCCAGATACCATAAGAGACCTGTACACATTTGACAGTTATTCATCCAGTTGCATAAGTAAGATGATTGATGAAAAAATTACTTGATGAATAACTTGTTTGGAAAAAATAGTGCAGCTCCTTAAAGGAATGCTTCAGACTCCAGCATCTAGCCACCTCTGTTTAGACACACTGTCATTTACGTACCTATCACTTGTACCATCTATAAACTGAAGAGATTGCTTCTAGTAGCTATTCATTCTAAACTGAACAGTCAAATGCTGCATTTATTATTCCAAACTAGACAAATGATAATTTTTTTATTCTCTTTAAAGGAACTTAATTCATTTCTAATAAAAAAAATCTTTAAAGCTTTGCAGTATAGAGATTTGTTTCAAGTGCCTGCACCTGATGATATGCTGAATGTCAGATGACATAGACATCAAATGCTGTGTTCAGATCATGTCCAGTTTCCAATTCATAGGCTTTGCTAATAATGAGTAAAAAAAAGCCAAGAAAGGTAAATTATTTCAGAACATTAATAATTTTATTTTCATGGCTTCCTTTGTAAGAAAGCTGGTGGAACTGCAGACTCACCACCAGATATTTAATGGGAAGCTTTGGTCATCACCTCAAAAGAGGCTGTTGTCTTCCGTCTTCCACACATGACTGATGGCTGTGTCTGTGTAGCATTTACTTAAACTTTAGGCCAGCATGAGGCTTGTGATTTGGGATATCAGTCTATGCATACAGCCATACAACAAGCGAAAGCATCACTTTACTTATATCCCTACTGATAAAATAAATAAGTAATTATATGACCATATATTCATTTTTCAATGTGGAGTTTCAGCTATCATGCAGCAAAAATTGTTTTCCCTGAATATTGTGAGCTTTTACTGTCTTCTTGTATATGAAATCTTTTCTGTAACATCCAAGCCTAGTATTCTCATGTAAACTATTCTTTTTACTGCTGATCACAAGTTAGCCAGCTGACTGGGTTTTATAATTAAAGCCTAAAAACTGGAAGTATTTATAAGTTTGTGTTTGGTTTTCTGCGTTTTTAGACATATTCCAAGAAAGCCAAGTTACTAATATCAAGATTATTAAATGAAAAATTCCCTGCATTCAAGTGTCTCCAGATGTAATTGCAATAACTTAGTTGCTACTTAAGGGAAAACACAGAAGAAAAACTAACACCCCATCACACTTAAGTTTAAATAAACAAGCAAAACGGAAGAAAATTACATTAAAAAAAGTATATAGCAAGCCTCTGCTTATGGTGATCACACTCCCATTCACTCTTCCCTGAAAACAGAGACCTAATCATGTTTTCATCACAAATCCAAAGAGTTTCTTGGCTTTAACTCTAAATTTATCATCAAATCTCTTAAAACCTCTGCTTAATTAGACTTACCTGTGAATGTCTCAGTGCATGGATTGATTCCTGCCAGCCGTTTGGAAGCACCAAAGTCAGATATCTTTACCACACCACTATAGGTGTTCACCAAAACATTATCCCCCTGTGGTTTGGATAAGAGAGAGCATGAAGGAGCAGGGAGGGGAGACAGATGAGTGCAGATTCCAAATCCCAATCTCAGTACTCCTTCAAGTTTGCCGTTAACTTTGTAATATATCTTTCTACAAAGGAATTTTCATGGAGCACTGGGGAGAAGGGGTTGTTTTATTCTTTCCTTTTATTTTAAGCCTCCATGAAATCCTATTGAAAATTCTGCTTCAGGTTAGAGTAAAGCTGTCTGAAGTAAATAAGATAAAAAGAAAATCACACAGGATACGCTAATGGAAAAATCTACCTTTATATCTCTGTGCACAATCTGGTTCTCATGGAGATACTTAAGTCCTTCCAGAATCTGCTTGGTGTAAAATTTAATCGTAGGTTCTTTCACTGGGCCCCACTTAGATCTTAGGAGAGCTGAGAGGCTGCCTGTAAAAGTTAAGAAGTGTATCAAGACAGCAAGATCTCCAAATGAACATGACATTTAAGTTTGGTTCAAGCCTTTGCTCAATATAACACAAGAGAAATGCAGTACCTATAATTAAGCCAAATCCCTCCTAGATCCCTCAAAACAAATCGTTTACTGCTGCTCTTGACTGGTTGTTTCTTTCCTACCAGCTCAGTTTTCACCTCCATGGCAGAAATAAACGTTATGACAGATGGATGCACCTCTCTCATTTCAGTCTAACAACTGTTGAGATTATGACTACCAACCATTTAACCTTAAATGAAACAAAGACTAAAGGTAACACTGTACAATATTATACACTGTGCTTCATGAACCACATGCATGGGCAAAGAGAAGCTGATTTACTAAGGTGGGAGGGAAGAAGAAAAAAGGAAAGAGCCTTTTCCTTGCAAATATTGGATTAACTTGTGGAAATGTCGAGACACAAAGGAAAGAAATCTCCTGAAAGAATCCAAGAAATGGATGTTCAGAGTAGGAGACAGGTTACCCACTCTTCCCCTATTTGTAATAAACCTTTTTTTTTTTTGTTAAATATGACAAATATATTAATCATTTAAACAGTTTTATTTAAACAATATTTAAACAAGTGTAGGAAAACAAGTGGAAATGTTGGTATAAACTCATCACATCTCCATGCATCATACATGTTTTTAGATAAGAGGGTCACAGGAATTTAAAAATTAAACAGCTTCCTTATGTTGAATTCCCTGGATGTATTTAATTACACTTTGAATGCTTGTGCCTGGACTCTTCCTAAAAAATCTTAATGTTTTTCCCTGGTTTTCTTATTTCTGTTTTTATTTTGAAAATTATATTCATATAAGAATTTAACACTCATTCTCACATATCCTTGATACTGAAGAGGAAATAGAAAAAGATACATGGAAATACAATATAATCTAGAGAGGACAGAGAGGGACTTCATATCTTTAAACTGAGAGAAAGCTAGATTAGCAAAAGTGGGAATTAGGAGCAAGAGAAGCATACAACTTTTATCACTAATCTACCTAGGAAATAGCAGGGTTAGGTATATAGCAATTACAAAATAATACTTAATTGCCTATTCAGTGTTACTGCTCAATAGAAACAGCTCCAGTCATCACTCAGATGCTCAGAGGCTAAATGCACTGTACAGATCTAACTCCATTATTTTATAACACATGAATATTTAACAAAAATAATTTTAATTATCTTTTTGCTAGGCTTATAATTATCACAGAAAAAGGAGGTGGTACGGGGACCAGTGCACTTCAGATTTATTCTTTTTATGAGAAGAATGTCACCTGTAGTCAATACCTCAACTGAAAAGCCATATACAGTGCACAAATATATTAAAAGCACATCTGTTGGCTTTCACTACATTTAGAGTCCCAACTGGACTTGATTCCTTTGAAAGATACAGACATAAACCAGAATGACACAAACCTCCTGGCACCTGCTCCATAAAAATCTTGATGTATCCATCTTCTGAAACAGATCCAAGATACTGGACAATGTTTCGATGCTTTAAATATTTATGTAGTGCTATTTCTTCATGAAGAGGTTGAGAATACCTGTTAAAAAAATTCTAGGTTTATCTCATCATGAAGGAAAAGGTTAAATGCTAGTCTGCAAACAGAACGGATTTTAGGGATACTGGTCCAATTTTCATTGAACAACTTGTCCACGACCTTCAAAATGCAGTGTGACTGGCTGTCTATTTAGAAAAATTAGGGAGGTAGATCCCAGGAGAAGTCTCAAGGAGAAACACACCCTCAAATAAATTTATACATACCTTTCTTCTGTATATTATATAGTACTGCCTTTGCCTCTAAAACTCCTTTTATGCTTTTCCCACTTCGTCTCAAAAAGAAGACAAATGAAGTAGAACTGCAACTTAAACCCCAAATACATCTTATTTTAGAATTTATGTTATACATATAGACTATCAAACTGTATTATTTATGATATATCTAATATCATGTCCAAAAAAAAAAATTCCTTTTCTCAAAAAGGTATTGTTAAATACTAGGAGGAAATAAAAATTACTATTTAATATGCTGGGATTTTAAAACCTAACCACATAGTAAAGCATGCTAAGAGCAGCAAAAAATTTCAGCAAACAACTACAGTTTCATCAGCAATGTATACATACAGCAATAAACTTGGTCTTACCTGCTGTCTCTCTCAGGTATTTCTTTGATGGCTATTCGGACCTGATTGCTAAGGTCTCTTCCAGCATAAACTATTCCATAAGTACCTTTCCCTAGAATTACCCTGTCACCATTCTCATCATAATCATACTCATACTGCAAGCAGAAAAGATAAACAAAAAAGCATAGAAATTGTTTGACATTTGAGATTAGAGAAAGCTTTAACAGAATTTATGTACTATACAGCCAGTACAATAGAAAATATTTACTGCAGTACAGCTGTGATAACAACAGGTTACCCACCAGTCTAGGGAGTTGTACAACTTGTAAAATTTCCACATTACTTGCTTCACCAAACTATCTTCCCCAACCAACTTTGAAACACATTCACCCAAATGTGGAACACAGTGTTAAACCAAATTCAATGAAATAGAGCTGTCAAAAGAACACATTCAGGTATCATCTCTAAGAATTGATGACAGAGCCCTCAGAATACATAAGTAAGCATATGGAACATAACCTTTAATTTTGAAACCAATGGTTTACTAAACAGATAAAAGTGACAGCCTCACTACAGCAGGTGGACACTGTTTTAAGACCCTAAAGTCTGATTTGAGCTTAGCCATGGCAAAATTAATTTCTGATATATTCCCCTCATTATGAGCTTTTCCAAAAGGCAAAAAAAACCCCTGCTCATCTTCTCCAAGGATAATCAAATAATATGAAATGGTTGTTTCCACTGCTGCTGAAACATGCTGGGTCATGCTGTCAGCTGAATGAGTCACTGCTAGTTCACTGACTGCACTAATATGCACCACACCATGGTCTTGCCCCTTGTAGTGATCTTTTCACAGGGTTCTCCTGCTATAAGGTCAGTGGAAAAGCCTACTGACAAATGATACTTAAGGAAAGTACATCCCAGGCACCAAATAAAACCAAATTTCTTACGGAAGTTAACCAGAACACCCCTGATTCAAATGAGGGAACTGAAAAAGCACTTTTTGCAGAGTTAAAAAAGGATTGGACAGTTTCATAGACTCAGAGATTATCAGGAGTACAAGGACCTCCCCTTGCATCTACCCAATGTCCCATATGGGAGATCTGCAGGGTATTCTCTGTGGTTTCATATGGATTCCCTATTAAAGAAAAACCAACTTTTTACAATGGTCGTAACTATTGACATTTCTGTCATCACTTTTTTCTGCTTCATCCGATAAGACTCTCATACAGAACGCAGTCTGGAGGTCTATTTCTTTGAAGTGTCTTCCCAGTTCATATTGCAGCTCTGATATTGCAGTGTCCATGTGTCACTCAATTCCCCACTCTTCACCTCAGCAAAGATGGCAAGTTTCATGCTGTTGTATGGAAGGTGCTAAAGAAAAACCGTGTGCCATTTATCCTAACACCATATTCAGCTCCATGGAATTAAACTTGAGTTAGCACAGCTTTAATACAATTTTGTTTTCTATGTTTCAGCACTTCACAGTTCATAACATAATCTTGTTACACGATAGGCATAACTGACCCAAAGCGCCATATGTAAAACTTGTCAGGTTCTTTGATAAGAGCATATCCAGCTTTCACAACTATCATATGACAGAAAACCGTGTGGAAAAAAGACAGCAGTCACATTGGAGAATTTAAGATTGACAGCAACCCTGTCTGCAACAGACTGGTCCTAAGCCAACTCTATAATTACTGCAGAGAAACCTGTGTTCTCTAGTCTGGGTCCTATAATACATGGAAATCATTGGGACTTATAATTCAATGCCAGTTATTTTACAGTTTAATAGACTTGTATATACTTGACGTCACTTTACACTTCCTTCCTCTTGTCCCAACAGCTACAAAGATTGAATAAATCACTGCTGCTTGTCAGAAGTCTGAATATGCGATCCACTAGATGTGCAACTCAACCATTATATGAGTAAACAAGTGTTCATCGCTACCCTTCTGCATGAACCTGGTAGGGCAGAGCCTAATCTCTAGGATATCCTATTTGGGGTACAGCAGATACTCTTAAAGTGACAGGAACTTCTTCAATGTCAATATCCAGAAGAAAATAGCCTAAGGTAGAAAGGACTGCCAAACTCAGCCTCCTTTCAAATCCTAGTCAGCTGTAGAACTAAACTGTAGTTGTTTTCAAATACTACTGCAAACCAAAATGCAACTCCTTGAGCCAACAACCTCATAAGAATTCTAACACAAATCATATTTTCTTCCTCCAAACTGTGCTCAAGGTTATTTATTCCTGTTCCTTAAATATAAACAGCTGTTTTATTAACAGTAAGAACTTCTGCTTTCTCTGTGCTTGTCAAGCCTATCAAGACCATACGAAGTAGCATTTTCCCTGTTGTCTGAAATGTAAGATTTCATGCTGCAGAAAGACATTGGGTGTCTTTCTTCATTCATAAGCTGAAGAAATTTATCCTACCCTTCTGTATCTTGACTTTGTTTTAATGTCCTGATTTAAGACAGTAAACACAAGGTGACAATTGTGAAGACTTCAAGATATGTAAAATGATACAGCATAAAGATTTAAAATTGTTTTCTGCAGCCATTTCTTTCCAGATGTCATTGACTCATGCAGGATTGTTTCTTGCTGTACATTCTCAAGTGATTCTTCCAGTTGTTTTTAAAAGGCTCAAGCCACAGTGAGCTCACTTCCTTTGAGAGACTATTTTACAGTTGAATAGACTTTGTTGTTTGGAGATTGTCCTGCTATTAGCTCAGTACATACATATGCAATGTAAAAATGTGCAGCTATTGATAATATCCTGTCTTTGCCAAGGCAGAGCCCTGATCCTAGGCCAACATCACAGATGTATGTATTAAGCTGGGCTTAATGTATGTGCACATCTTGTCCTTTTCACTTGAAGAGAAAATTCTGGAGCCACTATGCCCAAACATCAGTGCAAAAACTCATATTTCCCACCATATGCAATAACATCCAACAGTATAGTAGAGGGTCTTCTACTCTCCTAATCCTCTCCTGAAGTATGAGGTACTACAAAACATTCACTATCATAAAGAGCTGCTCTGAGTTGTAAGTCTAAAAGAATTACTGGAATAAGACATGGTCAGAAAGATAAACAGCTCAAACAAAACACAGTAAGGTTTTTACACTCATTAATTGGATTGATTGAATTTGCTTGATCACAAATATAAGTTACAACCTACTTTTTATGACAGCTTCTCAGAATTCAAAACGATTAATCAGAAGCACAGGAGATGTACTTAGTGCTATAAATCTGGACATTTGCTATGAGACAGGGTGTCTATTTATAAAGACACAAATTCACCTACCCTAACCTGAGCCCACATAAATTGTGAACTCCTTCCACGTCTGGGGTGTTTTCCTCCTCTGTACTGATCATGAAGAAAGTCTACAGCTACTAGGTTCCTTACAGAGATATTTAAATGAAGAGTCAAAAGCATAATGGATTATTCTGATCCTAAATATCTACAAATCCCTGTGACAGAAAAAGCCTGTCAAATGAAATTATCTAGAGTAGCAATAGCATCAGATACCAGCTAGAAAAGCTGAAGTCCATTTGCTAAATGTTTTTTCCTAGAATTTATTTAATATCTTATCTTTGTTATCCACTCAGATGATATGAGATGATTCTCACCTAGAGATGGTTTGCAACATAAATACAAGTTCAGTACCACTGTTCATTAGGGATTTATGCAGTTTACAGTAGCAACAAGCTCACTTCATTAAAACTGTGTTCTTTCAAATAAATACAACTCTTATGTAGAAATAGTTTTGTAAGAGTGGACATTTCATTTACAACTAAGGAGTTTAAATGTTATTTATTATCTTTCTAGTATATGACATGAAAGTGCACAGAAGACTGAGAATAAGTTCTCGGATCTGTTACCCTTGACGCACCTCCAATGTGTCTCCATCAATTTCTCCTTCTAGTTCCAAAGTACTGCCAGCAGCATCAGACAAAATTTCTTTCACCAATCCACAGAATCTAAAATAGCAACAAATAGCACAGGATGAAATCAAAACATCCATTTGTAAGGAGATTAAATAGATTCTTTGCAAGATGGTATTTGTTTTCAAGCTAATAAACTGAGTAGCAAGTTCATATGTTTCTTTCATTACTTATGTTTCCCATGTTTTCTATTATGAATAAGGAAGAACAAATATGCACTGAAAAGCCTAATTATTTATAAAATTATTTTATTTCCTAAAGCAGAGTCAATACTTGCTTGTTATTATAATTGCATACTAAAATCTCAGTTGATCAAACTACAGTATTTTTGCTGCACATTTTAATGGAAAATTCTTAGTATGGTCTCATTTTTACAAACGTAATTAGAAAAAAAGTAGAAATATTAAAAAATTAAGTATTGCTTTTCAATGGTTCAATTCTGTAGTGCTACATTTGCAACATCATATTGGGTGAGTCTCCTGTGCAGTGACGAGAATTTAAATGTTTCTATGGACTTTTGTTGCAAGTGTGATTACACAGTATTTCTGAAAAAAAGGTTTTGTGGTTTCTAGTCGGGCATCCTGAAATTCAAGAATACGAAAGAAGAAGAGTGTTGACTAATTTTATCTAGCTATCTGGGATAGAGATCCTTAAGTACAAGACCATCTTCTCCTGTCATCCCCTGCCTGAGCCACTCACTTTTTTTTTTTCAAAATTCTATAGCAAATGGCTAACAATCATTAAAAATTGTTATAAAATATTCCCACCTCTTTCACTGACTATAGAGACACATCTCTGGAATGGACATCTGTTGTACACTGAATAAGGCATTTAAAAAGTGAACAAATTTCATAACACAAACTGCGATGCTAAATTAAGGCTGAACAGGTAACATTAATTTTGGTGTTTCCTATGTTTTACACACTACACTCTGCACAGCTAATAATTTTCTTTTACTTGAGTTTATTCTATGTAATATATAAATAATAATCACTGCAAGAAAAATAAATATACTACCCAACCCGAAACACTGAGTGTATTAACAAATCACTCCTACTGAATTCAGAAGGTTTATATGCCAAAAATCAGATCCCAGGAATAATTTGGTCTATAAAAATTTAGGTCTGAAATTCAGTCAGTATGCTTACTATCTAGGGACAAGACATCATCAGGAAATATCTGAATACAAGCACAGATGATAACAGATATCTGTGACACAATATAAGCTAGAAATTTCTATTACATGTCATTGCTCTTACTTATGTAAAACTGAACAAGTACATAAAGGAATCAAAGCTAATGTAGTACCTTACATAGCATGGCCAAGACACAGAAAAAAAGAAGATAATAGTTCTAAATTAGAATAAGCTACTTAAGCCTTTTCTCAGACCTATTGATTCGTATATGAACTGACCAGAATTAGTCGACAAGTGTAATGGGGCATTGCTCTCATCACCCTGACTATCACTGAGTTTAGCTCATTGCTTCTTTATCAAGAAAAAAATAAGTGAAGGAATAAATAATTAATTCCTCAAACAAAAATGTCAGCTTTCAATCTTTACTAAATCAATTACACTGAGGACATAGATCTCACATGCAATACCCACACAAACTGAACTCACCTACTGCATTGGTTTTCTGTAGAAAAGTAGATTTGAAAGTCATCTGAGTTGTCATGAACATAAAGAAAACAACATCGTTCATCAAACTTGGAAATGCTGTAAAATTCATATTAAGAAAAGATTATTTTGAATACAACTATCAGAAGAACCAGAGCAAGGAGGAGTTACTTTTTTTGAATGACAAACACTTGGCAAACACCCTTTCCACAGTTAATTACCACAGAGAGGCAGTATACAATTATATCTATATTATCGTAGAATCATAGAATGGTACGGGTTGGAAGGGACCTTGAAAGGTCACCCAGTCCAACCTCACTGTAGTGAGCAAGGATATCTTCAACTAGGCCAGGTTGCTCAGACCTCCATCCACCTTGACCTTGAATGAACTGGACACCACATTCCAGGTAGTGTCTCAGCAGAGTTAGGCAGAGGAACAGAATCACCTCCCTTGACCTGTTGGCCACACTTCTTTTAATGCAGCCCAGGATATGGTTGGCCATCTGGGCTGTAAGCACACATTGCTGCTTTGTGTCCAGCTTTTCATCCACCACTACCCCCAAATTCTACTCAGCAGGGCTGAGGGTTGCCCTGACCCAGATGCAGGACCTCGCAGCTGGCCCTGTTGATCCTCATGAGGTTCACACAGGCCCACTTCTCAAGCTTGTCCAGGGCCCTCTGGACGGCACCCTATCCATCAATTGGGTCAACTACACCGCTCAGCTTGGTGCCATAAGCAGACTTGCTGAGGGTGCACTCAATCCCACTGTCTACATAATTGATGAAGATATTAACCAGCACTGGAATTACAGAATGGTCAGGGTTGGAAGGGATCTCTGGACATCATTTAATCCAACTCGCCTGCTAAAGCAGGTTCAACTACAGCAGGTTGCACAGGAACATCTCCGGGCAGGAGTTGAATACCTCCAGAGAAGGAGATTCCATAACATCTCTAGTCAGCCTGTTCCAGTGCTCTGTCACTCTCACCAGTGAAGAGGTTTTTCCTCATGTTCAGATGGAACTTCTGGTCCTCCAGTTTGAGACTCCTGTCCATCACCCTGTTGCTCAGCACCACTGAAAGGAGGCTGGCTCCATCATCTTGACACCTGCCTCTTAGATGTTTATAAGCATTGACAGGAGTCTTGAGAATATTTCCTCTCAGTGTTTGCTTCTTCAGGCTAAAGAGACCCAAGTCTCTCAGTCTTCCCTCATAAGAGGGATGCTCCTGTCCCCTAATCATCTTTGTGACCCTCTGCTGCACTCTCTCCAGTAATTCCTTGTCTTTCTTGAGCTGGGGAGCCCAGAACTGGACACAGTACTCCAGATAGGGCCTCACTGGGGCAGAGTAGAGGGGAAGGATAGCCTCCCTCAACCCGCTGGCCACGCTCCTCTTGATGCACCCCAGGACACCACTGGCCTTCTTGGCCACAAGGGCACATTGCTGGCTCATGGTTAGCTTGTTCTCCAGGACTCCCAAGTCTTTTTCTGCAAAGCTGCTTTCCAGCACATCAACCCCTTACCTGTACTGGTGCATGGGGTTTTTCCTCCCTAGGCTTGCTTTTATTTGATTAGAAGTTACCTTTCTCAAAGACTGAAGGTAATTAATATCATTCAGAAATGTTACCCTGAATTATGTTCCATCAGCTCCAGAGACTTCACATCCAGTCACATTGCGCTGGAGTAGTAAAATAAAACATCATTCATTTAAAAAACAAAAAACCCCTGCTTCTTCTAGGAGAAAATACTGAAGTTAGGTAGAATCTATGTCCAAATCCAATGCAAAGCAGAGATTTAAGGGAGAATCTGGATTTCCCCCTTAAAGGAAATAAAAAACACAAACATAAAAAACACTTAACTGTTTTCTGACATACCAACCTTATGCCCCTAATGGAAGAAGCTGTAAAATTCCACTCATGAATCTGTTTCTGTGAAAAAAAAAAAAGAAGAAAAAAAATAAAGAAGCATTTTAACATTAAATTACTATTCAAAACAAAGTCACAGCAAGGTAAGCAAAAAGTTTTCCCCAACACATCCTTTTCCTTTCTTTCCCTCCCTCACCAGTTTCAAATAAGATTGATGTATAGGTAAAGAAAGGCCATGCATTGCTGGTGTGCTCAAAAAAAAATTAATGTAAACAGCACAAAGCGGAAGTAAAGGCTGCATTTCCTTACATAAGACTAAATTCTTATAGAATCATCCTAGCATCCTGGAATCATGTGGTTGGAAAACACCTTTGAGATCATCAACTGCAACCGTACTTGTGCACTACTAAACCATATCGCTGAGCATAAGTACAACTGAAGTACAATTTACTAATCATTATGTTTTAGCTCAATACATCAACATTTTATATTTAACATGGAGCAGACCAGGTTCAAAGTAAAAGGAAACTCCACCCATCTTTCTAAGAGGTATCGAGCCAACAGCTACGGCCCAGGGAGCATGCCGGAGGCAAAGCAGGAGGACAGCCTGTGCCTGGTACCACAGCCTTCCATAAATCTCTAGCTAATAGCTGGATCTTATTTAGCATTGACAGATATGCACCAAGAATTTGATCCACCAAATAAAGTTGTGTCAGACACATTCACTCAAAGTAGTTAAGTAAACAGCATACTGGAAAAGAAATTCACAGATCTAGGTGATTATTTGGTCTTCCCCTACTCTAACATGCTTCTTTTCTGTACTTTGCCTCTCTACAATTTCAATCTATTCTCCATCTATGTTGTTCTGACATCAAGAAGGGTTGGTGAAATACATTCCAGATTTCAAGTCTTTCAACATGAAACTGAAATTTCTTCTCACTTTTAAGAGATTACACTGCCTATAAACAGCCTTTCTCCTTTCCTAATCTACTGTGTCTTATCCAATAATCCAAGACACCAAATACTTCATCTTTTGAAATTTCTTCATCACAGGCTGCCGGTTTTTTTCTAGTCTCTAATCTTATAATTGCAAAACTTTTAAATTTCTAAAACATTAAACACAATACTAGACTTTACCTTTACTCTTCATCTAGCTTTGAGGTGTATCAACAAAACACACACAATTCTAATGAGAAATATTATAAGTAGAACAAATAAACCAAGTGCTTCTAAGAGATACAGTCAAGATAAATGAAATCTGAGCTACAGGTCAAAACCCTTGAGGTCTAATCATAGCCCCTCCTTTTACTTTCTCTGTAAAAAGTCAACTTTAGTATCTGCATAAAAGAGATACTGTAAAATAAATTACTGTAAAGTGCTCCAAAACCTAAATGTAGAAAAAGTGACTTTAAGCACAATAAATCAGAATACATGAAACACATCTGCTGGTAGTTTTACCATTTCAGTAGGAGAAACATGCCACAAGGAGAGAGATCTCTCATCTGCTTCACTGTTGATTGAAACATAAGCAGGCTGGTAGACTTTAGTTGGTTCAATTACCAAAACCTGAAGAGAGCAATATTTTTCCTTAATAAACCATCAGCTAATACACAATAGTATCTTTAGATGCTTTGCTATAAACAATGGGTAATCTTAAAGTAAGGTCTAAAAAATTTCCAAGGGGAGAGAGAAGGGCATGACAAGGCAGATAAAGGCTGTGTTCCTAGATACAACAAAACAGTACGATCAAAATTTGTTGCTAGTGACTTAGAAGTATTTCTTAGAATGCTTTTAGTGTTGTGTGAAATGTTATCTATAGAGTAAAGATAAGCAGAATACAGGGGTTTGGTTCATGCAATGAAATAACAGGCATTAAGTATGCAAGTATTGTGTTTAGAGTCTTCCAATTCTTGTTATATCCTATCCAGAAACATAACACACACAGAAAACCTTTTGGACATAACGTCTTACTGGAAATCTCAGTCCATTAGTTGTTTCTTTCGTTGCCTCAAAAATTATATCTAGCCAGAAAGTCAATCTTTCTTGTCTAGGAGAATGTTCTATGGTGAGTTTCTTGAATCGCTGAATTAACACCAGATTCTGAACTAACGATCTCAAGTACCTAGAATGCATTGAATTAATGAGTTAACAGGGAAAATAAAATTTAACCAGATCTAAAAACACTTAACCGACTTATACATCAAAAAAAATTAACTGCAAAATTAAATGTACTTTAAAAGATACCATAATGGAAATGCTTCTGGAAAGAATAGCAAGTTTAGTCAAAATCTTAAGTCATAAGCTCATACTGATGTTCAGGAACATGATGTTCTTTTTGCAAAAGGGTATAGTTATGTCAGTAGTTACATGGGATTAGACAGGGTATTATGAGCTAGAAGATGGCGGAGGAGGGAAGCAGCAGCTAGTTAACCTCTGGAAATAATGGTTTCATAATTATTCACAATTGTTTCAAAAGGATTCACCACTAACTTCTGAATTCTTTCTTATAAAACATGTGCTTTAATGGGATATAAACCGAATAGCGATGGGTAACGTAATTACTTATCTTCCCTCTTTCTTCCCAAAACAAAAGAACAGAGTATAAAGTCATAATTATGTCCAATGTAAGATAGAAAAATCCAGTTCAGTTATGCAAGTGACTACAAGATTTTTTAAATTTCTCTGTTTTCCCATAGTTGGTTACTTGAGCTGCAGCCTTCTACCACATACCACACTGGAGGTTTCAGCTTAAAAAGTTTCTCTGCTGCTTGTACTGCTTTACCAACATCATTAGCCAGCATGCTCACACTGAAGAACTGTCCCACATCCCAGTAATTGTTCATTTTTTCTAGGCTTCCTTTTCTTCCCAATAAACTGTTTAACCGTACACCTGTAAAATTTCAATTAAAAACCATATTTTTCTATCAGTTAAACACTATTAAGTGTTTTTTATGGGTAAGTCTATCAGTAAAAGACTAGTAAGACTTGATTAAGCATTAGTGATAAAAATAAAGTGGAGCAAGTTTGTCCCAGAAAAAAAAAACCAAACATTGCCCACTACAGAGTCTGGGTCTGCAAATAATATCACTAATGCAGTTCAGTCAGCCAGAATATCAACCACATATAATGCTGAAAATCTTCTTGTTCTATGTCTATAGGCTGTCTCCTGACTCTCAGTGTAATGGGCATCTCTGCATCTACTGTGAGAGATCAGTGGCTAGAGGCTTACATAAGTCTACCCTAAAGTAAGGTCGAGGAAAATATTTAAAGTCACATTGGTAATTCTTCCTTTTCAAGGTTCAAGTATGTGCTTCATCAGGGTCTGATTCCAAATATAATGTTCAACTACTACCTTTCTAGGAAGAATTTTATGTCTGTTTCTATTATATGATTTCCTTATAGACGTATAGTGATAGGTTTTAGTTAGCATCCACATGGAAGATGTGAATCTAGGTAGACAATTAGTTACTGTCCTGACAGGCCCTTCCAGGTGATAGTTCCTGTGGATCTCTCAGCACAGGGACAACAGAAGCCCTTGGACCCTTCCCTGGCATCACCAAGGAGAGCTGGACCACACTGTCACTTCTTATCTTTGTCCCCTGTTGGCTGTGCAATGAGATAACCTTTGTGGTGCAGTAAAGGCAGTTTATGGATGGTGCTCAAGTTGGTTCTTCCTTGTTCCTCTCTTATCTCTGGGACCCTCTAGATGGGCCAAGTTACTAGAAAGCTTTTGCAAGGCAACAAGGAGAACAATGGCTGAAGATCTGTGCATGTTTTAGCCCACTGTCTGGGATATGCTTCTAAAAAGCCTGAACCACCTTTCTGTCTCTGCAACTCACTGCTATAAACATTGTTTTCATCACAGGGAGAAGGACAAAAAACTGTGTCTCTGGCACAGTGTGTGGATATTTACCTATTTTTCTCAGTTCCATGGAGCTTTCAAACTGTTGTCCTGCAACAAGCAACAAAACTGCAAGGTTAATTCCAGAATATAGAGTTGACTGGAGTTCAAATCCTTTGCGATACCTGTAGAGAAGAGTAAAGAGCTCACATATCACTGAATAAAAGAACTAAAATACTGCAAAGTTTTGGTAGGTGTTTCAAGGTGTTAATTCATTGTAAAGCTATATGGTTGGTTGGTACAAATGGCACTCTGAAGAGAGCACTTGAAAAAAAGTAGCCTTTTGTCTTAAGGAGAAAAACTTTTGCTTAGTTTTATGTCCTGCCACCTTGTGTCACTTTGTGAAAACAAAACTTAAACCGGTTACTGTAAAACTCTTAAATGCAATAGAGCATAATTTTAATAGATTATATATACGAGAGAAGCATTGAAAATATTAGTCTTTAGTGCAAGTTTTACAAAAAAGTCTCCAAGCTCTTTGTATTAAAGCTTCACATTTATGAAAGGTAACTGAGACACAGGCAACAAAGGCTGAATGCATGTCACTATCTGGTGCAGACTAAAGAGATTCACCTGAAGCCCATAACTTCACTACTACCCATGTTACCTACATTGCACTAACCATGTTGAGGTGATTTGTGGGGAAAAATAAGTGAGAGAGAGAGGTATTTTCACAGTTACAATACAAACCGCACATTGCTACATTACTGCACTCAGCAGTAGTTCGTATGATTATACAAAATTACACATGTGAAGAGCATGTCAGTGAGAGTCTGTGTGCACATGCATGCTTTACTCTCTTAAGGAGATTCATAATGCAGGTTATTAACATTTTTCCTATATACCATAGATCATTGATACCCTGGGGATCTAAGGTAGAAACTGTTCTTGCACAGAGGACCAACATAAATCTTATGATCGCACTTGCATTTCACTTTAGCCTTGAAGTAGATAAACTGTATATTTTCTCTAGGAAGAAGTGGGTGACTTCCTCCCCCCCATAAACTATGAGTATCAATACATATTTTTTGTAGTCTATAAAAGGAAACAAGGAAGCACATATCCAAAGACCTGGTGTTCAGTAAACCAATTACATGAACAAGACCCTGAAAAAAGACAGAACGAGGAGAACATTTGCTCTTCTAGTTCTTACAGCCCTGACTTCCATAATCAGAAGTCTGAAAAAGTTTTTAAGAGGAGATTTTTGTAGGCTTTTTTTGTTACCATTCAATAGCATGATCTCGACTTTCAGTGTCTTTACAGTCAGAATCAAGAAACATATCCTTGTAGATCCTCCCACATAAGCAAAACATATCTGGAGCAGGGTGATCACATGTCTGCAAGACTTGAAGCATAACTTGTAGTGCCTTCTCCCGGTCACCTGCATTGTTTCTTCTGAAATCAAGTACAGATAATAAAATAAATTAGTTCTGATCTGAAGCAGTAACTGCAAAATGGCGGAATAACATTATCCTCCACCTATCCCACAATCCATCCATCATTACTATATATAGACTTAATTTACACTGATATGTGAGTGTTGGTTGATTGATAAAAACCAAATGTGTTCTCCTATTACAGGATTCTGCTTCTAGCTCATATAAAGACCGATTTAAGCCTAGTAACTCCTCTATGAAAACAATCTGCCATCTCAATTCCTCCCTATATAGGCAGACATACTCTGCATATCCTGCTAGTGTTCATTCCTGACAATATGCACACAAAACAGCCATTTTCAGCATTCAAGCTGACAGCTCATTCAGATATGACTTGTAGTTATGAATCCAGAGGATACAAAGCCAATACCAGGCAGTACTGACTAAATACAGGAAAAGCCAGGTAATTCCTGTTTCAGACAACAGAATGATGGAGCTCAATATGGGCCTCTGAAATAAAAAAAGGAAAGGGTAAAACTGAACTGTATTTCTTTCTTCATTAAAATTAATCAGGTTAGAGAAAAATTTGGGAAACAAAAAGCTGTCATAAAGCTTCTTTTGACAAATATTTAACAACTGTATCAACGAGACATCAATGATTAAGTAACATTTCTGTTATTTATTACTAAACAGATCAGAATTTTTGCCTCCCTTCACTTTGTCATTTTTGTAAATTTAGAATCACTATTTACTGCAAAAACTCACTTACAATGAACAAAAATGTCTAATTTGCAAGAGTAATGCAAACACAGCTTTAGAGTTCAATAGCCACTTCAAAACATGTTTAATCACTGAAAAGATTTAAAATATTCAATAACACCTTTTCAGAACAGTTTACCAGTTTTTGATCCCTACCTACGTATCCAGGAACAAGCTTACAAGTACTGTGATTACTTTGTCAGCAATACCAGTAGCAGATAATGACTTCTGGCAAATTTATTATTTGCATGCCCTGAATGGATTAATATTTACTGTAAAGCAGCTCAGTGCCTTAGGTAACCAGCTGATGCAATAAGACCAATGACAACACATTATAGTAAAATTCAGGCCTGTGTGGGTGTTAGGTTACGGAGAACATCTAATAAGATTAAACAGAATTTTAGCTAGTTCTGTGCAAGCTTTATCCTGCCTTTGATGTCACTGGCTGAGTGTAAACTTTCAAAGTGGATACTTGAATATTTTTTAAAGCATTTTTTATTCAGATCAACTGTTGTTCTGAAATTAATATTGATCTCCTCTAATCACACAATCATAGAATCACCAGGTTGGAAGAGACCCACTGGATCATCGTGTCCAACCATTCCCACTAATCTCAAACCATGCCCCTCAGCACCTCATCCACCCGCACCTTAAACACCTCCAGGGAAGGCGAGTCAACCACCTCCCAGGGCAGCCTGTTCCATTGCCTAATGACCCTTCCAGTGAAGAATAACGAGAATAAAAGGAGAAAATTAGAGTGTTCTTCCAGTTTTATAAGAACTAAATAGAATTTTAGAAGAGTGTGGGTAAATCTATTGCACGGGTTAGTGTGCTCTAACCAAATCTGTTTTGAACTAATAAGACTTTCTCAGTAACAGTAGCCAAGTTTCACTGTTGTCAATAGGAACACAGAGAAAGTTGAGTAAACAGAGCTCAAAACAAAATTAGGCCCTAAAATCTAAGTCCAACAAGCCCCAGGCCATGTGTTACATGATTACAGAAGCTGGCATGAGTTCAAGCTTTTTCTGAAAATACAAAAAACACACTAGTGCCTAAGTTACAGTACTTTCACAATGATTAAAAAACCCACTGCTTCCCAGACAAGACAAACGTTGACTGAACCCTGCCTTGTGTGAGAACAGGTTAAATATTAATGATAATATTGAGGTGTTCTGATTGAAAAAGTGTAACTTTAATGATAGAATGCATAAAGCAAGACTGCTTAAAATAGGACAGTGCAGATTGACACTTCTGGACATCAAAGGATGAACTTGTACACATCAAATACAATACCAGGAGCATTTCAAATAATCAAGTTCTAAATAAATAGTGTACTAGCAGACTCAAAATGAAATTAAAGGTGTCTATCTCTTGTAAGATAAGAATAAAAATCATTTAAATGAGAATCAAATAACCTAAATCTGGCACAAGTATGCATTGATGTAACTGGACATTATTAAACAAAAATCTGTTTAGATATCTTTACACTAAATATTTTTCATTGGCAGCAGAATTTGATGCCTATTGGGCAATAACAAACCCAACACACCAATCAAATTTGGGAACAGTTATTGCCTTCTGAAGCAAACCCAAAAAGAGGCAAAATAACCAAACTAAATCAAACCAGAAAAACTACATCATTTTGGCTACAAGCAACTTCTCTACATCAATATGAAAATATACTGTTGGATAAACATGCATAACCTAACTTGAGTCACAAGAATTGTGGCTCGAATTTAGAAGCCCAGAAGGTACTCTGTGCTGCTGAGACACATTCCTGTCCCCATCTACCACTCCACAGTTCTCTAAGTCTCTCCTGCTCCAAAGTGCAAGAATCACTTGTTGAATTTGCTTCAGATCATTCACGTTCTCTCTGAGTTCGTACTAATGGAGAGAGGTTACAAAAACAGCAATTAATCATCATTTGCAGAAAGCAGAATTTCTTTACAAAGCTATCCTTCTTTTCCCTTCCTAAATTTACTTAACAAACATAAAAATTACCACTGCTCTCTCAGGAGGCCCCCTCAGTCACAAGCTGGTGGGGAGGCAGTGGAAGCATTTACAGAGATTTATCACTATGAATTCTCCTGTCTTCATCCTCTTCCCCAGATACGTGCTATTGACCACTGCCAGAGACAGGAATCTGGGCTAGAGGGAACTATACCCTGAGCCTGTATAGTCGTCCTTATGCTGTTTCTCTCCCCTCNGAAAACATAAAAATTACCACTGTTCTCTCAGGAAGTCACCTCAGTCACAAGCTGGTGGAAGCAGTGGAAACATTTACAGAGATTTATCATTATGCATTCTCCTGTCTTCATACTCTTCCCCAGACACATGCTATTGACCACTGGCAGAGACAGGAATCTAGGCTAGAGGTAACTATGCCCTGAGCCTGTATGGCCATCCTTATGCTGTTTCTCTCCCCTCACTCTCAAACCACATTCAGAAATCATACATGTATCACAGCCTCTCACCTGGCATAACAATGTCTTACAGCAAAACCCATATTCAGCAAAATCAAAATTCTCTTTTTTTCTTTCTTTCTGATTTCATAGCTTCTTTCTTTCCCCTCAAATCCATTCTCTTTTTCTGAATCCTTCTCTCTGCTGCAGTCGTTCGAATGAGTCCTAATTTTAAATATTCCTGAAACAGGAATTCTTCCTGCTTCACAGGCTGATTTCACCAGCTTTAGAGCACTGACAAGGTTACGTAGCCAGAACTACACTCAGGAACGAAGTCTTTGTCCAACAAAGTTAACAGGAACAGCATGGGTTTTACTGGGACAAGAATTAGTTCACTCTGTATGTAACAGCTGATACAATCTTTTCTTTCCACCTTTTTGTTCACATCTTCCCCTTATTGTTTCCATCTGTCTAGCTGGAGAAAATTGCACGCTACAGAAAGCCATATGTCACTGAAAAGTAATTTGCTCAAGGGAATCCAGTTTTGGTTTTCTTTATGTTTCATGTTGACTTATTGATTTGATCTTATGTTATTATTCTAAGGCATCTGTAATCAGATTTCTTGAAAAATAATGCACAAGGGAATAAATAAAACCATAAGCAATAATTCTGAAAACATTTGCCATAGAATAGTACATTCAAAAAGAGTAACCTGTTTCTTCCACTCTATTCCTATATAAAACTTGTGTATCATCTGATTTCAACCTTGAAGCAGCTATCACCAGTTTACTGCACATATTACGATATTAAAAATCCCCTGATTTTGGTCATCTTGCAGAGGAAATGTCAGCAAGACAACTTAATTGGTTACCATAAGTATAACCATTGATAAAATAACTGGCCTTCATACATGGTACTGTTTTCATTTATTATAATGTACTTTGCTTACAGTAATTATATGTAATTAATAATATTTATTTTGGATTTTCTTGAATAAAAAGACACTTCATTAAGTATGCCTATATGACTCCATGGCAGATGATCTGAACTGCTACTAACTGTACACAAATCTACAGCAAAATAGATTGCAAATAAAATCTTAATTATTGAGAAATACAACAACTCTTTTGAAATAGAGTTATCACACTTGTACTGTCACTTAAACAAGAAACTAATTTATGAGTTATGACACATTTCTCCAAGGCTGCAGTTTGACTGTAGAACCTTCAGTATTTGAAACAGCAAATGAGGAAAGCCAAGACTCTAAATTGGGCTTTGAGAATGGAACTAAACTTGCAAGTCTCCAGTTTTTTTTACTCTTGTATACACTTCAGTGCTTTATGCAAGTCACTCATATAAAATAAGAAAACCCATTATGTGTTTTTTACTAAATCTGAGTAATTGCAGAACAGGACATTTTAAATAGCCCAGTGTTTTTCAATGGGAATAATTTCCTAGAATTATCATTACTCATAATTATTAGTTATTTTCTACTTGCACCCTGTTATGCCCCTCACTTGCTAATTGGCTTATTTTATTATTGTACTGGATTACGCTGCTTGTTAAAACAGACCATGCTGAGTTAAATAACAGCGACTGCAGCTGCCCTCATCTTTACTGTAAGTGAAGATACAAGTGTCCTGGAAAGAGACTGAAGTCTTCACAGCTCTGGTCTCATGCCCAGGCTGGGTTTGGTTTTAAGCTCACTCTGTTTTCAACAGAATTTGACATATCATTTGGCCTTTTTGCAAGCTTCCAAAACTAGGTAACTCCAGTCTTGGTAATAAGGCCAATAGGAATATAATAAAAAATAAGTATACTGCATATCTTCAAAAACTTGAATATCCAGCCCTGAATTTGTGAAGTAGGTCCTAAGCAAACAGCCAGCTGAAAAGCACACATTTGAATTAACTATAAAGAGTTAATTATAAGTATAATTAAGTATAATAAGTATAATATACTTTATTTATCTACTATATATACTACAGCAACAGAAAATAAAATAAAATAATAAAGAAAAAGCATAATTTTTTATTTCTCTCTTAACCTCTCTCTTAACTTACTCTCTGCAAGTATAATTCAAAGAAATATATTGTAAAATTTTATTATCCACTGGTATTGATTATGATTTACACTGTTCATGTAACTTGCTCAACACTGAGATAATCTGAGGCAATATAAAACACAGAATAGGAAGTGGTTAATTTTATTCTAAAATTACTAAATAAGAGAAGATATTCTATAAACTTTTTTTTTAAAGCAACATTACAGTTATTGCTTTCTATAAAAGACTTGGTGGAAAACAATAGTAGGTTTAAAAAATGTTTAAGATCTTTCACTGTTGTTTTTTTCCCCAGATGGATCAAAAATTTAACTGTTGCTTATAATTAATACACATGATACTTTAAAACATAGAAATATTCTGATTTCAAACAAAAAAGGCAAGAATGTATGCATATAGAATACATTAATAAAGCATATTAAAATCACTTTACAGGTCCATCTTCCTTGAGAAGATTCTCAGGTCTTTCTAATTTAAAAGAAAAGGAAGAATAAAGCTCTAATACTAGAGAACCAGTTTTAGCACAATGCCATTCATGTACATAGTATTTCTACCTGTTTTTTATTAATAAAGAGAGCCATTGCACTTGATATTCAGGCAAATTACTTATTGGAAGGACAGCTGGATGAGTTCATACATTCAGGTTTTGTAAGACATCAAATTCAAGGGTGGAAGCTTCCACAAAAAACAGGTTCATTGACCAGCTCCTCTGTGTGCGAGTCTAGAAATTCATCAATAAAAGCACTCAACAGACCTCAGCTATAAGAGCAGTACAAGAAAGAGTTCATCTCATAAAAGCCAGGTCCTAAGGCCAGCACTATTAACCTAAGTCACTCCCATGAACTGTATCTGTAACTCATGCAAACCATGACATAACACATGGGAACACTCTTTAAAACTGCTAAAACTCAAAAAAATCCAGGAAAAACCCCAGAAACTCGGGTTGTCATAACAATGTAAATTCAGGCCCCCATATGCGTATTAGCCAATGTAAAATTAAACTGTCAGATCAAGTGCAGCTGCATGGTGGTCTTCTTTTGTTTGCTTAAACGATACATGACCATTGGTCATCTCACACAAGAGCTGATTTTACTGTGAGGTTCTGCCACGGACTTGCATTTGCCATAGGTGTTGAGGCCACTGCCCTGGGAGTTGGGATGCAGGTAAAGTAGAGGCTGGGAGATGCAGGAGAATGAACAACTATACACCTAAGGCAGCTGGAGGCCATACTGCACGACTGCCTTCTGGCTTTACGCAGGTCACTTCATCCAAAAGGCTTGCCACAGAAATGTGCATTCCTCGTTTTAAAGGAGGGCTAGCCTGAGACAATGAAGGTTAAATAATAAAATTGAGTTTACATTTATTGCTGAAGACAATGGGATTTTTTAATATGTTTTATTGTGCTTTATACTTCAAAAGAAAAAATCACACTGCAGCCACCTCAAGGTAAGAACCTTTAATTAGTGGAGTTCACGAATCTACTTGTATGTGTTACTTCCACATCTATAAATGTAAGTAAAACCCATTGCTCTATTTCTCCATGATATGGTCATAAATTACTCAGGTATTGCAACAATAAATACTATCATAGAACTATCATAGAATCACTAGGTTGGAAAAGAGCTCTTTGAGTCCAACCATGCAAACAGGAGTGAGAACATCCTTTCATGGCAGCTTCCATACTTCTCCTTACGCAGAGTTTGCCTTCCAGGGTATGTATACCAACAGACAGAAGCAACCAGCCATCTACAGCTGAAGCACCCAGCCCTTAATTGCACAGCATCTTACTTCATACCAAAGCTGTGAATACAAATACTGAAAACAGTCATATTGCACGTTTGGGATGAACTTACACCTAAAGATGTGTTCCATCCTACACCTAAATTAAGATACAATCAGATCTAAATTTCAGCTAGGAGACAACAAGGAACAACATCGTAAATCAACACACATCTGTATAAAAGAGAGCACTCTCTGCTTTGCTTGTGCATGGAGTCAAAATCAGTTAGCTTAAGACACTGGCAGAGGAATAGCCTTTTGCTCCCTAGGAGTTCTAAACAAGCAGCCAGGAGGGTGACCTATTTAGATAGCTCAGATTTGTAAACAAGCACAAGCCTGTCATTGCAAGCCATCATTATTAGCCTCAATACTATCAGACATAAGGCATAACAAATCTAAAATGTTCTCAAGGGTCCGCTCTGAAATGGAAGCCAGGGTGGAAGATAGCAATCCAGGAGAGGGGCTCTCCTTAGAAACCTGCTCTGTGAATCAGAGCACCAGAAATCCACATGAAAATGTCTGCCTCCTTGACATATGTTTTTGTACATTTCTGCACAGTACTCTGCAGGAAGCCCAGGCTTGCTTTGCCCATAACCCAAGTCAGGCTGGCCCTGAACCAGAAGACATGCAGCTAGGCTAGAATGGTGCCAAGTAAAATATTCCTGTTCCTTCCCTTAGCACAGCTTGTTATCTTGTACCCAGAACTGCACACACCTGTCGTTCAGATTGGGCTTGTGTCCTCTTGATGCACCAGCAAAGAGCTGAGGCTCTCAGAAACAATCCTCTACCACTTGCCTGCCACATCTCTAGCTCTATGCAGCACTAGAATAGAACTAACTTGAGAATAGTGAGTGAAATTAATGGCAAAGAGAACTCAGAGTGTCCAAGAAGAAATACATTAATGACTTTCTACGTTGATTATTATCACAGTTCTGGCACACTTCAGTATTTTGTTCTGGGTGGGCTGAATGGGTTGTACTGAGCAACGTTAATATTGTTCTGTATGCTGAAATTAGTAGAATATTAAGTGAAAATATCATTGTGTATTTTTATAAATAGATTCTGGTAGAACCCACTAAGAAAGAATTTGTTTTCAAAACATAAAAAAAAAGTGATTCAAAAATCCCTTAGAAGATGCTAAAAGCAACATTTTAGGGGTCAACTAAGTGAACCTATTCTGAAAATGTTCAAGTCTTAACTTTTGAATTTTGTTCACCATTGTGTTAGAAGAAGGCAAAAGCATCTGTAGCAGCTAAATTCTGCATTCTTACTGATGGAAAACTGATGATTTATTTCTGAAAGAATTTTTAAATAGCAATATTTAAATTGTTCTGAGAAGAACACAAGGAAACTCATGCTGCTTCAGGCTAGAGGTCAATTTAATTAAACCTGCTGATCAGGAAAGCAAATCCACGAACAATTCATTTTATACCAAAAGTGCCATTTTTTCATTTTATTTTTAAGCAGCCTAACAAGAAAATTATCTTTCATTAGGTGTGATAAATACCAGAACAAACTGCAAGTTACATAAATGGATTCTCTCCATCTTCCTGTATTCAGATCAAAATCTTCTGAAAGATATACTCCAACAAAACAAGTTAACAGACTCAGTAGATTTAATGGTCTATGATATCAGGAGTAGGATAATCAAAATACCCAGTGTTTACTTCCAGTCTTTAAAAAAAACCCCAAACCCTATATAAACTGAATGCACGGTATCAGTCACAACTATGCTGAATCCTCTACACACACTGTATTACTCACTACTACATCCTTTCAAAGACTTTAGCCTCCTTCACACTGAATCACTCAGATGATCATTCAACCTTTCAACAAACCTTCAACAGATCCTTCAAAAAAAAAAATATCACTGTTTTCTATCAACTTTTCTGTTGGCATGTACTGCATTCTTTGTTCCTATGTGTATGACCTTGCACATGGTTGCATGAGAATTACAGACTGTGTTCTCTAAAAAATAAATAAATCTAAAGCTGTGAGAAGACTTTTCTTTGCCATAGAAATAGCTCTTCTAGCACTTTATATAAAATGTCAGAGGAATTGCTTTTCTAGATTATTCTTAAATTCCTAATCCCTTTGATATATGCCATCCTGACACTACCCAGCACTAATTTTTAGTCAGACTGCAAGTCACAACTTCTAGTAGCATGTGAATTGCATGTAACGTATTACTTTTATTATTACACATGATTTTATTTGCATAAGATCTATTTTCTACAATGCAATCTTACTATAAATTCTATAGAAATGAAGTAACTACTATACATAAGCACTACAAAAATCTGTAGCTAAATAGAAGAGTTCAATAATATTTCTGTGTGTCCTAATCCAGCGACATGCCCACAGGTTCGGATCACCTTTCAGCCTTTCAAGGAAGCTGCATCATGAATGTGTACTCACGGGTCAAGCAGTGCTTTTTACTTATTATTTTAATAATTCATCTAACTCTGCTATACTAAATTTTTCAAGATGTCCAGAGTAATCAGTTACTCAGAATAAACAATCACAGCCTGACCAAGACCCACTGGTATCGTTCAAGACTTTCACAATCTACTCAAATGGCCTTTGGAACAGATCCACTCTCATCAGGTCCATGACAAAAGGGTGGCTGTTGGAAAACAATGATTTCAAAAGTTACAAGCTGTTCTGGTGTGCAGGAAGTATGGTATTAGGGAAAGATGACTGTGGTGAATATGAGCGTGTGCAGCCAGGGAAAAGAATTCGCTATTATTTGCACTATGTACTTATATATAAGCCAACATGGAACAGCAATAAAACGATACAATCTCAGTTCATCATCCTTACCGATTCAACGCAAAAGCATAATGAAATTTAATGTTGTGTTGATCAGCCAGATCACAGGTAGGAAGTGTTTCCAGTGTTTCTACGAGCTTTACCATTGCATCATAATCCTGGTATAAATAAATAAAAGAAAAGAAGAAAAAAAGAAAACAGAAGAAATTGAGAGCAGAGGAAAGCATCGCTGAACTAATATGTATAATGACTGTTAGTATCTCAGCTGACTATTCCTGGAAGAGTCTGTGAAACAGACACAAATTCTGTGTAAGGAATTAAACAGGGAAATTAAGCAAGTCAGCTGGTTGTGCCCTCATTTTGGTTTCTCAGGGGTAACCGCATATACGTTGCTGAAGAGGCCAATTTATTGACAACACAAATGGCCTCACATTCCTTAATTTGCTTGTTCAAAACATGTTTCCTGATGACTGCATCTCTCAGTTAAGATGATCTTTCAAAAGAATGAGAATGACCACCTGAGGCAATCAAAATGAAGTTGCATAAATCGTTGCAAGAAAATGTGCATCTCAGAAGGGATAATTGAGTTACAAAGGATGACCTGGTCACTCACTGCTCTCACATTCCATTTATACTGATAAAATAACCAACACAGCTCCCCAGTGGAAAAAAAAATTCAATAGAATGGTTGAAAATATATTTTAAAAGGGATGTCAAACACACAGACTGGCAGTTTGGAACTAGAGTACACAAGCTGTGTTTTAGCAAAAGTAGAATTTATGTAAAATAAAAGTCAAGGAAAGAAGGTGCAGTTATCTTTTAAAGACAAATTGTACTACCATTGAGAGAAACATGTCAGCTTGGGCACCTCTAGCCAATACAATGGTCACAACAAATGCATATACTTCATTGCTAAACATATCTAGAATCATAGAATATCTGACTTTCGGAGAAAGGGAGGAAAGAGAGGGAAGGGAGCAGCAAAAACCTTGCTTCTGGGGGGAATTTAAAAAAAAAATTCCCCATAGAATCAAGATTTTAAAGGTTAGAAATTACTAAAAGCAAAGGAGGAGACCTCAAGAAGTCACTTAATCTATGTTTCTTGTTCATGGGCCACATGAGTGAGTCTAAAGCCCCTTAAGCTGCCCAATAGACAAGTCAAAATGCTAAAGAGTGTAACAACATAGAGTCAGGTTTGAATCACTGTTCAACAAACAATGAAGTACAGAGCAAATAAGAGACAAAATAGCAGTAAAATAATTTTCCTTAGTCTTTAGGAACTTACCTGAATATCTCTGTAAGAAAGAAGCAGGTTTATGACAATGTCAGAAGTCAGCAATTCAGTATTATCCATACGAAGTTTAATCCTGGCCAGCTCCTTAGCCAGTTCATCTCCTTGATACTTCTCTCTAGCTTTTCTAATATCACTTAGCAGTGTTTCTTTATAATAGGCACTAAGGAAATAAAAGATAGATGTAAGGGAAGAAGAATGCTATACATTTCTTACAAAACATGGGTATATTTCTAATATAAAGCATAATTTCTAATAAAGATAGCATTTCCTCAGAGTGAGGAATGTTTCCATATTTTTCACTAACTCATAAATATTCTACCTTGTGCCACCTCAGACTGTGGGGCTATATATCAATATGTTTATAACCAGGATCGTGAGATAATTTTATCAACACTTTACTGACCATGGCATATGTAGTACACTGTATCTGAATCATAAAGAAGGCGTCAACGGGGATAATGAAATGACACAGGAAGGTCCAGTGTGATGTAAAGGTGGTACATGATTTTATCATGAATGGAGAAAAGAGGTTTTCAAACAAAGAAACTGAAACAAAAACAAGCCACCAAAAGCTGATTTAGCTGCAATTTGTTTGATGAAAATAACTCCTAATGCAGGCAGGATCTCTGTAAAAGCCCCCAGTAAGTGTATCTTAGTTACAGTAACATCAGTGTACAATGTAGCACCAGTTTTTGTAAAACACAAATCCACATGCACATTATCAGTGTGACAGCTATAAATGACCTGAACAGGCTACTTAAGAAGTAACTTAATCTGGGGCAGCTGATGGAGTCTATACTTTGGAAGTTAGCACCTCACCTGACAGATAGTCAAGTACATACAGGACTTTTTTTGCTTACAAATGTTTATTGCTAAGTATTTAACTTTGCTTAGCGTAAGCCCTATACACAGTAAAGAGAACCAAGTTCTCTAATACATATTATACCTTACACACAACTTATGTTTATAACGCAAAGCAGTAAGGTCACACTATAGTAAAGCTTTCAATAGTTGTTTTAATGTCAGTGGAGGTTAGGCCTAATTCACCATGGATTTCCAGTCTCAGGTTTGTATCCAGCACTGCCTTTTACTAGGCTAATGATAATTAGCGCTTCCATGCTAAGCAAACTAAAGGGGGATACTGGGATAATGTTTTTCAGAAGTATTTAAATTACATAGGAATGGGAGTCTCATGACCAAAAATGATGCAACATATAACCTCTTCAAACATATTCAAGTTTCTGGCAGGAATAAGGGATCACCTAGCTACATCTTCCTCTTCACAAGGATCTACAACAACAGTGTGAAATTCTGCAGCGGTACAAATGGCTCTTTCAGGCGCTTCAGCCTGAAAAAAATGCTTTACTGTAGGACTTCACAACACAATTATCAAACCAAAATCACCCACCATCTTGGGCATAAATGTCAGAGACAAAGTAAGCAAGTTGCTTTGGGCAGCTGGTGCCCAGAGCTCCATTTTATAACGATACAAACACTAAGCAGTACCAACATCTACTACTACCAGGAACACTGTTCTACTAATTTCACTCGTCTGCACTGCTGACCCCAGCTTTCCTGTATACTGACCAACTTCAATGAGTTTCTGCCCTTCCTCTTGTACCTTTTGTCAAAGTGGGTCTGTGTTGTCTGAATGCAGCCTCCCCACTAGCCCTGTTTTGGAAAAGCTGGAGGAAGCCTGTGCTTCTTCAAGCCAGCAATATCCCAGTCACTGCCCAGCAAAGTACCAAAGAATAGCACACCTGCCACAAATGGAGCTGTAAGGAACAAGGGGGGGGTGTGAAGGGTCATATATGGGATCCTAAGTGTGCAACCAGGTAAGAAACAGTTTTTTGGATAAGCCTTTTACTTGGGTAGGATGGCAATATGGAAAGAGGAGGAAATCAAAGGGTCCTCAGTGCTCCCTCATGCTTCAGACACTGGAAAAAATAAAACCTAAAAGCTCAGCCTCTCCCAGTTTTTTCCAGAAATGCAAATAAAACCAGGCAAGTTGCAGAGTACAGGGTGAGAAATAGAGAAAAGGAGATTTTCATCTCCAGTCTCAATTCTCAGAGCTTCAATAATCCCTTGTAGAAGTGGCTGAGCAGTACCATGTTTATTAGGTGAAATCAGAAGGCTCATATTAAAAAACAAAACCCGAACCATGGAAGTCACACTTGATTGCCCTTTGCTGCTATATATATATATACACACATACATACACAGACACTCATTTGGTGACAGTCTTTGGCTCTGAGCTATATGAAGAGGCTGTGATCTTATCTCTTATTACAACCTCATGCACGGTAATTTATACTTAAGCATTTTGCCTTACTCATGGATCGCCTTTGCTTACTGGTATTTCAGAAAGTAACCATAAGTCAATTTCTAGCGTAACATGGTTAGTTAACTGCACCAACTGTGGGACACTGATACAGAAAGCACTAAAGTTACCAGATTTTTTATCACTCTATTAAGTGTAGCTAAAAAAAACCATAAATAAAACCTCAAATGCTACTCAAGATTCTGCATCTCTTTTTCATAACATTGAAAAGAGGCTATCAAAGGTTCTGCAGGTGTGTTGTAAAATTACCATGATCTAACATTAATATCTTTGAGAAGGCTGATTAACTTGTCCACCAGTGGGACACAAAGAGGCCCCAAGATGTCATCCCAGCTGTGCTGCATATACTCAGAAGCTCTTCGTTGAGCATCACTTTCACAGTAAAAGTAGTCTTCACAAGGTGTGACGATGTATGGAATAAAATAGTAATTGCCACTGGAAGCCTAAAAGAAAAACAGACACAGTTTAGAAAACAACTGAAAGTGGAAATATGCTTGTGTATACACAGAATCTTCTACTGTCAGGAAAAATGGATAGAGTTTGTGTACTATTAAGCTTTAGCATGATGTTTAACACAAGATTTGTGAGCATTAAATTAAAGGAATTTTCTGTGGAAGAGTTACAAATACTAACAAGGGTGATGAACAAGGTTCCAGATCTGTCAACTGACAATACAACAAAACTGTTTATTTTGTCTCATGTGAGACATAGACACTAAGAGGGTCTGGCAGTTACAAGCTAACTTTCTGCTCCCAAATTTTTAAAGCCAGAGATGTATTTGTATCCTGTAGGCTCACTCTGTGCTAAAAAGAAGATGAAACAGAGCTCCTCATAGAGAGACAATAAGAAAGAAACACAATCATTGGAAGGATTTTATGGACATACCTAATCCAGTGGAGTCTACAAAATATCTGCTGTATCCTGCCATTAAACACTAAACCAACCAACCAACAAAACACTGAAACATTTTGCAAGACTTTTAACACAAAATTCTAGAAGTAAAACCCACTTAAGAAGTATAAATGAGATTAAGTGATGAAAATGGAGAGGAAAAGGAAATACTCTTCAGAGCCCCAAACCAGCAAGTCCAGAGTCTTCAGCTACTGAGCAAGACCCCAAAACCAGAAGAGTGCAAAGTTTTCCACAGCAACAAGCATCAATATCCCATTTTGAGCTACCACAATTCTCTGCTGTTCAAAAGAAAAGCAAACTTGCATTTCAGAGTAAACAGAATCATAGAATCATAGAATCACCAGGTTGGAAGAGACCCACTGGATCGAGTCCAACCATTCCTATCAAACACTAAACCATGCCCCTCAGCACCTCGTCTACCCGTGCCTTAAACACCTCCAGGGAAGGTGAATCAACCACCTTCCTGGGCAGCATATTCCAATGCCCAATAACTCTTTCTGTGAAAAACATTTTCCTAATGTCCAGCCTAAATCTCCCCTGGCGGAGCTTGAGGCCATTCCCTGTCATCCTGTCCCTTGTCACTTGGGAGAAAAGCCCAGCTCCCTCCACTCCACAACCTCCCTTCAGGTAGTTGCAGAGAGCAATGAGGTCTCAGCCTCCTCTTCTCCAGGATAAACAACCCCAGCTCTCTCAGCCATTCCTCATAAGGCCTGTTCTCGAGCNACATCTCCTAGTCTGTAGCTCTGCATAGGGTTGTTGTGCCCCAAGTGCAGGACCCAGCATTTGGCCTTGTTAAACCTCGTGCCATTGGACTCTGCCCAGTGGTCCAGCCTGTTCAGATCCCTTTGCAGAGCCTCCCTACCCTCCAGCAGATCGACACTTCCACCCAGCTTAGTGTCATCCGCAAACTTACTAAGATAGATAGGAGCACTGAAGCATGGATAAATACGACAAATTTGACAAAATCAACTACTACTAAATACCCTTTAACTGTTACCTTGGACATATCAAACACATACAGCAAAATCATACCTTTCACTTTTCACATCTAAGCCTACAGTAAAGTTATAGCCATTTAAAGTCACTTTGAGCAATGCGAAAATGTTGAAATGATGGAAAGAATGGCTATGAAGATGATGAATTCTTATATGCATTAATAAACTAGACAAGAGAGAAACTGTTCACAGGAAGTAACAATGTAGGGTATTCAGCTGCTAAAACTAAAGATGAAAAAAACCCTGTACAGTACACCCTGTTGCTAATCTGAATCTGTACGGATTTAGAATTTTAAATTATTTCTAACAGAGAAAGATCAAGCAACATTCCTTCCTTGTAAACTCTACAGTAGGTATCTCTGTTGTAACAATATAATTATCTGTTGCAATGTTATCTTTACTTCCTACTGAAAAAGTTAGGACAATTGCAACTCAAGTCACCAGTATGTTAGAACAATTCAGTCTTGGGTTTATTCAGACAAACACTGAGTTCAGCTCAATGCAAAAGCTGCTTGTGTATAACCTCTATTAATAAACTTGTAACAATGAATTAGTTCTTCCTGTAACGGAAAAAAATAAAAAATCCAATATGAAAGTATGATGTACCTTGTGACACAAAAAGAGCTGCAGTTATCTACTGAAAAAGCAAAGCAATTTTCAGAAAAAAATTAAATGGCACGCATGAAACACTGTATTAATCCTACTTAGCCAAGATCTCATCTATTTGACTTACATTTCTTTCCATTTTTTGGACAGTGAGATCTACACAATTAAAACCACATTTTTATCCATGACTGACACATTTTTGTGTGCAGAAGTTACAAACCCTGCACATATTTAAGCACGTCACCTTGTCTGAAAGGCAACCAGCTCCAATATTCTAGCTTCTTCTGTCCAGCATTAATACATAATAAATTATAAAGCCCCTTCATACAGAGTATATGGCCTTTCTATGTGTTTTTTCTCATCCTCATTACATAAAAAACCTCTTCTGTCCATCACCTTTTCTTATACCATCAAAGGATAGAGATGGCTGAAAATATCCTTGCTTCTTCAGATTATCTACTCAGGCTGCTGGTCTCTGACACCAATAGCTAATCATTGTGAAAATTTCTATCCTGTCATACTCTAACTATTCCTTTTTAAAACAATTAATAAATGGCACAATTATATATGAAGTAATATATAACAATTCCAGCTGCAAATGTGTATAACCTATAAAACATGACCTACTTAATTCCAACAGAATCACAACTTCATAGCTTATAAAGACTGCAAGCTGAGCTGGTTTATTTGAGGATTAGTAATTAAGCTATTTTTACCTTCCTGTTTTGAGAAATGTTTAGATTAAAAAATACAAAAACCCCAGGCAGACTGAAAAAAAGAAAAGCTCTCAATAGCTCATTGTCCATTAGACAATGTATGCCCAATACGCTATCAATGAAACTTCGGTATTCAATCACAATACTTTAAAAACTACTACCAAAAAAAAAGCCAAAAGGTTAGGGACATAAACAAACCACCCAGGGAAATGACTGCAAGTAAGTTGAGAGAGAAATTTGTTCTTCAGGGAAAAACAGTTAAGGGGAGTGAGCACAGAGCCACGCTTTTGCTGAAGACCTGAAAGCATTAGGACCAAGTAGACCATTTTTATAGGCTCTAGACAAGACAGGCCAGATGTAGAGTGCTTTTTGTCATAAAATACTCCTCTAAACATTTTGCTAACGTTGTTAAAAGTAAACTTTTGACCTTAGTAATGTAAACAGTTTTTTTAATTGTACTGCTACATTATTCCAGTGCAACTGTCTCTTTGTGACAGAGGTGCTACACTAAAATTAAAGGGCTTTCTTTTCCAAATAAACAATCTTGAGTAAAATCTGTGCATTTTTAGAAGGGAATTATGCCTGCACAGCTAATAGCACAATTAATTCACTTGAGCCATGTAGTTCATTTTTCCACTTAGTCGGGCATCAAGAGTGCTAGGAGTGCTTACCCTACTTTACAAAGCAGTTAGAAGGAAAACCTGTAGGATGATAACTGAAAATGAACTGCATTCACTCAAAGAAGTCACAAGTTTAATGCACTGTTCTCTTAAGAATTAAGATTTTCACAGCAGTTTTCTGTGACAACACATTCCTATCCATCTTGCTGTACAGGTGACTAAAATATTACAAATTTTGTAAAAATACCTCCTCTTCTGAAATTGAAAAGTATGCAATATATTTATGTGAAGATTGTGAAGGTTGATTATAACAAGCTAATAATTCTGAATGCCTGGGATCTGACTTGCACAATTCTTAAAACATCGTTATACAAAAATGCGGAAAAACACAGTAATAAAAATGTATATTTATTCAACAGAATACAGATTAACATGACACGTACTTAGCCTATCAGATTACCACTGTGGTATTCAAGAGGTATTTGAACTTGAAGCTTTGTGGTTGGCAAGCTACTCCAAATTGAAATACAACAGTAAAGAGGAAAACACCACCACAAACAGCATAAGGATCAAAAAGACAGACATGACACATGAATAGAGAAATTATTAAAGAAAGAAACAATGGAAAATGAATATAAATATTTATAACAAGTCCATATTTACAAGGCCAAGAAAATAGTGCAATACATTGCCACCTAGAATATAAGATTTCTGTATACACGATTTGTCTGTATCTCCTTAAGTAATCTTTAAGATGCTTTCAAGCCTTACTTTTATCTACCTATCAGAATCATTACTTGATTAGGTATCTATATAATCCAAACATAACAAATACGCATCTCTTGAGATAGTAACTTTTCAATTAAAACTTCCATTCATAAATAAAGTTCAAAAACCTTATTTTTCATTATATTTACAGTAACAGTGGCATATTTCATGATTAGAAACATTAGGAGTAATATTTACAGGGTTACCCACTGCCTTTGTACTATTTTCCCCCAAAAAGAAAAATGCTTGTCTGTACTGAAGGCATTCACCCTCCTGTTTCATTATGTGTCCTTTTGCAAACTCTTTAGTACTTCTGCTGCCTCAAGCTTTTTTAAAAATACATATTTAAATTACCATAACTTACAAACTTTTATACACTTTTATAATGATCAGAAAATAAAAAATATAAAGCTACTCCGCAAAACTATTTCTACAGATTATTAAATTCAAATAACATAATCATATCTTCAAGTCTAGGCTTAACTCAATCCATTGGGGCTATTAAATTGGAGAATATGAGTACAAGTGCCAAAATCTTTCTATGTAGTTTTCTTATGTGATCATTGCCTGGAAACAGTAGATACACTCTAATTTATATAGCTACTGAAACTCTAAAGAGACTTTCTGCCAATTACAATAAAAATTCCTTGTAGCAAGGATAAATTACAGTCCTGTTCCTTTAGATCAAGGAGAATTTTTGCTAATGACTCCTTCACAGCCCAGACATTATTCTCTGCTTACTATGAGAGCTGCTAGAGGATTTAATGAAAAAAAAACACCAAACCCATTTAAATCTCTGAAAATACTTCATCGGGCCCATGGGCCTAAGTATACTATAATAAACTTTTGGGTTTAATAGGCAGCTTACTTTCCTTTAAATACCTTCCCTGAAAGCAATTAACGGGGTTATTCGTATTTCTTCAGGCACACCATCAGCTATAGAAAAACTAACTATTAAGACTTCGTCTTTATATTCTGTACTTGCCACAATAATTCTTCCAGAGTGGGATATTCTCGTTTGTATTCTCAGTGTCACATTCAAACAAACAGAATGGATCACAGTCTGTATCTCAAACTATGTGCAGCCATTCCTAGAACTATTGCCAGGAGGACTGTACATTTTGCTTCTTGACTCCAGCAATTTTTAAAAAGCTCCTTGTGCACTTCACTGCATCTTGGACTTTTTGTATGCACTGTCCGTTAAAATTCTGTAGAGGGAGAGGAAATTTCCCTATTAAGAAAAAAAATTCCCAAGATGTAATTTCAAAATAAAACAATTTTACCATGGATTTTGTCTATTATGTTGGTTTGGGGGAAGATTTTTTTTTCAAATTTCTTTGCTTTTAAAATCCATGAAATTTCATTAATCTAGTAAATCAATGGTTATTTGACATCTAAAGAAATTACAAGGCACAAGATCAGTTTCCAAAGATATATTTATTTTTCTATACCTTACAGTCCAGTAGCATCCACTGTGCTATCAAACCTTGATTCTTCCATCGTGACACAGGAAAGTATTTATTCTGCAAGACTGCATGTTTGCAATTTATTTCATTGATAAAAATTTTAACAGAAACTAGGAAGCTGCGTATCTTCCCTAAGTAAAATTAGCAGACCCTCAAAGCTCAGAGAAACGCTGCAGAAGGAAACCTGGGACACTGAATCTTGACCTTGAATTTCATGCCAGGACAATCCTTTCTTGGGAACTGAACTCCAATAGCCAATAATTCTTTCCATTTGTATACAAGTGTGCAATAAATTATCAATACAGAATTTAAATTATTGTTTGTTTGGGGGAGGCAGGCAGAACTGAATCACACTCCCCATGTGATTTTATCCCCAAAACTTCATTCCTGGAGGGAAGTTCTCCTACTCATACATTATTTTTTTCAGACAGTAACCTATTAAATCTCTCACACTCACACCACCACAGCATGCTGCTGTATAATTTTCACTGTTAGAGCTACTGCATTCAGGTCAAATCCCAAATGAATTGCTGACCTTTTTTCTATGCATTGTTTTCAGCTGTATGTCCGGTTTCCTTGCTCTTGCCTCCTACTTGATGCTGAATCAGCAAAAGTTTTCCTTAAAAGGAAAATACCTATTTTCTTCAAGGCTTACTTGTAATATATAAAAGAAAACTACTACATAGGTCACGCTACACATTCACCTTCTCTGTATCTTTAACACAGATCCACCCCTATTCTATGCTATGGTTTTTTGTGCCTTTGTCCATGACTTAAGATTTGCAGAATGTATTGCAAATGTGAGTGCAGAAAAACCTCAGAGATAAGCTCCTAGCCACAGCAGCCAGCACAGATAGTGTCACTTGTGCTACTGGAAAAATGGTGTGCAACCTCAGTTGTCCCCCTTCCCTTATTCACACCTGTGCAGACAAAGCTAAGATGTAGACAGGACTTCTCTTCATAAGAACAGCAATGGCTACATGTGGGTTACTGGAAGTCTTAGCAGATCAAGTATCTATCCTCTTTCTAGGGCATCTACGCCCTAATAAAGAGGGGATTTTAAGCTCTTTCTGCTATTCCACATCTATAGCAGAGGCATAGCCACATTTTTCAATGAGGAAAAGTGAAAGGAAAATACAAAACCTTGGTTGCATGGGTATTAGCTGTTGTACTTAACAGTCAGCATTTATTCTGAAATTGTTAAGCAATTACATACTTGATCGGACACAGGAAATTCACACCAATCCTGTACCTAATTAACTGGCACAGCAACTCTCATTAGCAGTTAACTTCAAACAAGTCATTGCCCATCCCATATTGTTGTAAAATATTTAACAAGTAATGAAGCAGTGGCTCTGTATCGTGGCAGGACAAACTGCCTGCCTCTCCTGACAACTCTGTGGATCTGAAAGGAGGGGAAAGCACTTGCCTATTGAAGTCAACTCCAACTGAGAAACACATAAAGTTTTAACCTATTAACTATTTAGCTTGCTAATGTTTGTAGTAATTTCTGATTAACAAACTGATAAAACAATGCAATATGGGATTGCATTTCTCTAATAAAAGAGAATATGAACAACTTCAAATAACACAGAAGGGTCAAAAATCCATACTTGGTATTACAATAATTTATTTTTCCCTCACCATATTTTACTCATAATTGCTCTCTTACTTTAAGCACTTTAAGAAAGTGGGTTAGGCAATCCTTCCTTTTTAAAGGAAGCATCAGGACATTAGTTTCAGGATGCCTCCCTGCCCATTTTGCTAGCCATGTGTGCTTATAGGTCTAATACTAGACACTTCTGTAGAAAGCAGATCCATCTTTTCTTCTCTTCCACATGAAGGCAAATACCTCCCTGTGTGGGAGAAAGAATCTGCCAAAAGAAAAAAATCACAGGCTGCTAATCTGTTTGCATTAGGCTGACTTTGCCACTGTCCTCTTCGCCTTTATTCTCTGGAATTACCACCAAATAGCTCAATCTCAATCCTCCCTCTTGCTTGGGAGGGGAAAACACATGCTTGAGACATTTTGATCATCTACCCATTGATGGATAGAAGCATTCACAAGAAAATCTGCTTCATTCTGAGGCACCCCTTCGCAAAGCTACAGACCAGTAAGTGCAGTTCACACCACCCAGGTAGAACTATTTTAAAGATCACCAAGATGGACAGGAAAATGACCTGGGTTTACTCACATGCTCATCTGATCTATCTTTAGCCTGCATGCCACGCTGTGACCAAGTACAAACAGCATCTCAAAATAAACTGTTGTGACTAATTCATTATCTCCTCTAGTACTATTTTAAATTATTAGCAAACTCCAAGAACATTCTATTACATTCTGCTTTACTAGTCCTGCTCTATATTCTTCTGAAGAAAACAAGTATACAGTGAACACAGGGAAAAAGAAAGGAATAAACATAAGTTTAAGATTTTTGCAGGTTCTGTAATCCTCCAAATGAAAGTGTAGGGTGTTTAAGGGATCATCAAAGGAGCACCAACACGATGTGAAGTATGACAAAATACACCATTGTCTAAGATAGCATGGCATACTGCAATAAGCCTAAAATAACCACTAAATTTTATCTTGGTTCAGGTTCACTTACTTGTTTAGTTTTACTTGCATCAAGGGTAAAAATATTTTTCATTTTGGGAAATAAGTTTTTGCATTCTTAAGTAAAATCTTTTCATTTGTGAGGAAGAGGATGGGTACCTAGTAGCGAAAATTATTTGAGATACAAGAGTAAACCCTATTAAGGCGACATCCACACATATACTTGCACGAGTGGGTGAAAGTGGTAGAGGGAGAAAAAGAGTGAATTTCTGAATTTCAATTTTTATATGTAAATCTACATATATAACAAACATCTGCTAGAATTTTTCCAGAACTTAAAAAGGAACTTCTAAACATAGTGATTTTTTTAATCTAGCTTTACTTTGGAAAGGGAGTCAACAAGATTTTCAGAAGTCTGAATTGTACATAGATAAAACAGACTTTTTTCAATCATATAAAGCATATATATGATTGGTAGTTCTGTTGGTAAAAATGTTGTATCTTCATTCTGTGTTTTAAAATGCATGTAGATTTAATACTTACTGTGTTTTTCTGAGATACCATATCCTGGAAAAAAAAAGATAATAAAAATGTTGATTCATTTTTACTAGGAATTATTTCACATAAAAATAATTGGTATACATATACATACACACATAGACAGACAGATGGCTTCTTCATAGCATACCCCATATTTCCTGCCACAGTAAATTCCAAGTAAAGGGACAGAACAACATCAAAAACAGTCTTAGTAGTTCAGGTCAGGAAAAAATTAGCAATTCAATGAAGAAACATATTAAAAGAACTCCTCAGAAGATGAAGACAGCTGTACTTGCCAGTAACTGGAGTTTCTCAGGCTGGATACTCCACATACCCAGTTACACTCCAGGCATTTGTGATAAAATAAAAACAAAATATTCCTCTTACAACCTAATTCTTCTCATTTTGAAATTTAAAGATATATACAGAAACTATGAGGCAGATGATAAACTAATGGGCATTTAAACCAAACGTCAAAGACTTCCAGTTTCTGATAAGCAGCCTCCTCCTCATTCTAGTGTTGGCTTAGATTTCCAATGAACGTTGCTCAGTGAAAATAAAGAGATCTCCAGGTAAGTCACCCAACAAATGTTAGATGCAGAGTCATTTCTAAGTAAAGTTATTGATATAATTTAATTGTGCATGCTCTGACAATCTAGGATGATTCTGCTTGAGTAAATTCACACATGACAGCCTGATATCCTCTTCAACAACCACTGCATAGAAATGATAGTGCCTATGCAGCCTTTTCCTCAAAAACAGACAAAATATTAGGGACCATCTAATAGATTTAGTTCTGCAAATATGAACCTCTTAAAATTTGGGTTAGATATTCTTTTATATGCTTGGAACCAGGCTGTTCTGTTGAAGCTCAAGGGACAACTCTTGGGAGAATTTCAGTATGCCTCCCAAGAAATAAAGCATATAAAGTCAGGCTACCTGAACTTCATAGATCATCCTAGGGGAAGCAACAGCAGTCATGAATACTGCCTTTATAATGCTTAGGCCTTTATAACTCTTAAGAGGCACTCTCAGCAAACTATATAGAGTAAAGCAATAAATTCCTGAAAGGGGAAAAAAAACTCTGATGAAATTAGTCATAAACCTGAGAATAAAGAAACATCAGCAAATGATCAGATATACACATGAAGGTATCAAAACCTAAACAGAATTGCTGATTAACTTAAACTCCAAATAAAATACCTCAGAACAAATATAATGGAAGGCTTAGACATCCGAAATACCACATATCAGAAGATCAATACGTCTACCTACCTAATCAAGTATCTCCAGCAGAGCTTTATTTACTGCAGATAAAGATCTTTCTCAACAGGGAGAAACAAACCCAGCACCTAAGCCACAACATGTGTCATGAGCTGTTATTCACTGAAAGACCCCAAGTACAATCCCTACTACCTTCTGAAGTATTCCTAAGAAAGAGGTATAAGCCTATTTGAACGGTACCCAACACTGAACTGGGCAGAAGAGGTATCAAGGACATCAGGGCAGGACTGAACCAGCACCCTGCCTAAACTACTCTAGCACTTGACCTCTTCTACCTGGTTCCTGCAACTTAAATCAAGCTTTCTGATCCCATAGTAAGATACACCAAGGTCCTGTGTGGGGCAAGGAGGTTATGCAACAACTGGGAGATAAGAAAGACATCAGTGACACTGATAAAGCTCCTAGCAGAAGAGACATGAAGGCAGATAACAGCTCTTCTAGCCATAATGATGTAGTCATGTGCCAATATCCCCAAGTCCACAGACTTGTCCCTGAGCTTTACATCCTTGGCAAATAAAGCCCCAGAACTGACACTGCAAAAGACTTGCAAGTTCTGGCAAGATACAACCCACAGATAGATGCAACCGTGGAGGTCATTCAGCACTCCAGTTATGGAGCAGGTGCTGGCATATGTATTTGCAACAAAGTACAGAAATCAAAGCCATTCACAAGAGGTCATCATTGAGTAGAGACAAACAGAAGATGTCTGGCTTGTGCTTCCCAAACTTTGGCACACCACTGGGAGAACCAAGTTGATCAAAGCAACTGAGTGATGAGCATTAGAGAAAGGCAGAATTGTTCTATTGAAAACCAGAAACAAAAGATCTCTTTGCTGTCAGGTATACTAACAATACAGGATGAAAAGTTGCATGCCTGCCCACCCAGATTAGCTAGAGGAATGGAAGGCATGCAAACATGTCTTAGCACATATCTGCAAGGATAGTCTCTTCAGCAAGAGTGGGAGAGGCTCCAACTCTGAGTCAGATGGAATGTGAATGTGTATGGGGACCTGAAGAAAGGAAGTATGGAATACTAGACACATCAGAGTAAAATTTATGACATTGAGAGCAGAAAAGAGGTAAGAGAAGCTGCAATAGAACAGAGCTTTTCTTGGAAAAGACAAGTAGACTCATACAAAATTAAGATTAAACTCAATATTCTTATAGGATCAAGAGAGCTTGAAGAATTCCAAAAAGGATTTTTGGGCACTGGTGATGTGAAAAATACAAAGCAATTAGTGACAATAACTCAAAATAAGGAAAAAATCCACAAAGCATGAACAAAGGTTGCTCTCAGTGAAGGTAGCAAGAAAATGGATGAAACAGAGGATAAAAGTCTAAAGGCGATCTAAAACAAAGAGAACCCATACTAAGACAGAAATATCCACAATATATTACTTGCATCCAGAACAGCAATTTCAGGACTTATGCATACAGTGTCTAATATCCTACTATAAAATTGAGCAGCAGGTCTACAAAAAGATCTGGCAAGGACCTTTTTTCTGTCTTCAAACAGTAATAAAAAGGAGATTCCTGTAGTCTTAGCTATTCAGCATCTAGGAGATACAAACCCTACTTAACAGAAGTGTTTCAATATTAGGAGTATGTTGCAATATAGTTCAAGTGTTGTTGTTATACAGACCATAACATATTTTACATGTATTCTAATTAAAAGAGGGAAAGGAAGGGAAAAATCAGATCTTTACTCTTACTTTCAAGTCAAACCCTATGAATCAAAATGAGTACCGTATCATGGAGCTCCTCTTATAAGCAAACTAATTTTATACTATTCTAATCATAACTATTTTTGGTAGCAGCTGTTTCTGTTAGCATGGTTTTGTTATGTAGCTATCAGGACACCACATTCAATGGAGGTTTCAGGAAAACACAAATGTTTACAGGATCAAGTATTAAAAGATGTTCCTGAAATTCAGCAGATTTTGAAGTGAGAATCTTACTTTGAGAGACTGAGCAGTGTCAGCATCAGTGTCATGGTAGAGTATAACATTATTAGCCATGTCAAAGCTTTCACGCACACCAAGGTGGTAGAACAGTGATGGCTGCTTGGAAATATCACTCATGTCCACAACTGCAACATCTGAAATGAGAGAGAGAGGGAGAGAAGTGCTAAAAGAATAATTATCTTAAAACGAATTTTATTCTTAGACAGGATTTATTTTAAATTACACATACATTTGAACATACAAAATCAATATATTCAAGTAAGAATCACTTTCTCTCGGTACAAGTAAAAGATAACATTCATACAAAGAACCTACTCAGGAAATTATCAACAGTGTTACAGTAACTGTGACGCAGAGTTTATGAATTCTGCCTAAAATCACTGTATCTGGAATACTCTGAGTGAAACAGCAGTTCTGTATTTGCTCTCTGAGCTGGGCCTGACAGCCTGAACAACCAAGAGGATGGAAGGTTCCAAACATTCATGTGGAACCTCTAACAACGTAGCATAAAATTAGGGAAAATTGCAGGACCATATTTATGCTAAGATGCTGGGGTATGAAGAAAAGGAAATTCCTTAACAGTAGAAAAAGGAATTAGTATGAAAGTTGACTCTTAGGAGCTACAGGCAAGAAGTTCAATATGGGGGTTTGCAGGAATGAAAGGATTCAACACAAGTAGCCATAGCAAGACTTCCTCTGCTCTTGAGTAGTATTCCAGTCAGAAAGGGAAGTAAAAATTCAACATCAGTGGAAGATGACCAATACAGAGAGCTACGGAGAAATATCCCATATTATGCAGGAAAGCTGAAATACAGGCAAAAGACTCTGAGTTCATCATTTGGTTTTCATATAAGCCTGAAGGCCAGTACAGAGGGAAGTATCTGGAGGACACTTAATGCCGAAAGTTTTTCCTTGATTCTTATATCCTCTGTGCTTCCTAAGAACATTTTATTTTAAAGTTTTTAAAGGCCTGTATCTATACATCTGTCTACTATCACCACTATGGGACAGATGGATGAACTTAAATTCAACGTACTTGTAAGACTAGATGCAGAGGAGTCTGAGATTCAAAACAGGTTCCAGAGGTTCTGTGCAGTTGGGTAGTAAATACTACCTCTCTAAACGGGTAACAGACAGTGTTTGTACCTACAGCGAATGAGTACAAGTTGCTGAAAACCAAGAAATCTAAAAGCAAATCTGATGTATAAGATCCAAAACCACCAACTGGTTTACCAGGGCTTCATTAAGGTGACCCATTACAGGAATCAAGCTTAGTAGGTAAGACCTTGGAAAAGCCTGCAATGAGTATACACTCCAATACAATTCTATCAGGCTATGCTAATACACCCCACTGTGGTCAGCCAGACAGTCTGGTTACTAACAGATTCCTTGTTAAAATGCAAGGAACATTTTGAATCTGCCTTAAAATAAAAATATCAGCATTCAAGAGAAAAACAAACAAGCAAACAAAACAACCCCAACAAAACAAACAAACTCGACAAAAATCCAAACATACCCCCCACCCCCTCAAAACCCAAAATTCCAAGATAAATTCATGGCAACATGAGAAGATTCCTGTATTCCTGCAGAACCTCAAATCCTGCAACATCTACTGATGATTTTTGCAGTTCCTGTTTAGCCAGCTCACTACAAAATTCTTACTGTATGACACACAATAGGGTCACACAGACCAAAGAGACTTAAAGCAGTAAATCCCACCTCTATACATATGTCCAAGTCTAGATTATTTCAATATTACAAAATCATTTTGGAGAACATAAATTATCTATAAAACAAAATTTAAGACAAACTAACAAGCAGCCCTAGAATCAAATATCATCTAAGAAGAAAAACCCCCAACACATTATGGTTAAGAGTTTGAACCGTTTTTAGTGGATGTGTAAACTGGTTATTTTTTGTGGAACTAGAGTGCTGTGAAATCAAAATCACCATCCTGGTAAGAGAATTTAAACAATGGGTTCACATAGCACAGAGATATTGCATTTTACAATACAATGTGTGCGTTGATCCATAACAGAGTTTATTGAAACAAGGCTATACACAGTTCATTGCCACATGTAGTAGTCTGCAACTGAAATTTGTCTTCTGTTGAGTGCTACTAGGTAACAACATAAGTAGCATCACAAACACACTAAATGGATCTAAGAACAGAAGTAAGCATCTGCATTAAAAAGGGTAATTATCCATCACTTAAATAGTCATTCACACGGATAACAGAGATGCATGAAAATAAGATTTTCCTGTTTATTCACACCTCACGCACACTATTGAATAAAGTAAAGCAAAATAAACATAAAAGAGACTGAAGACTAGCAGAGGAGATGATGACAGTATCACAAAAACATGCATGCAAGTGAAAAGCAGCCCTAGGAATATAATTGAATGGATCCAATCGGATCATGAGAATCAAGGGATGGCACAGAAGCAAGTGACAGCAGACAGAAGCAGAGCATCAGAAGTGCTACAGGTGTGGACTAGAATAGTGATGACAGGCTGCACTCCCAGGTTGCTCTCCAAGCCTCCCTCCAGCAGGAGCAAGGAGGAAAGAGATCGCTTACAAGACAGATTTACTATTACGCTAATGAACACCACTTGAGTCCAGTGAACCCAGAAAATGCACACGAATTTCGGTGGAGAACAGGTCATTACCAATGCCTATGAAGGAAACAGACCCCTAAAATGTTTCCAGTGTATTCAGTGCTGAGAGTACATGCTCAGTGTCATTGATCACTGGGTGTAAGCACACTATCCAATACTACTGTTTCCAGGGTTACACCCGTCTTTTTGGTGAAGGTAGTTCTGTGAATTGCTCAGTGAACAACTCTGATACGTGACACAACCAATATTTCCATTTCAGTTGTCCTGTATTTTTTATTACTTATGTTAAAATATTTCCTCTACAATTCTAACACAGACAGAGAGCCCTGTACTTCAGCCACATATTTAGTATGGTTGTTAAGAGATAATAACGCCCTTAAACTTCCTGCAATAAATTAAAAAAAAAATACTACAACACTAGTATCTGCTTCGTAAAGCTTGATTTATGAATAGAAGCATAAGTCACTTCATCCTCAACTCCCATCTTCCATACCAGGAGAGCCTGTTCAGCCAAATTCACTTCTGGGCTCCCCTTTCAAATTTAAGTTCAACTTCCTCCACTACAGAAAAGTGTGAAGCAAGCGGTAATGCCAACTCTGATCAAACCTCTTAATGAATGAGGAATTTCATGTGATAATAATTCATATCAGTTTAAAAGACCAATGGATATGGTTTCCCATGCTCAGAAGGAAAGAGAGCCGGGAAAGGCACAGCCCCTCTGTAAAGACTTCCAATGAAGTCCAAATATCTTCACAATGTAACCACCAGAAGGTGTGGAAAGGTAAGGTGCTTAATGTTGCACATGACAAATTTTGGATGACTTTGGGATAGAACATTTAAACTCACTGCTTTATTCCTACAGCAACAATTCATATTCAAAAGAACACACCCATAAAAATGCATCCTTCCTCATTTCTTCTTAAGCATAAGAGATCTTTTGAAATCTCTTTGCTGTCTCATAGATGTACACGAAACTACTGCCATCCTGAAAATAGTTACCATTTTTCGCAATCCCAAACACTTATTATTAGGTTGTAGTTCATTTGTCTCAGCATTTGTTTCCATTTTAAAACAATTTCACTGTGTTTACATTTTACATTGCATTAAGATAATTAATATTACCTGTACAATCTTTATTAGGTCTCTGCATTGTTACAGCAGATGGCGCATAAATAATTTCTCACTGTATTTTACATCTTTTAACATTGCCCTGTCTTAAGAGACCAGGCGGGGTCAGAAATAAATAACTATAATGACTGAAATGAATTTTAGAAATCACTTTCACTGTCAACATCTGTGATGCTATTATAAGTTTCATAATGCTTCAAGTTTTATTAAAATCTCACTTCTCTAAAACCACACTATTCCTTAAGAATCTGTTTATTTTTTACAAATATAAATAGTTTGTTCCAATTGTGACCACATAGTAAAATACAAGAATACAACTAGAAGTTGCCCTGGAAGACAGAAGAGTCATGAGATATAAACATGAAACTTTTTTCTAGATTTAGGAATTTCTGATTAAATAAGAGATGTTTTCAACTCAGCCTCTTTGAGTTTGCAATATTATACCATGAACTTTGTTAACTTCACTCATTTGTAATAGAGCTAGAATTGGTCACAAATAAAAAAAAAAAACCAACCAGACAATAATAATTTCTGCTGCAATATAGAGTTGTATACAATTAAATAGCAACGTAAAACCCATTACATATATTTCAGAGCAGGTTTAACTTCTTGTAGATTAAAAACAAATGTTGTGCTTTTGTATAAATAAAAAAATTAACTGTAATGATTTAGAAATTACTTACAAAGGACTTTTAAGAAGGAAGGTTGTTTCTATAAGCTGCAATCAACTATTGCACAAGAATTCAGTTGTAGGTGGAGTTTGACTACCATATCCAGCCTACTTCCTACTTCAGAAAAGAAAACAAAAGCATGCACACTGGAGGTGTGAAAGTGATACAGTGAGGGCACTTCCTTTCCATAGGCGAAAGGAATGAAGAACTCAAAGGACAGAAAAATTAAGAATGAAAGTATGTATGAATCATAGAATCACCAGGTTGGAAAATATTTCTTGGATCAATGAGTCCAACCATTCCTGTCTGCCACTAAACCGTGTCCCTGAGCAAGTCTTTTAAATACCTCCAGGGATGGTGACTCAACCACCTCCCTGGGTGGCTTGTTCCAATGCCCAATGACCCCTTCTGTGAAATATTTCCTTCTGATATCTAGTCTGAACCTCACTGGGGGGAAGAGGTCAGCTCCCTCCTCTCTACAACCTCCTTTCAGGTAGTTGTAGAGAGCAATGAGGTCTCCTCTCAGCCTCCTCTTCTCCAGGCTAAACAACCCCAGCTCCCTCAGCCGTTCCTTGTAAGACTTTTTCCAGTCCCTTCACCAGCTTTGTTGCTCTTCTCTGGACTCGCTCCAGAGCCTCAACATCCTTCTTATGGTGAAGGGCCCAGAACTGAACACAGGATTCAAGGAGCGGTCTCACCAGTGCCAAGTACGAGGGCACAATAACCTCCCTGACCTGCTGGTCACACCGTTTCTNCCCTGGGGAACCCCACTTGTAACTGGCCTCCAGCTGGATTTAACACCATTTCCCACCACTCTCTGGGCCCGGCCATCCAACCTGTTTTCCATCCAAGAAGAGTGTGCACTTGTCCAGGCTAGAGACTGACAGTTTCCTAAGTAGAATGCTGCGAGAACTGTCAAAGGCTTTACTGAAGTCCAGGGAAGACCATATCCACAGCTTTTCCATCATCCAGTAAGCAGGTCACCTTGTCATAGAAGGTGATCAGGTTAGTTTGGCAAGACCTGCCTTTCACGAATCCTTACAGCATTTCTTTTTTAGTTCACATATAGTAAGCTCTGAAAAAAAAACCCCAAAATATCTGGAGTTTTATTAATCACATCAATCACAATTAGGAGAAAGAAGATAACTTTAATATTGTCCAAATAATTTTTAATTCACTTTTTTTTTTTAACACGATAATTATCTTGGGAAGCCAATAGACTAAATTAGATTCAGATTCTGCTGTATTATCCATCCACACCCACTCTGATTATAAAATGAAGCAAAATCTAAATTAAAATATCTCCCTTTTGACAGCTCTAGTGGATTTGTTAAGTGTTTCAGGAATTCTGAAAACCTGGGCATCAAACGGCAAAAATTCTGAAATGTGCTTGTCCATCGTTTGTTTGCTCAGGACAACAAAAGGCAATTTCTGGCATGTGTTTTTTTATGGAAAACAGAGCAACACCTCTAGTTTCTGCTCTTGGACTAAGTTTGTCATTTGCCTTTTACTCGGCTATGACTTTAATCTTACCATTATTTGCCACAGGTTTTATGTTACAAAATGATCTGTTGGTAAGAAAGGCACACACGCCCTAAAATATATCTGTTCTGCTCTTCTCACCTAGCATGATGGAAGGCAAAGAAAAAAAGCCTAACAGCTGGGGACCTTATAAAAGCCAACATTATCAGAACAGCAAATACAAGGGGGAACGTCAAATCTTTCTTATAAGTTTCTTCCTTCCTGTGTGTCAAATCTTGCTCTGGAAAGCAGTTTCACATCCTTCCCCATGAAGCCATTCTGCTCTGTGAATGTGAATACTGTGAGTGCTGAAGAAGTAATTTTAACTATGTATTAGCTGAACATTCTTGGCTAAGGAAAGTCAGCTGTTAAATAACTTTCCTGAAAGGACCAGGCATATCCAGAGCCTTGCTGTTGCTAGGAAACTGCAAAACTTTAATTTCCAGATAAGCTTTTCCGCTATATGGCAGCATTACTAACTGCAACAATTAGGATGATTGCTTTGCTCCACTTAACACACAAACACACTAAAACTGGCAGTGTCCCACCTCCAGAGACAAATCTGGGAACAGCTGTGTCAAGTAAAGTGGTCCAACTGGCACTTAACAGGCTGCATCTAGTTGACCTACTGCCTCTGCCTGGAAAGCGTGTGCATCCATATAGAGGAGGAGGGGGTGAAATAGTTGACATTCAAGTCTAACCACAGCATTTGGGTGCATGCTAGAGAGTCCTTTCAAGTGACCCAGCAAGGCAACTCCTCCTTCCTACATATCTAAAAATTTTGGAGCATTTAAACTTAAGCCTGTCAGCTCCCAGTGCTGAAATAAAGCAGTTTTTAAACTACCAGAATGGTCAGAACTTACCAAGCAAAGCTGCAGCCTGGATTACACTCTGAAAGTGTAGATAAGGAAGCTGGTACAGTTGTTTCCCATGCATAGATCACAGAAGTTCTGGAAGAACCTCCAGCAGTTTGAAACAGCACGAGTGCTTTTTGAATATCTATTGCAGGGGGTGAAAAGTCCAAAGAAGCAGCCATCAGAATAATCCAGTGAGGGAGAAACAGAGGCACAGGTAGTTTGAGTGAGACCAGTAATGAGTGCAACCAGTATAGCAACATGTACACAGAGCCCGAAAGTATTCTAATGTGGGTAAGGAATACAAATTCTATATTTATTATCAATATTTACTGTAGTCTTGTTTGTGAGATCAGTTCTCACCTGCAACCTTTAGTCCTTTTGATCTCTTATATCAGCCTTTGGCAACAACATTTGAAAATTTCAGTCTTATGCTATCTTAGTAACATATGACATTACAACATCCAACATCCACCAGCAACTCCCATCCAGCAAAACTGACCCGCAGGATACAGTGAAAACCAGACAAGCATTCATGGACAGCACAAACAAGACTGAGGGGCCAATGCTCATCTCTGGCTTTCATAATTCTCTATGAGTATCTATTTCATACAATTAACTCCACATCAGGGTTACATTCAGACCCAAACATTACAGCCACTAATCATGCTAGCACTGTGGTATTACTTTACAGTTGCACTCAGATATCGTATCTTTCATCTGTCCTCTGGTACATGGAACACATTAAAAATAGAACTAGAACATATTTTTCGTGCTCCAGGGGCAACTCAGGAGAACCTAGCATCTGAAAGTATTCGCTTTTCTAAACTATGACAAATATTTGTGTCATATTTATAATTGATACATATTCCTTAATATCAAAATAACCATCTGTTCAAAAATTTAAATCACCCAAGAAACTGAACTTTAGTTAAAGGAACATAACAAATCACAGCATGTGAGCAATGCTGACAGTTTCAGAGGTTGAACAGTAACTCAAGTTCTTATTTAACTTTATGTTTAAAGGGTTCTTTATGCATTAGATACATCATCTGAAGCTTTTAATTATTTCTGTTGCAATCATACTAGGAACTTTTTTGTTAAATGAGAGCAAGGATTCTTCTAAAACCCTCAGATACAAAAAGCAAAAGCTTTAAGAAACAGTTTAGATGTTTCTTAAATGTAATTAAATTTGCAGTAAAACTAAGCTTCAAGCAAGGCAAGACACTAAATTAAAATAAGAACACAGTTCTACTGATCCAGAAAAGCAAAAATTGTGTCCAGAGCATGCGTGTGCTTATTATTTCTTTAATTAATCTTTAAAGAGAGTCCCTCAGACTCTGCCAAAACAGAATACAACCAGCATCCACAAGGAGTGGCTTGGGAAGAAAAGAGTGATGCAGTCAACACAATACATAGAGCATCCAAACTTAAAATGTATTTTAATGCTTTTGTTCAAGTATGAAGCAGCAAATATTGTATGATTGGAACAGTGAAAAACGTGAGAATAACCTGTCATTCAGAAGACAGCAGAAAACTACTAATTTTTTGTACAGCTGGCAGTTTAGGAAAAGAAGGAAACAAAGAACTAATTCCTCAAAGAACTTTTGCAATATTGAATTGCAGAAGCTAGGAAATACATAATTCACTATAAACAGTGTATGCCTAAGCTTAGAAGCTGCTTAATGTTTACCATAACAAAGCTTTGCTTTTAGTCATATTTAACTTTTTCAGCCTTTGCTTCAAGTTGATGGGTTTGGGGTTTTTTTTCTTTATAAAAGACTTAATTAAAAACAATCCAGTCATTTTGGACACTGTATTGGAGAACTTATTTTTCTGAACAATGTTAAACATCCTCTCATGCCAAATTAAGATGTTCAAGGACCAAATCAGAAATTTGTCAGACGAGTCAGGCTGTCTGGAAGTACTCTTGTTAGCCTCATGAGATATCACTCATTCTGATTTCAGAAATTAGTTGGTTGGCGTCACAAGGGAGATGTTTGGTCTTAGATGAGCCAGTCCTCACTCACTTCATTGTTAATGCAGAGAGAGGAAACAACTTTAAGAACACCACTCATCTGATCTGTCAGAAATTTGCTTTAGGATGAGATTAACTACAGAGCCCTGAAGTGCCCATTTCTCTCCACCAGTTCTGAAAAGAGTCAGAGCCAACTGCAGACACCCACACTGAAGGCGTTCAATGTTATACACCCTCTACAAAGAGCCTAACAGCTCTGCTTTGAAGAACTTAATTAACCATCAAGGCATTTCAGCTAAGAGTGACATCATCTCATCAGGTATTTCTCTGCAGGTATTTCCACCAGCTGACTAGTGAATTGGTGGTCCATGGAGAAAGACTACAGCTTTTTCTCATCAGTACTATTCCCACAGTTGCTCTGCCTGTGAGAAAGAAAAGGAGGAATTGTCATAAGTGAAGCTCTCAGACCCAAAGGATTCCCTGAAACACCTAACTATGGCTCGAGCTTTTCATTTTGTGAATCCCAGTTTACGACATTGTTTGTATTGGCACTCAAAGAAATGTGATTATACAACTGTGTGGAGGACCATTCTTTAAGACGTGTTTCTGCATGTACTGTCTCAGCCCAGAGTCTTTTCTGCTACTCATATAATCTGATTATTTAGTTACATTGGAACACGGGCTGTAATCTCCTTTAATTTGAAGTTTATATTTGAATTAAATTCTCGGCAAAATTACCTTCAAGCTAAATATAAGCATTACATTTTCTTGTAGGCCAATGAAATTCATACTGACTACTAATAGATTTAACGGTGGGTGGGGGGGAGGGGTGTCTTTCATACCACAACTCCAAAGGTCCTGGGAGCAACATAGTTTCAGGTCTAAGGGAGCTAATTCACAGAGGTGTGAGACATCAGTTACAAAAAAGAGCATATACACACCTCCCATCACTGGAAACTCACCCAGCAGTACACACCCCTTTGCACAGTCACTCTTCCTTGAGGAAAGATAGTAAAAGTTTACCCACTCTGGGACCACAAAGCCACAGATTTTTACTTACCCATTACAGTCATATCAGATGCATTCTGCCAAGGTCTGCAAATGGCTAATAAATGATTTCTGAATGCTTTGACGTGCATAAGAGATCAATATTCGTGCCACTTCTTTCTAAAATTACAGCCTCTAAGCTCCTGGGTTAGAAACTGAAAGAGACCTTATCACTTGGATCTTAGCCATTTGAGCAATTTCATGGCCCAGGCAGAAGCATACTTATGCCCATCTGCAAATCCTACCTCTTTTCCATGACCTAGGGTCTCTGTCTCCCTCTTGTCACATGCTATCTTCCCCATAGTGCTCAATTGTATTAACTTGATAGTTTCTGCCTGACGTAGTGCTAGCACAGCAGCTGACAGAAGCTGGAATGGAGTAGGGACTATGGGTGTCACCACCCCTCTGTACTTGGCTCTGGTGAGGCCACACCTTGAATACTGTGTTCAGTTCTGGGCCCCTCACTATAAGAAGGACATTGAGCTGCTGGAGTGTGTCCAGAGAAGGGCAACAAAGCTGGTGAAAAGCCTGGAGAACAAGTCGTATTAGGAGTGGCCGAGGGAACAGTGGCTGTTTAGCTTTGAGAAAACTTACCACTCTCTAAAACTACAAGAAAAGAGGTTGTAGTGAGGTCAGTGTTGGCCCCATCTCCCAAGCAACAGGATGAGAAAAAATGGCCTCACATTGCACCAGGGGAAGTTTGTATAATCATATTTCTTGAGTGCAAACCCGAAGTATTTATACGTACAGCAGCTGCTATTTAAACCTGGTACGCACACATCCAACAGAATTAAAAAGGGGGGAGAAGACAAATTAAAGCAATTTGCTATTGCAGGTTGACATCCATCATTTGACCATTTATAGTGTAAAAAGTACCAATTATTAACCACTGCAAGTTTCAGGTAAAAAATCCTTCATTTAAAAAGCCTTAGCTGATATCAAAAAGGTCATGGAAGAATAGCTATTATAACACATGCTTTAAAATACCCTTCAAAGGTTCACTGCATCAGTGACTGAAGTTTCAATTTTCTGTTACCTTAGCTTTCACCTTTATTCTCCCCCTCCAGTCTCTTAGCAAGGCAGAGGCTGGATAAAGTGTGCATTTGATCCAGGACTCATAATCTACTTGTCAAAATGGGAAGAGACAAAACCAAGATTTCCTGAGGAGCAAAAGACCATTCATAAGAGCTAACTGTGCAGCATTGAGACCTAACACAACCATAACAGACAAGCAACTGTAAGGTATGTGGTGAAAAAAAGCAGTTCCCACTTGCCTCAGTGGCATACTGTGACAGAGGCTGACAAAACTGCAGGAAGAGTAACAGCAGTATCATGGACTAAGCAGCTGAATGCTTGTCTCCATAACTGAATTCCACCCCTGATTCCTTCTAGCCCACAGCTGCTGTGTCATGCTAGCCTAGTCACATAAACTTAGATTTCAGAAATGGACTTGGTGACCATACAGTTACTAAGATTCCAATTTTGGGGGGCAGGGGTATCAAAATATTCCAATGGAACACAAGAAATGGTTTTGAAAAACAAAGCCTCCATTTTAAAGGTAGTTGTAACAAGCCCAATGCCCTCAGAGAGAAGAAAATTCCTAATATTTTATCTAAGCTATTCCCTTCTATCATCCAATTGTACCTCAGCGTGAGTTACAGCTCAAATAGTCTCTGACTTAGCATCTGTAGTCTTCCATCTGCAAAACAGCCAAGCATCTACAGAGCAATCAATATGCCTGAATCATAGCTCAAAAAAAGAAAGATATCTGCACTTCCCATGTGCTTATTCGGTCTTCATATCCAAATGAATACTAACGAGCCAGCATTCAAAACTTCTCAAAGAGTATTTAAATAATCCACATTTATTTTCCTGGTTGTTATTCACAGACATTAGGCAAATGGAGATTCTAGAAGTCACTCACTTCTCATTTTTCCCAAATTCATTTCCACTGACTGAGAAAGTCTTCCAAATATACATATTCAGGACACTATAAAAATACTTAACCATCGCAGATGATCTGTGATCAGTGAAGATTGGTGAGAAAGATACCTGTTCAATAATTTTCCCTGTTTATATACTATTAAGTATATAAAAACCATTAACATAGATGCTAGACAGCCTTAATGATTGCATATCTCATCATGCATACTTTTCTCTATGCCAGCTCAATAAGGATAACATTCCCTAACCTTTCTCTGCAATCGAACGAGCCTGCTAATTCTAAGGAATCTGTCATTCCTCTGCCTTATTTAACAGCAGAAAAGAAAAGAAAGAATGGGGTAAATTAAAAACATGTACTTCACACTTGCCTGCTGCACAAGCAGTGTGACAAGTGTCACACGAGAATATTTTCACTGCAACGTTTCTGAAATTTTTGAGAGGCCAATGACCATCAGTGACCGTGCGACAGTTCTGTGCATGATGGAATGTTTTTTCTAAAGGGAATTAAAACAAACAAACAAACAAACAGCAGAGTGTCTAGGCATTTCCTTCCATAACAATTCAAAATGAAACAAAAGATGACTGCGGGAAATGGGGTTAAAAAGCACTTTTCAAGATGATTCTACTTAGAATTACCCTTCGTTGCTTACTAGAAGGAGATAATGAAGATTTTTTTATACACAATTGAAGCATAAAACTAATATATACTAGAGTAGAAACAACTATGTGTGCACAGGTACAGCCATGATAAACTAGAGTTACTTCTTTATTACTAGATTTAGCTATACCACCCCAGATCAGCAGAAAGCTAGAGATGTCGTCTGAACAGTGTCATGACTGTTTTGGATTTGTGCCTGGCATCAGTCACTGCTTCAGTCAATCAAAGATCACATTCACTACAACTGGGATCATGTACTTTCAATGTAATAAAAGTTTGGGTACATTTTCAAAGTTGTGAATTCCATTTGGCTTTGAGCTCCAAGTCATAAATGTTGTTGACCTAGTGACTCAGAACCAAGTTTAAATGCCCAGAAGCTTTACCAGAGAATATCTGAAATGTTTTAGTTCTAACACTTTGAACACTACAGCAGAATCATTTTACCTTGTTATGAGGGATAAAAAAAGCAAGCACAGTTTAGCACGACATAACAATCCAATACTTTTAAGCATCAGAATTCATGTCCCAACTTTGGGTCCCTCCTTGCAGACTACAGGGATGCAGCTTTTGCTCCTGGCATGCCTCTACAGCCACCCCAATCTCCCAGGAAAAGGTGAGGGTAGTAGCAGCACCCCTGAAAGAAAGAAGATAAGCTAGGTGAAATCATAGTGTGGGACACGTTTGGCACATCAGCTGCCAGCAGAATCACACTGACCTCGGCAGAGACCGCAGCTACACTGTTTACAGCAAGCCTGTGCCAGGGAGCAGGATGAAGAAACAGCTGTGCTCCCTCTCGGCTCAGTTTCAGGCACCCACATGGCTGTTCAAAGGTAGCCCGAGGCCAAAGCAATTCATAACCGTGCTGAAGTGCAAGGCAAACAGAGCCTAACATGCTCACAAATGTCACCTGTAAGTGGCAAAGCACCTTAATGTTCCCCTAAGAAGGTCCCTACAACTATCCTGACTGCCTAATTTCAGCCATGTTACATCCCTGCAGTGTGAAGAAAGGCAGCAGCTGGAACAACCAACCACTGCTGGGGCGGCTTTTCCATGTGCATCGACGTAGCAATATGCCTGGTGTACTGGCCGAACAGAGGCTTGCAGCCAACACGGACAGCCAGCGAGTCTGAACTTAAGGTCATCTTTTAAGCAGAATATAGAGGAAGACAAGTCTGGGGTTCTCACCCAAGTTCTGCACCAACTCCTCACACATCAGAAGAGCTCTACCTCAAGCTTCTATGTCCTCAAACCAAGAACATTAGTTACTTTTTAACTAGGGAGTACATCGACATTTATTAACGTGCAAGTCTAATTTAACAACTACAAAAGCTATGTTTGATTACACTGATAAAAGCAGGACATGACTGCAGAATATAAAATAAGCTACCATATACCTACCATAACTTGTCTATTCTATGGAAGGATGGAAATTAAAGCAATGTAATTAACCCATATAAGCAAATACTTCCCTTCCATTTTATTTTAACTTAATTTTCTGACCTCAAGTCTTACAGAAAAAAATCTTAAGCCTATAAAGAATATGCCATATACAGCACAGCAAGAAAGAAAAAGCATGCAATCACTGCAAAGGAGATGTCTTTGCAGGATCCAGGCTCACACACATGCAGCCTCCTGTGCCCACCCTGGTTAACTCAAGCCTGTCAGCCTCACGTACAGCTTATTTCCAGGGGCAATCTTGGTAAGTCTCAACTTGAAATGCAACATGCTGGAATTTGCTGGTATCTCATGGTCAAATGGCACAGCAGACGCCTTCACAGTAACTCAGAAACCATACAGAAAAATATGTTTCTCTAAGTGTAACATTCTTAAACAAAATAAAATGGTGACATTTAGAATTCACTGACTGGCTAGTATGTGTAGTCAGCACTTTTTCTTTTACCAGTAATCTGAACATTTATTTATATGAAGAATTCTAGAATGTTAAATATCCAAAAAAAAAATAATTCAGCAATATTGAAAAAAGAGCCACCAAAATATAGCAAAAAAACCCCATCCTAACTGTCTTGTTTCAAGGGCTGTGTCTTCAGATCAAAGGCAACTCAATATAGATGCAGTCATTCATCTCAACAGAATAACCCTAAACGCTCAAATTTTCTACTTCATTTGCTTTAATGGGTGTAAAAGCTTCTTCAGAAACACACACAATTTGTATTACATTTAGGGGTAACATTTATTCTCAGCTAATTCAACACCTGTAGTGTTCCCAGCTATAAAACATAGTGACACCGGGGTCACAGTCAGGTTACAGGAAGTAAGTTAGTTTCAGGCACAAGAAAGAACAGTAAAGTGTGTTCCTATTTTTTTCCTATATCTAAAAGTTATGGCACAGAAATTAGTCACCTCAGCTAGACAGTACATGCACACGTACACACTCTCACCCTGGAACGATGAAAAAAAATCCAAATTCACATGTTTAGCATCAGAGTTTTAGAGAGGCAGACAGCTTCATTCAAAGATAAGACTCAGACTAGGTTTGGATCGTCAGTATTTTTTTTTTCCATGTGACCCATTACAACTAAAAAGAGATGCTGATAGCAAAAGGAGAAGTAATAAAACAGAATCTCTCTCCGTTAGAGAATCAAGGTATATTTCTTCTTTTTGTTTTTAACATCATCATCATTCTCTGAATACAGCTTTGATCTTGCATTTGGCTCATGGCAATATACCAAAGAAAAGTTAATGAATTCCACATAATCTATTTATACTTATTTATTTGCATAACCAATGCATGGTTATTTATTTGGATGTTTCTAAGCTTGCTCAACTAACATTAACGGAGCTATTTCATAAAACACACACAAGTTGAACTAAAGCGGAACCTTTCAGGTTATAGCTGGAAAAAGTAACACAGCTGATACAAAGACTTTTTTTTGCAGGTTTCCTCACTGTTCACTGTCACACCCAGGGGCAAAGATGAATTGCAGCAGGAAAGTTTGCCAAAGTTCCTTTAAGAAGTTATTCTTACCTTCCTGTCAGAGATCACAATCCCTGCAGCAGAGTCAGTAAAACAAGTATGTGCTTCCAGTTCAGCTACACTGATTACCATGTCATATATTAGCTTAAACTCGTGACAAATGTCTAGTTTATCCTGACGTAACATTCTTTGGGCTGAAGAAGCATCCTTGCCAATTATGAAGTGGGGACACTGGCCTTCAGAGGGCACAGGGCAGGCATCTGGGTACAGGCAGTGAGGATTCCTTCAGTGGCTGCTGGATTCTGAAAATCAGGATCCAGAACATACATTTCCTCCATCTCCTTTCATGGCATTACATGAAGGAAGAGTTTCAGGGGCAAGAAATTACGGTTATATTAGCAGTGGTTCAACTACAGTGCACTGCAGATGGGGCTTCAGAGACAGGTATCAAACAATGCCTTTTGAGGCTGCTTTATCTTGCAGGATGTTGTTTTGAGAAGTTCACATCTAGCAAAACAACAGAAACAGACTTCAAAATATTCCACTATACTCACAAATGATCTGACATGGTTTACCGGTTCACTCATTTTTTTCAGGCAAACTTTTAGCACTCCAGGTAAAAGGATGATCAGTTATAGAAACAGGATTTCACAGAAGCAAAACAGGAATATTCAAAACTCACACAACTATAGAGGCCACTGCTTCACTAACACTGCAGCCAAATATCTTGGGCAAGAAGTCTTGATAAAGTTTTAGGTAGAGAACTAAAAGCTACATCTCTCTCCATCTCACATCACCTTTCCTTAGGTATGGATCAGACATTTACTTTTGACAACATGCTTACTTTCTTAGTACATCCAGAATAGAAGAATCCTTTGCAGCTATGGTAAAAGCACAGAGAGACTGAATCGCTCTATCAATAATATCACTACCCAAGCCACGCTCACCTTTTTACAATGTCTCTTAAGCTGTTTATTAATTCACTGCAGTTCCTGTAGTTTGATTTTCTGCATGGGATAATTCTGAAGAATTTTAAAAATCCTGCTAGCTACCAGACTCACCATTCCTTTGTAAAACTGCTTTCATTTCATGCAAAAAGTCTTTACACTAATACCCAGCTTCTGTAGCTTTCAGTCTAAAGATACCGCCTCCTTCTTCTCAGAGGTAGAGCCAATGCATGCAAGCATCCATGTGGCTTCTCTGTTACACAGATACAGTGAACCACTTCTGACTTACTTTGTTGACAGTTTGTTTCTAGCACAGACTGAGCAAGGAGATCTCATTTTTCTGTTATCAAGCCCTTATTTCACAATTTGATCTGCCTGACATCATAAGTGCTTTAGTTCCCCTTTAGCAAAGCATGTTCAAAAGTTTAGTGATTTCCAAAGATCAGGGTCATTCTGCATTATCCACTGGTCTGCAGTAACTAACTTACGGCATAAGCCACACTTCCATTCATGATAAAATCTCAAATGGTGGGAAGTCAGTAATGAGTATACTCAAGGATAAAAGAGACATTGCAGTCTTATGCAGTATAAGTGGTTTTGCAACACTCTTCTCAGTCGTTTACTGAAAAATCATCTACTAGAAAGTCTGACGACAGGAAAAAGAGGTTCCTATTGAACTTTTTCTCCCCACTGTCCTTAAAGTTTGCTAGTTTTGTCATCAAATGTACCAATTCCAAAAAGTAATATATTATAGATTCAGAGTAGATAAGATAGATAAGCTTGCTTGGGAGCAGGAGTGGAGCATCTTATGACTTCAATGGTTACAGTATCAGGGAAAGTAGAGAAAAATGGATAAGGGCTAGCACTTTTAACAAGGACCCCATTCCTACTCACAGTGAGGTGGTCCTCCCTGCTCAGTCTTCAAAAGCATTAGTGGATAATTACTGATTAAGGTTACAACCAGTAAACCAAGACACGGCTACTGGCAATCATATTTTACCAAACTCCCACTGTCATAGCAGAGCAAGAGCAACTGCTTCTCAAGGTTCTGCCCATGGTGCACAGAAAATAAATATACATTATCACAGATATCTTCAGAATGGAAAACATTCGCTTGATACCCTACACAGGCAGTAATAAACATTCCTTAGATTTTTAAAGCGAACACACAGTAATTTCTTTACACAGAAAGTTCATAATGAACCATAGAACTGCTCATATTAAAACTTATTCTTTAATGTTGTTCTTTGTTAAGAACTGAATAGATGCTGAAAGTCCCAATCCAACACATATTCTAGAAATAAAAAAAAAGAACATGGCAACAATGTATCTATGAAATATAGAAAATAAAAACGACTGAGTTTTCAAAGATTAAAGAAATTGCAGGGCAGTAGCTTAAAACTGTTGCATGTAAAGGAAAAATTATCCGATTCAGCATTTCTGGATAACAGCTTGGTATGTATTCAAAAACAACAGACAGGAAGAACCCATCAATAAACAATTCCTGGTTCGGGACCATTCCATTAATTTTTAAAGGACACTAAAAATGATACGAAGTATTTGCTGACTAAACCTGGACATGTGTGTGACTGGAATATCTGACAACAAGGCACTTTACTATTAGAAAGTGACAGTAATCACTGATAAAATTATCTTGGTCCTACAAGATTACTTGAATGCAGAAGTCTGTGAAGCTTTGCCACATTCCCAGAGAACAGACACCCAGTTCCTAATGCAGCAACTTAAGAAATCATTTTAAATTATTGTGTCCCACTCTCAGTACAATGCAGAGGAGATGTGTGCCTAAGATGCTAATAGGACTATCAGCAGAAACAGAGAAATAATTCTGAATTTATGAGACCATCAGTATGTTATTACGCTTACCTTCATTCAGAAGGACTACAAAAACACTGGAGATACACAAAGAAATTGCTAGTTCATGACTGTGTGCTAAGACACACAAAGAATATATTTATTACACACACGTCAACATTGCTAGCAGAGATATAACAAAATCCCCTGACTGGGAAGTTAAAAAAAAAAACAAAACCAAAGAGAGGTGAGGCTTCTCCATGTTTGGATGACTTTATCAGGGTATGACATGGCCTCATCACTATATCAGAACTTAAAAGTAAAACAAAGATTTTAAGAAGTATTCTTTAACACATCTCATTCACAAAGTTCTTGTGAAAGTTGAACATCAACACAGACTTAATGGTAATTTTCCCTCTTTAGAGCCTGTGAATCCCCCAGTTTCCTAATGCCTGCTTTAGAAGGAGATAAGAAAAAAATGTCTGTGTGTCTATAACATGCTCACATATCCACCTTGATTAGTTTTAATAATGCCTATTCACTCAGGGGCTTTCTCTGCTTGCTCAAAAAGCTATCAATTCTGCACCACACTGCCCAACCACTCAGGTGTTCTTTGAGTGGAGAAGGGACAGCAGCTTTATTTCAAACCACCCGAGGCTGGACAAGATGGGCAATACTCACAGGTCTTTGTCCTCAGGACACACTTCTGCATTCCCCGGTTCAGAGCGATGCCGGATCACTCTGTTCCATGCCAAACCAATTTCACTAACCTTGCAAGACAATTTCACTGTCCAGGTCTGGAGTTGGAGCAATGAACATGAAGATCTGACGAAGCCAGATCACAGAATCACTAGGTTGGAAAGGACCCACTGGATCATCGAGTTCAATCATTCCTGTCAAGCACTAAACCATGCC
>WAAB01010150.1:138162-211154 GCA_013389865.1 Piaya cayana
TCTCTTCTTTCCTCCTTCTCCCTTCCTTCCCTTCCTCCTTCTCTCCCTACCTACCTCTCTCCCTCTTTCTGCTGTCCTTCCTCTTCTTCCTTCCGTCTCTTTCCCTCTCTTCCCCTTTCTCTGCCTCCCCCTCCTTCCCACTTGTGTCTCTCCCAACCTCCCTCTCTGCCTCCCTTCCTCTCACTCCTCTCCTTCTCACCTCTGTCTCTCTCTCCCGACCTCCCTCTTTCCGTCTCCCCTTCTCCTCTCTCCACCTCCCTCCTTCTCTTCTCTCTCCTCTCTCCTCTCCTCTTCCTCGGTCCCTCTTTCTCTCCCTCCTTCCCCCTCCCGCTCCCTTCCTTCCCTCTCTCCTTCTCCGTCCCTCCTTTCCTACCTCTCTTCTTTCCTCCTTCTCCCTTCCCTTCCCTACCTCCCTTCTCTCTTTCTCCGGCCCCGCTCTCCGCGGGGCACGCGGTGAGGCGAGGTGAAGGCAGGCGGCGCTGGGCACCGCCCTCCCCGCGCGGGGTGCGAGAGCCCGGGCTCCCCCCTCGGCGGGACAGACGGGCAGCGCCGCCGAGCCTCCCCGGGGCGAACGGGCGCCCCCGTTTCTCTCCGGCACCGAAAAGGCACCGTCGGGCGGCCGCGCGGCTCGTCTGTTACTTCTCTTCCCCGCCCGCGTTCCGTCCCTCAGCTCGCTCTGTCACAGCTTGACCCTCACTGGTTCTTCTTCCCCTTATCGCTCCGTTATCGTTTAAACGGCTTCGGCCGCAAAGTGTATCAGAAGTTTGGATATTAGTTCATCCTTCAATTCCTTCTCTTCTTCCTTACAATCTCATACAGTGAGGGGAAAAAAAAAAAAAAAGCAGCTCCTAGAAACTCTGTGGCAACTCCTGGATGCTCTGTAAGGACTAAAATCGTAGAATGATTTGGGTTGAAAGGGACCTTAAAGATCATCCAGTTCCAGCCCCCCTGCAGGGACACCTCCCACCAGCCCAGGCTGCCCTGGGCCCCATCCAGCCTGGCCTTGAACACCTCCAGAGATGGGGCAGCCACAGCTTCCCTGGGCAACCTGGTCCAGTGCCTCACCACCCTCATGGTGAAGATATTCTTCCTTATGTTTAGTCTAAATCTGCCCCTCTCCAGTTTATACCCATTCCCCCTCATCCTGTCACCACAAGCCTTTGCTAACAGCCCCTGCTCAGCTTTCTTGTAGACTCCTTTCAGGTACTGGGAGGCCATTAGAAGATCCCCTCGGAGCCTTCTCTTCTCCAGGCTGAACAAGCCCAACTCTCTCAGCCTGTCCTCATATGGGAGGTGCTCCAGCCCTCTGATCATCCCTGTAGCCTTCCTCTGGACTCTTTCCAACAGTTACATATCCTTCTTATGTTGAGGATTCGAGAACTGGACACAGTACTCCAGGTGAGTTCTCACAAGAGAGGAACAGAGGGGCAGAATCACCTCCCTTGCCCTACAGGCCACTTCTTTTGATGCAGCCCAGGATACAGTTGGCCTTTGGGGCTGCGAGTGCACACTGCCAGCTCATGTCAAGTTTCTCATGGACCAGCACCCTGAAGTCCTTCTCTGCAGGGCAGCTCTCAGTCACATCATTCCCCATCCTATACTGAAATCGGGGATTGCCCTGATCCAGGTGTAGGACCTTGCACTTGGCCCTGTCAAACCTCATAGGGTTTTCACAGGCCCACTTTTCCAACCTTTAAATCGTTTTGAGCACCCCATTTCTAAACATGTTTTTGTTATCAGGCAAGCTGCTGGTGGCAGCCTCAGCTTTGGCACGGCCGGTGGGGCAGTTGCTAATCTATGCAGCAGGAGAAAGTGAAAGGCAGACAGTGTGTGGACAACCTGTATCTCAGCCTTGTACCACAGCTGTCAAAAGGACACCAGTCTTCCCTATGGAAACCGTGGCTGACCAGCGACTGAAGGAACACTGGAAAACTGCAGTCCTCAAGCCAATTTGTGCTTGGAGTAGTAAACCTGGCTGGAAAGCTTTCTCATCTCATTTTTTCACTCACTGTGACAGAATAGGTTTTAAGTAAACAGCATCTTCGCTTTATAATACAACGTGACTCCTTGTTGCTATCAGAGGCTAACATTTTTTTGCCACATGCTGTCATATGCAAAAGCAACAACCCAACCCAAGATTTACAGCATGGTGTTTTCCACTTTAAGTGCCTGGCACCATGCTTTGGTGACCATAATAGTAGCTATTCTTTCCGAGTAACACCAGTATGAGGACATCAGAGCACTGTGCAGTGTTCGTGTTTGCTCAGTGCCTCATAGGGATTTTGAAGAGAATTTAAGAGACAAACTTGTTTCTCATTTTAGAAAGTTTGGGAACAAATAAAACAGTTGGGTTTGGTGCACATGTTGGACAGTGCTTCTTTTTTGACAGAAGCACCAGTATGTGAAGCTTTGGAGGAACAATATACCACAACCACCAGAGATCCCACTCACTCCTGGCAGCTTTCCTCTTTAGGCAAGAGCAATCCTTTTTATATGACAACCCTAACTCTATTAGCTTTGATCCATTAATGCACTAATTAGCTGGCCTAACAGGAAAAAATCTAAATCTGCATTTAGAGGATACTCAGTGTGCACATCTAAGCCTTTGATCAACAAAAAGCATTAGCACATACTCTTATGATCCTTCCCAATACAAATCCTACTTTGGTTTTTTTTTGCACTAGAACAAAGTTTAATTGAACAGTTCATATTAAAACCTGAAATGAAAATACAGTACTAAGCAAAGTTAAGGAATTACTTGCACAAGAAAGCGTCTGTCTTACTCAAGAACATTCTTGGTCTTCCAGCAACTAACATGCAAAAACTAAGTTCCATCTTTATGGGTTCAGAACCACAGATGTATAATGTGGTGCTTAGTCTAACCGTGAAAATAATTGAAGCGTCAATTTAGAAAAAATACATAGGCTGGAATTGCTGAGATATAATAAATAAGCCTTTTCTGCCTTCTAGAGATTATCAAGATCAAGTTTGTTGTGGATCTAAGACATGTCTTTGGGTTTTATTTTGCAGATTTTCACATTTGTTACCATTTTAAATTTGTTGCCAAGAGGTTTGTCTCTTGGGCTTGAAACATGGTGATAGTCACTCTTAGTAGATACTTTATGTGAATATAGCTAGGAAAAGGATGTTTTCCCATTTTCTTATTTAAACCCACTCACCTTCCAAACTCCTCACTATTCCTCAGGCATTTGTCCTAACAAGCTGACACATTCTGAATATCCATTTTCAGCAGTTTAACCTGGTGCAATTTGTTCAGAGTTTGTATGCTTTTTATGGAGGCTAGAAAGGAGTATTTTTAAAGGAAGAAGCTTAATTTTATATACTGCAATTGAGTCTTCAGAAACTGTGGTTCAGTGCAGGTATGCCTGATGTTTCCACTGAACAATAGTATCTTCAGACCTTGCAAGTCACCTAAGTGAGAATAAATGAGAGATTCAGGTTTGGGGTATTTGAACCATTTCTGTTCAAACCAAAAAAATGTTCAATCTGGAATAAAAAAAGGCAAGTCATGCAACACACTTTCCTCTTTCGGAAATATGGTCCATTAACGAGGTTATAAAAAGGCCCACTCTGCCTTCAGAATTGCCTATTCAGAGTTCCAGGCCAGAAACAAACATTAAGCTTTCACACAACTCTCCAAAATCTTTTGCCTTTACACAGAACCCAGCCTAACAAAACCAAGCATAAAGCTGAGAAGTGAACATTTGGTCTTATACAGTAACATAAAGATGATGCCACAGCTTTTTCAAGCAGCACTTTGCACCTTTCGAATCCGTTTAGGGCAGAATATTAATTACGACTTAGACACCAGGAGCAATATAGCAATAAGTTTGCTGCAATTCATAGAGACAATAAGTGCTCCAAAGAAAATGGATGTCCTTGAAACAACCTTCTTTTCTGTTTTCCCGCATTTCAGAATTCCCTGAGCAGCAGTTGTTTCTCTAGACAGAACTGGGCTAACAGGGAGCGAACCCTTCCCGTTATTTTTCCTGAGGCTACAAACTTACAATTCAAACTGTAAAGCTGAGCTGTAGATTCTTATGCAAAGTTTGAATCCCCAGGCAGACATGCCACCTTTTCCCCTGATGCATATACAGCTACAGCATACCTTGGCTTCCCTTTTTTAAAAGAAAGCACACATGTGAGCCAGTGCCATTAGTATCAGACTGCAATTTCATTGCACTCTAACATTTTCAGCTATAAAGAGGGCTCCTTCCATTTTACCCAGGCCAGGGAAAGACAAGGTATCTCAGTTCAGGAAGTACCAAGTAAATCAGAAGATACCCAGGTCTCTTTGGAATCTGCAGATCTGAGCTGTTCCTCCAAAGAGTACGTCTACCCCACATGGTACCATGGCAGCATTTCCTGAAAACCAGCATCCATCACATCTGATGCAGAGATGCTGAGATGCCACGGGCACTTGGCACTGACCATCCTCATACACAAGCACATCCTCAGCCACAATCACATCTCCCTCCTGCCCTTGCACCTGAGGCAGAGAGCCCATACCTGGGGCCGGTGGCAGTGTCCTAAACAGGTTCCCCAAGAAGCAATGACAAGGCAGCGGCTGCCTTGCACAGACACACATCCAGAAAGACTCAATTTTGCATCCCAGGCATGAGAATGTTCTCTGTATTGTGAAGAACAGTTGCTAGGAAAAATATTTTGTTGTCCAAATTCTTTCCTGGTAAGGCACTCTACCAACCTTCCACAACATCATGCAATTGTTGTGTTTAATCTACTTGGAACAAACACTTTGTTAATTGACCTTTCGGCATTACTCTTGCTAGCAAGCTACCCCACTTATTTTCATGCACAGTAAGCAGGTCTCGAGGTAACCACATACATACTGCTGTCATTTGGATGAGGAGGAAAATTGTTAATTTATTTTCTGAACAGGAAAGCTTTTTTAAAAAATTATGGATTCAGACAAAAGATGTTTTATTTTCCAGGGTCATTATGTGGATATTTTACTAGCGTTTAAATAAAATGCTGTGAATTGTCCCTAAGAATTCTAATGAACTGCTTGGTTTTGTTCAAAAGTCAGATTCAATATATTAAGTCTGTACAATAGAAGCTAAACAACACAGGTAATTCTTGAAGAAAAGCTTCAAGAAGAGGGGGTCTAAAAATGCTACAAGCTTTACACATTGACTTGCAGCAAACCCCACCTGCTTTGAAAGGGGAAACTCAGGTGCCTTAGGGTGATGTGAACTCAAAATACCTTGGCCACCAAATCAACACTGGAACTGGGTTCAGAGAAATCAGGGATTCCTCTTGCTTTTCTTTCACTAGAGAGTATGAGGTCTCACAAACTCATTTGACCTACTAACAAAGAAGGCAAAGAAAATGACTGCTGGGTCAAAGAACATAAACCCCAGCACAGCTACCCATTCAAAACCAGTTTTCCCACATTTCAAGTAACTTCTAGTTTATACTTCACATGGGAGAACACCAAACTAAACACTCACTCAAAAAGACCTCCTTTGGACTATGACATTCTGCACTTCTACTAAGATGACTAATGAAAACCTCAAAAAAACCCTAGGGACAGGGAAAACTTCAGGCTTAGGACAATGAAGTCCTCAGCTGACTGTCTATATCATTCTGATTTTAGTGTTCGAGTACTAGATATTAATCTGTAACCAATATCAGCCCTGGATTTCTTCACTCATACAGCACCTTAGCATAAAGATTTTTTTCTCTTTCACAGTCCTAAACCTAACAGATTGCTCCTTGTATTCTCTCTCTCCAATTCAGCAGGTCCCAGGAAGGAGGAATACACGTTGCCTTGAAGAATAAGCATCAACTTCAAAAGATCTGGTTAAAAATGTTTGCATGGGCAAAAGATTAAATATTCTTATTGAGCCAGATTAATTTCCCTGTTTTCAGTTTGATCAAAGTATCTTCTTTACATGTCCTGGTTCAGTGCTTTAATTGTAGTTGTTCTCACATGCTGTTTTAAAACAAGGCAAGATTCTCACTTTTGGCCTTTCTCAAGCTGTTTCTCACTGAATGATTCATGATAAAGGCCACCTGAGTATTCAATATTATTCCAGTTAAACAGGCTTGTTCTGTCTACTGATTAACGAAAGCCTAGCAAAACTGGGACTGTGGGAGGGAACAAAACATGGCTATGCACACATATTGTACAAACAACAGAGTGGACTGGAATACATGGTTCATTTTTATTCATATTTACAAAATGTTTATATTGCTGTAGGTGCCAGATACATGAGGATACACTGGGCATAGAAGCTTAGCAAAAGCAAAGCTGTGAGCGTTGCTTAAAAGCATTTTAAAACATTTGTAATTGCAATGGGTCTGGTATTACCAGCTGGGACTGTGAAAAGTAAAGGAATCCTGAAGAAGCAAGAATTGCTGTGAAGTCACAAATAGAAAACCATCATCTGTTACTTCCATGCCCACTTTTATATTGGGTACTAATGAAATCTTCACGAATTTAGGCAAATATGGAAATTCAATACACCTTCGGTATGAATCCTTAAATTGCACCCACATTTTCTTGTTAAATCAGTCGAGAAATTACAAAAGTTTTTAAATACTAGCTTGATATGCCAAGAAAGAAGTCTACCAATGTCCAAAATAGTTGTTTGGAGGTTTGTGGGTTTTTTTAAATAATCAATAAGCGACTCACATTCATGAACCAGCAGCATGAAAAGTCATGGGAGAAGCAGGCAATAATCTGTAGGGGTGTAGCTTAAGTACCTAATGAGGCAGAAAGCAACATTAGTCTTTCTCAAAACCTCTGGCAACTGTTATTTTGCTTGCATGATGCCCTTGCTTTGTAAGTATGAGCTTTTTAGCATTGAGTCTGATTTTAATACTAGGGTTTGGCTATGTGCAGTTCTCAGCGCTTGTAGTGATGGGACCTGAACATATGTGATACCGTGTGCTGGTCTACAATTGGTCCTGAAGCTCTCCTGGTTACACAGTGAGACAAGATGCAATGCCAGACACTTAGTCTTCTCTGCTCTGTCAAGTTGCATTACATTTGTTCTTCGCTAGAGCAGTGTCACATGCTCGGGGCTATTTAAGCCACTGCCAAATAACACGTCACATTTGTGCAGTTAGAAAATTTTACGGCCAGATACATTGTCACTCAAATGCAGTCACTTTTCAGACATATCTCTGCCAGCATGATAGGAATCATTCCAGAAAAATTTTATAATGCTCTAAGTGAGACCTTCAACCAAACATTGTGTCAAATCACATTTCTGTCAAAAGACCGAAGAGTTTCTTCCTGCACTTTGCAGTGAAAAACAAGTTAAATAATAACCCATTTCGAGTTCAAATCCAAGAGACCTAGAAAGCACAGAGCATTCCTGACCTTTTCACAGGAACCAATACATGCTTTGCTAATAGCCTTGTAATAGAACAGTCTTCCTCTTTTTTTGATTTAGGAAATTCCAGGTAACAGCTGATACGTGAAGAAAAGCCCGCTTAGTTAATGACAGCAGTAAGATTTCCAAAAGTAGTTGTGAAAAGTAACCTGTTAGCTTGACAGCCTTGTTTGCCTTAAGTACAGTTGGAAAACTGTGAACGATTTCAGCACTGCTCTGGAATGTTCTTAGCTATTCACACAGCAACAAAGAAGTGAAATCTAAGGTTATCACTTTGGCACACGCATGTAGGACCAATGCCAGATGCTCTTTCTTATATACCAAATGAGAAAAAAACAGTGACATGCAGATTTCCATATGGCATGCACATGCTGCTGCAGCATTAAACAATTTGTGGAGCATCCCATTTGTTTTCTTTTAACAGAGCCACAGCAACATCTCAGTCCAGCCTGGAAAAAGACACCATCCAGAGCCTGTGGAAGGGAATTATCTCGCCTGAGCTGCAGCATCGGCACCTTCACATGGGCAGAGGTGGTGGGCTGCATGCTTAGGTGAGTGGCTCTCCTGTGTGTCACAGGGGTGCTAGGACATACATTTGTAGTGCAGGAAAAGGTCAAGATTCAAGACAAGAGGAGGCTTAGAGTTTGAGATTGCTGCCATTTACAATTCTGCAGGAGAAAGCTGAGGAAGCATGAGGCCTGAGCCAGGGGACCTGAAACATGAGTTAAAAATGTGAGTGGGAGAACTCAAGCTTACCCTAGACTTGCATGCGGCTGGCAGGAGTGGTGCTGGTCCAGCTAGAGCAATAGTGACAGGTACCTACTGCACTGGTGACGTTGTGGAGCTCTGAATCAGCCTTGTTGAAATAACACACATCAGTTACTCAAAGTCCAATATTGAAGCTAATAGTCAGTGCAGTAACATGGCATCCTTCTTGCTTTAGAGCTCCTTGAGCACTGTTGACTGAGCTACTTTTCTGAGATGAACAGGTGCTTCAGGTCAGAACACAAGAAATTTTCCTTTCACCTGCAGTGACACACACATCAGGCACAATTGCATAACCACAGCACAGATACCCTAAACCACCAGTGAGAGATTTGCCATCCATTAACAAACTAGCTTTCTTTCTCCAGCTAACACCACATTTGCTGGGATCACAACATTTATGTTGTGTTTCCTCCTGTGCTGTGCTTTTATTGGCTAAATGGTTACATCTGTGCTTCCAGTAGGGCTCGGTAAATTCGGTTCTTTGAATCCAGAGTAGCCAAATTATCTAGCAGCAGGAATTTCCATGCAGGTGCACCTACTTTTCTACTTATCCTGTTTTAGCTGTTGTTCTGCTTTTTGGTGCTTTGTGCTGGGAGAAAAAGCATGGTACATGGACCGTGTGAACTCTGTTAGCTCCTGCACTTGTTATGTCCTTCACAAAGAGAACCGTCCCCAGAAGGGGATAAGCCCAAGTGACCAGTCATCCTGTAGCAAGGACAGTTGCCCAGTTTAACTCTCACATTCTCTAACAAGAGCCTGAGAAGAGCTCTCAAAATCCGCAAATCTTTGTTGATGTGCTGTGCTCCAAGGAAGGGAAGAGAAGCCTGATGGGGACCTTTCCATACCTCCATTCCAGCTGGGATGAAGCATGCAGGGAAGAGCTTGCTGCACTGAGCAACGTGATCTCCCAAAGCACATGAAAATTCTGTGTCAGGGTTTAGTGAAGGGGTTTTACCAGATAAAGTTTTGAAAAGAAATGGTTCTTTAGTGTCCTGATATTCAAAATTGTTTGTGAAGCTTGGTCATTGTTATCTAAATTGCTTTCTCATGGTAATTTTTCAAGTTTTCTCCTCCAAGAGAAACAGCCTATTACAACTTATAAGATTGTATTGATAAAAGCCAATTATGTTTTCCTCTGACTGTCAGCTGCATTCTCCTACATAAGAAAGGAAGATGAGAAAGTTCAAAACTGCTTATCTGTGAGGCTGAGAGGGATCAATAGGTTCGGACTCCCTATCTCGACCTTTGTATTGTGTCAGAACAATTATTCTCTTGGAGGTTTGTTTAGAATTATAGTTAACTAACTTGCTAAAACACACTAATATAGCACTCCAGTTAGTAACAACTTCAAAAGAATTAATTTACATCTTAATTTTTTCACCCTACAGTTCTAACACGTTTTAAAATATGCTTAAATTTTTAATACTTTTTAAAAAAAAAAAGTGAAAAAGCATTAAGCCATTTTTGTTACTTAGCTGTTTGCACTCCAAACCCCACAGTGTCTAATACTGGAACTGTGAGCACTGAAATGGAAACTCAGCTGCATTGCTGGTTCAAGAAAAAACTGAGGGTGGCAACACAAAGAAAGTCTCTCAAGCATGTGGTTCCTGAGGCTGCCAGTGGTTTTCACAAGCTACCTGTAAAAGTTTGCCTGCACAGGATTGGAAATCACATACACCAAAAAAGACAGCACCAAATAGCGTGGAGAGTGGGCCTGACAAGCAGGGGTTGTTTAGCCTGGAGAAGAGAAGGCTGAGGGGAGACCTCATTGCTCTCTACAACTACTTGAAAGGAGGTTGTGGAGAGGAGGGAGCTGGCCTCTTCTCCCAAGTGACAGGGGACAGGATGACAGGGAATGGCCCCAAGCTCCACCAGTGGAGGGTCAGGCTTGACATTAAGAAAAAATATTTCACAGAAAAGGTCTTTGGGCACTGGAACAGGCTGCCCAGGGAGATGGTTGATTCACCTTCCCTGGAGGTATTTAAGGCACGGGCAGACGAGGTGCTGAGGGTTTAGTGCTTGATAGGAATAGATGATCCGGTGGGTCTCTTCCAACCTAGTGGTTCTATGATTCATTACATGAGTAGGAAGCAGAAGGGAGGGTGATCTGGAGCACCAGGCTGGTGGGTGCCATGGCCCCAGCAGCACACACAACACCACAGCTTCCTGCCAACATTTGAAGTGACTTTTGCTTCCCCAAAGCAGCTCCAGCTGCTCTATTCCAGGCTGGGAAGTGCTGGCATGCCCTCACCTTCAGGGTGGATGACCTAAGGAAGTTGGTTATTTTCCAAAGACAGGGAATGGCGAGTGCAGAGTGGGTGTTCTGGGAGGGCAGGAGAAGGGAAGCAGCTGCAGGAAACAGGGCTGAATGGGCCTGGGCACAGCCACCAGCTGCAGATTCCTAGCCTGGCTCAAGAGGCAGTTGAGGCCAAAGGTGCCAAGAGAAATCTAATTTCTGGCTGAAGAGTATTAATAACCACAGATACAAGCACCCACTGTTTAGTATTGGGACTTCAGTTCCACCCCCTCCAGCTCTTTTTAATCTAAGGATTGCCCTGAATAGAAGTCAATGCTTTGAGTCCCCCATTTATGCCAAAGCCTACAGGAAAAGCAGTTGCCCAGCAGCACCGCAGCCCCTATGCTGGCCAAAAGCCTCCTCAGTGCAGACCTTGCAGTGTGTTTCGTTGTTTCTACTTTTAAGCAGTATTCCTGCCTTTGTTGTCAAACCACAGCCTGCCTGTGTGAAAGGCATCTTCTCTCTACAACTACCTGAAAGGAGGTTGTGGAGAGGAGGGTAATGGCCTCTTCACACAAGTGAAAGAGGACAGGACAAAAGGGAATGGCCTCAAGCTCTGCCAGGGGATATTTAGGCTAGACATTAAGAAAAAAAAAATCACTGAAAGGGTCAGTGGGCACTGGAACAGGCTGCCCAGGGAGGAGGTTGAGTCACCTTCCCTGGAAGTGTTTAAGGTACAGGTGGATGAGGTGCTGAGGGGCATGGTTTAGTGATTGATAGGAATGGTTGGACTTGATGATCTGTTGGGTCTCTTCCAACCTGGTTATTCTGATTCTCTCTAACCAGCTTTCACGCTTCCCTCATCAATGTTTCTCTGTCCTGCATCCAGCCCCAAGGTCCTTTCTCTAGAGAAGCATATACTAGTGACCTTACACCCCTTCCCAGCCTTGCACTGCAGCAGCCTCTGCTGACACAGGCTGGAGGGAGTGCTACACACCCCTCATACCTTAGCTGAACTCTGGCTTTTGGCACTTGGGTATTTTAAAGGAGACACAAACCACAGTGCCTCTACCCACAGCCTCTCCCTGCTCCCAAGGCAGGTCCACAGGAGCACAAAAGCCCCACATTGAAGCTAAAAGCACGACACCTGTCAGCACAGTTGTAACCACAACACGACATGGCTAAGGAATTCATGGGAATGCCAGATAACTTCATGCCACACTGGCCCTGCAGCAGCAATTGTATTTTTGTGCCTGCATAGCATCCACACACATGGTGCAGAGGAGCTGGCAGTGCCACAGCCCCCAGGCAGCTCCCCACCAGGGGGAGGGGGGTGGGGAAGCAAGCCCGCTTGCACAGGATCCAACTCCATAACATTGTAGAATCACAGAATAGTTCAGGTTGGAAGAGACCTTAAAGGTCATGAGTTCCAACCCCCTGCCCTTTGCAGGGATACCTCCCACTAGACCAGGCTGCCCAAATCCCATCCATCCTAGCCTGGAACACTCCCAGGGATAGGGCAGCCACAGCTTCCCTGGGCAAAGATGAGCCAAATGATTCTGTCATTTCAGCAGAGCATGAATTTCTGTGGGTGTTTTCATAGAATCATAGAATCACTAGGTTGGAAAGGACCCACTGGACCATCAAGTCCAACCATTCCTATCAATCACTCAACCATGTCCCTCAGCAGTGCTTTCACCTTGCTTTCACAGGTGCAAATTTCAGTGCTGGCAGTCTCAGAGTACATCACTCCTATGGGCATTTCATACCCAAAGTTGCTCACAAATTTTACTGGGCAGCTGGCTATCAGACACCTAGAAACAAGAAATTACTGTATGAGATTGTGTTTAATGCTCTGGCCTGCTAGCATAACATTCATCTAACCCTTGGTTTAAACTAGGTATTAGGAAATATTACTTCACTGGAAGGGTTGTAAGTGCTGGAACAGGCTGCCCGGAAAAGTGGTTGAATCACCATCCCTGGAGGTATTCAAAAGATATGTAGAATATGGCACTTGGGGACATCGGTCAGTGGTGGAGCTGGCAGTGTTCAGCTTATGGTTGGACTCGATAATCTTGAAGGTCTTTTCCAACCTAAATAATTCTATGATTCTGCAAATACTTACCATCTTATTTCTGTGAGGAACTTAAAAAAATGCTAAGCATTATGACCTCACATTAAGAAATACTTTGTCATTTTAGAGATGAAAAAAGAGCACAAAACTGTTTTCTTGATAACCTAAATGTTTTCCAGTCAAAAAATTTGAATATCATCTAAAGGCATCAGCCTAATGCTTCACACCTGACTCCTGCACGTGAACAGAAGTCTGCCACAAGACTGGTGTGTGCACATAATGGAGAAGTAATTTACACAGCTCTTCAAACAATAATATTTAACCATTTGCACATCAAAATAACTTTGTAGCTCATCAGTATTTTCTGTTTTCCTTTAAATACAAACCCAAACATTTTTAAAAGCAGTATAATTGAGGTCTTCTTGAAAAAGGGAAAACCCATGTGTTATGTGAAATACTTTCTATTATTATAATGAAATCCTACAAGAAGAGCTTGTTTTTCTATGAACTCTCCAATAACCAATTTTCAGAACATTTTCACAAAATGTTATTTAACCTTCTTTTACAAAGCATGATATGCTGGACTTCAAATTTAGATTTATAAAATGACAAGTTATCACCTCAAGAGGATTTAAAAGAAAAAAAAAAAAGGAATATAACCTGATATAAGGAAACTTAGCCGAATTCAGACTTTCATTTGCAAAACCCAGAACATTTCTGAAATGTTTCTTATATTTCAGAGGTAGACCTCAGGAATGAATATTTACCACTGTTTAGCTCTTTCCAGGGATGCAATTAGGAAGCCAGACCTGTTCATTTCTGGAAACACATTGCAAATATATGACTACAAACCCAAACAGAATTCTTATTCCTCATCTCTTGTTTTGTCCTGTTCTCCTAATTCTGCTACTCACCTCACATGAAACATGGAAGCAATCTTTAAATCTTTATTGCTGGAAAGCCATGCTGGGACTATCGGTCTTCATACAAAAATATTTTGATGCAGTTACTTAGAAATGTTAAATAAGAGCATTTCAGTGATAAAATATTTTATTAGTGCTTCTCTTTGAGTACATCGAGCAATGTATTTGGGTCTTCAAAAAACATTCTCAAGTTTCACTCTCCCACCTTTCAATCTCAGACATCACTCTTTCTATAGTAGCAGATGCTACAGTAATGATCCCAACAGTGAGGTTCTGTATTGTCAGTTGAAACTCATAAAGCAAGACTGGGATACGGTGGAGTGTGTACTTTATAGATCTGTGAATATCATAAGGATTATGGGAACTCTGCCAACCATGTGTGAACGTGACCAGCCGACTGAATGCTACGTCTCACCCAGCTCCTGGCAGGCAGGGGGGTTAGCTGTGATACAGGATACGCTGGCTGGAGCCAGCTCTAGCATTTGATGAGATGACAAAAAGATCCTTTGTGTGGGTGTTTTGTCACTCCGAAGCATCACCACTATCACTCACCCACTCACTCCATGCTATGCAAAAATATCTGTTATTTAAATGCTTTTTATAAACTCAGAGATTGCCGACGCGGTGTGTAAAGAACATGCTGCGGCTAGTAAAGAACATTCAAAATCACAAACAGAAAAACAGAGACCTTATTTTGAAAGGATAAAAGCAAACAGAGAAACCAGAAGAAATGAAGTAAGCATCACATTCAATAAAAAGATGAAAAGAAAGTCCTGCTGCAAAACCAGTACTAAACTGTATCAGTCTGTAAGTGTACAACATAATGTAGCCAACAATACCACATAAACAGCAAATGAAACAATGTCACACGATAGAGAACATTGTGCATGAAATAATACAACATTTTATTCATGTTTTATAGATTATTTTTATTTATTTTTGCTTTAATAATGCATATTCTGTTCACTCTGTGCAAAATTGGGGAGGAGCGTTTAAATCATCTAATGAAAATCAAGCGGAGATGAACATTCAAGTTGAGGGAGAGGCCTATCAAAACCAGGAAAGCTAAAAAGCCACAGCTGCTCAAGACAAAGCTGCTCTCAGCTGCGCCCTTTTGTCCTGCCACTTTGCACAAACCTGGCTTTACTGACTGAGCAGCTGGACACTGAGAAGGTGACCTCCATCGGACACCAGGGACAGGAGTCATCGTGGTAGCTACATTAGGGAAACCTGGCTTGCAACCGGCTCCAGTCAGTGTGTGGCAAAGAAAGGCACAAATCATTGCAAAGACCAGATTTCTGTTGGTTTCTCTCCTTCTTGTAAATACATTACTGTACATGGCATGTTTAAATTGTCAGGGATTTGGAGACATAAAATTGCATATTTAACAGAACTTAAAACCATAACAAAATGTAGGCTGTTCTATCTTGAAGCAAAAATAATCCCTCCAGCTCCAACAGTAACATTCACTCCTGGCTATATGCAGTACAAACAGTTTAAAATCTGTGACAAAAGACAATTAAAAACCAAAAGTCAAAATCATAAAGCTTGTAAACAGATAATCTGAAATACACTTTATTTATGGAAAAATATCATCAAAATAGTACCACTATGGACTAAACTGCCTGAGTTTTCGTTTCACCTAGGATCTCGAAGTAGAGAGCCTTTAGCACAAGATCAATTCCAGTCACAACCAGTGCTGCACAGCACCGCTTCAGGTGGAAATCTCCTCATTGTTGGTATTTTTGTTGTGCTATCAAAAACTGTTGTGCTAATCCTTCAAATAAAGGGATGTTGAGGCAATTCTTAAATTATTTGGCACAAAGTTATTTTGGCTGGGGCATAAATTTGAGTCTCAGTCATGAAGAAAAATGCAACATTCCACCTATCAAGTATTCATTTTGATTGAAGAGCTTTCTTTATGTCATTAACTTCCATCTGAAAACAAAACAAAGCAAATTTGTGATGAAATTATATGCTTTAACAAACCAAGGCGCAGTTGGTGCTGCTTGAAAACACATGTTCCATCTTGTCCACAGGTGTTGAGTATGGGTTTTATACAACTCTGATTTCCACAGATTTCACAAATTGATGTGACCTCTCAGCTGCACAAGATGACCACTCACAGCTTCCTCCCCTCAGAACTTGACAAATATAGTCACTGAATGTACCACAAGGCCTTTCAGACTCTTTTAAATTACAACTTTACACAAGCCACACAGTTCACTGCCAGGAATTCCGTGCAGAATGAGCATTGTGCCCATGCACATGCTGCTGTGCTTACACAGCGACACAAGTAAACTGAACTGCTGACTACAAGTAGCTCAGGAGCAAAACCCATCGTCTCTTGTTGTATGGATGGTGGTTGCCTCATACAGCCATCAAGCCTGTGTCCAGGGAACTTAAGGGCTCTGATAGTACGTACAGCTGTCTGGTAAAAGGATGTGGCTGAAACCATCATCAGCTCCAGTTGTACACTTGGCCTCTCTTTCCAGACACTGGAAACCCTAAGGCAGTGCTAGTAGATTTATTCAAACACACCCACAGCGCTCAAGTGCACCAGCATCAAGGCAGGTTTTTTTTAATACATGGGCTGATAGCTGTGCTGCTTTATGATTATCAGCACTCTTAACTAATGCAACTTTTGTATGTTGAACTCTCATCTTCACAGAAAGCCAGGAATGTCACCTTGGCAGCATCTGAACATTTACCAGTATAAGCAACACTTGAACTGGAGTCAAAACATTCAGCTATAAGATCATAAGTTTAAAACCGTCAGTGCTGGTCTCTCTATGAAAATGTAAAGCCATCCTTGAAGGTGGAATCCAGACCTCTGAATAGTCTGGCCTGTTAGACTAAATCAATAACCATTATTAACAATGTTCACTAATACTATCTGAATAAATTTAAATTTTAGCTGAACATGAATTGTGATTTACTAGAAGCCACACTCCTATGCTATTGCACACATAAAGCCCTGGAGCACAGACATTGATGGTTCTCAGTTCTGCCACCCTTTGCCACGTTCTCAAGCGCTTTAATGAGCAGGAACAGTCCAGTGAAATTAACATTTTGTTTTCTATCCCCAGAACAAAGTACGGTTGACCTATACCATAAAAATATATCAATAATAAACCACTTATCAAGTACATAGGATAGGACAGGATAGGATTATTTGAGTCTTTAGGGACCTACAACGATGTCTAGTCCAACTGCCTGCCCAATCCAGGACTGAACAAGTTAAAGCACGGTATTAAGGGCATTGTCCAAATCACTCTCTAAAACCCAGAAAAGCAGTGTCAACACCATTCCATACTGAAGCAGCACAGTTAATGTTCCCAGCAAAAGTCCAGCTCCATGACTCTCAATGCAAGGAGAGCAGCAAGCTCCCTGGCAAATGACTAAACCAGCATGACAACATCTACAGATATACAGGTATATGACATCTAGAGATAAGGTACTAGACAAATTTCAGTAGCAGTAATTGGGTTCACACTCAGAGCACTTTCTTTTACATCGCTTAGGATGCATTAGCAAGGACAACCTGAGTACAGTCGGTAAAGCAGACGTAAAAATCTTGCTATATATTCCAAGTATATCAACACTAAAACAAGCTTACCACACAATATAAAGCTTTGAGAGAGAGCAAAGCATCTAAAAAGACACAATTTCATTTGTGACAAAATCAAACCATTAAAATCAAGACTAAAAAATTTCAGCTTGATGTTATATTGTGTTTAGGTTGTTTGTTTGGTTTTTTTCATTTTTTTAATTTGTCCACTTGTGCTAATAAATTTTTAGATAATTATAAGGCTTTTCAATAAGAAGCCAGTATTGCAATAGATACGACACAGACTGGCAGCACTGCGCAACGAACAGGTACCCTTTAAAAAATGTTAGTATTTTTTTTATACACTGGAATTTAAGAATCTTAACAGTTTTATGTCCCACAACTGAGTCTAAATCAAACATGTCGATACTTCCACAACATCATAAATAATTTAAGTACCTGCAATCGTAGACGGATCTTCTTTTCTTCATCCAGCTCAGACAGCAACTGTTTAATCTCTTTTCTGTTAAAAGAATACAAAAAAAAGTATGGAATGGAAACCATTAAAACACAAAAGTTCACCTCTTGCAGACATATTTTCCCTGCTTCCCTACTTCCCTTTTTTCATCTGAAGAACTATCGGTATACTTTTGTAGACTATATGCTATACTACAGAGAAGTGACACTCTCTAAAAAGGACAGTATCCTCCACACCTTCAACTTCATTTATCAGACTTAATGATCCCAAATACAGATTGGCTGCCATCCTTCTTTGCCAGGAAGGGGAACATAGCTATAACAAGCAGACAAATTCTCACGTTCCCACCAAGTGATCTCACTTTCAGACAAAAAACAGTAGGTGGAATCAGCCCTTTCAAGAAGGGTCAGGGAGACCAGAGGTGTAGAGGCCAGCCCAAGAGATGAAACTGTGGGGCTCACCAGCTAGATCCACCTTGAAATATTACCAAACCCCTCTCCCCCTCCCAAAGTCCCTGCACACCTTTGTTTTGCCCCATTCTCTGCATGTTGCTTTCCCTATTTTTTTTCTGTGCCTGCGCTACACACAACTAACAATGTAAATGAAGGTTTGGAATCCGAAACTTTAAATATTCTCAGGAACAGCAAAAGCTACACACCAGCCCTGGTTTCTTCTAGTAGAAGAGCAGCTTAAAGAAAATAACGATGCCCAATGCTAAAACAGTAACAAGACTCAGTCATAAACACAAAGGTCTTCAAATGTGTGTGATTAGGACAGTTACTTCTTTTGTGACAGGAGTTTCCTGGGAAAATGTGTACCAGTCAAACAACAAGTTGATTTAATAATTGTAGGAATTTGTGGTAATCTGCACCACAACTAGAACAAATGTGTCCGTCATTAAGATCAATGCATATAAATCCCTAAATAGTTACTGGCAAATTAAATAATATGAGAGTCTTATTCACTAACTTCACTTTTTCAATACCCGATAAACATCTGTTTATGTCATAACACAAGGAAAAAAGCCATTGCAGATAGTGCCAGTCATTTTTTCCTGAGCTTCTCATACCTGAACATGTCCTGTCAGGAAAGTAAATTAAAATCACTCAGAAACACAAAGGGAAAACGTGCAGAGTAACATACACAAAGGCAAACGCAAAAAGAAACTGCCACCACCATGCATGAATGGATGGATCCCACCTACAGTTCTTATATGCAGTACTTACTTTTGCTGGTCTTTCATGGTTTCAATGATGGTTCTAAGCTCTTTAATTTGTGTTCTCAGCTCCTCCAAGGCAGTTTGGCCTTGGCTCAAATGCTCAGTCTTTGGCTTTCCTTCAGTGCCAAACAGGGATGGGGAATTTGACCTGTGGCCTGTTGTTCCCATAGCAATCGAGGGAAATCCAGGTGATAGTGAAGGGGATAGTGATGGTTGTACGTTACTGCCGCTAGCCAAACCTCCTGGTTTTGGAGGCAAGGAAGTTTTATTATCAGACACCTGCCACAAAAAGAATAAGATTTAATGTCTGGAGAACGCTTTATTAAAATCAGACCTCTATCAAATATTACGTATTTTGCTGCTCTTCAGTAATGTTGAAAATCCATCGTCAAATATGGACAGTTTTGGCTTGAGCATGATAAACACAACAATTAGTCATTATATTTGTACAGGTGTACAAGAGGGGGTCTAGTTGGGATGCAGAAGGTCAGACAGCTTTAGCAAGACTTTCCACAGCTGCTACCACCAGTCAGCAACAAGTGTTCCCAAGATGTCAGACCTAGTAGTGAAATGAACCAGAGAAAGATGCTCAGTGTTTCTCTCAGAAGTTTGTGAGAACATATCTACACCCATGGACATCTCCTGCAGAGCAAAAACTGCATGGCCTAGAACACAAGGTGTATGTTTTTGCAGATTAAATATACGATTATCAACAAAGGGATGATCTTTATTGAAGGGATCTTCAACATCCAACAGTTTTTAAAAATTATGTGTTAAATGTTGTCCGTAGCATGATGAAAATAGTAAAATATTCCTTAAGGTAATTTGTTGGTATGATATAAAACCAAAATCCCATGACTTCAAAATGATAATATATCAATAAGAAATAAATGTACTGTACTGTTCTCTGTTCACTGAAGTTTTATTGAATCCCTGTAACTATCAATGGCTCTTGATTCCTCTGGGAACTTCAGAGAAAAACACAGCATCAACCTAGTTGTCCTGGAGCCATGTGGCTAGCTCAGAAGGATCCCATGCTTCTCGAATTGCAATCCAGTGTTCTACTTATTAGACAAGGTATAGAAAATATGAAGTCCACCCACCATACATGACCAGCTATTTCACAGAATAACGTACAAGTGCAGTTATTGTAATGGCAAGTGAAATGAGCCTTAATAACTTTTCACATTGTTTTGGGGGAATGCTAACACGTGTGTTATACACCAGCTACCAGGAACATGAGAAAATCTAATTTGGCCAAGAGTAAGAAAAAGCACTACACAACCCTCCAATGCTGCCTTGGGAAAAGAAGTTAGATGGCAAATAGGATAAGATACTGAGGAAAAGATGGCATGGAGGTGGAAGAAGACATTGTAATTGAGGACTTGGGGGCTGGGTGGTGACATTTGCTGGACAAAGTAGCAGAGAGAGAAGTCAGTGGTCAGATGAAAATTAGAAGGAAGTGTAATGGAGAAGGAAGAGTAATGGAGAAGGAAGAGCAGGATGCATCAAGTTCTGCAGAAAGCAGTCTTTCCCACTACATGACTATAATTGAGCACAGAACTAGTCTTGGGCAAGCATCACATGAAAAAAAGTGTGTGTGATCACAAAAAGAAAAATGGCATCCTAATCACAAAAAAAGCTGAATTGCTCCAGTAGCTTGAATGTTTGTCTTCATGACCTTAATAATATTATTCTAACATTTTATATATATGTGTAAGCATGTGTGAGTAATGTGCATGTATAAAGAGAGCTTTCATGGATAATAATCCTTATATTAGTAGATGCAAGTTTCCTTTGGACTGAAATGAGATGTGGAGCAAGTAAGCAAGGCAGAACAGGAGTCATCCACACTGAACACCCTGTTCCAGAGCTTAACTGGCTATCAACATTAAAGCCTTAAGCAGCCACCTTCTGACAGCAGTCATCTTGTTTTACAGGAACAACATCTACATGGTTGGCATACCAGCATACAGTTTAGGAATGTTTGCCAAAGAGCATTCCCTATTGCAAGTACTCCCAGAAGAGGGAGCTATATAGCAAAACATTACCCTTAATCACATAAGTGTACGACTTCATCTTTTAAATATTTTTGTTATAGTATTAGAATGTAATATTTGTATTATTGAATGTATCCTTATGTACTAAAAAACAGCTCCAACCTCTAAAGCCTAATTGGCATAATTGTGTATTTGATTACCCTCTAGTTTTCTACCACTATACAGTAACAAAGCACAGGTCTATAAATGAACACAATTATACAAGTATAAAAAGTGATTATACTTGCAAATTTAAACTCACATACTGTTGAGGTGTATCAAAAAGTTGTATTTTCTCTGCTCACAGATTCTTCTCACATAAACTTAATTAACAGCTGCAAAAAAGGGCCTTTGTTTCTAAAATCTATTTCTGCAGCTTTTCCAATTCCATGAAATGTTTTTTACACTAGAAGGATTTTTTCACAGTATGGTTATGGAGACATTTTAACTGTGCGATTCATGTAAGATTTGCATTTCAAACATAGAACAAGCTTTTAGTAGCCCTTAGCGTTTTAAGCCTCTGCAAAGGACCAGCTATCAGGTGATTGTTGAATTAAGTTTTAGAAAGAAATTTTTGAATACTGTTTTCAAAAATGAAGATGGATATGATAAGTTAAATAGAGATATTCCAATTAACTTACTTGTGATATTGTAACAGTTCTTGGTTTCCTTGACATGTCAACAGTTTTGTGTGTAATGGAAACATGTTCCTCTTTCTCTTCTTCAGGACTTGGTGAGTCAAAGAAATCAGGGCTTGAAAGGGATGACTATGCAGACAAACATATACATCCCAAAAGAGTTAAAAAATGCAGGTATTTTCATTGTACAGTAATTTTAAAAAGAAAAAAATAAAAGTATTTATGTGATTTTTTTTTTTGTTATCACTTTGAAGGTAAGAATACTTAAAAACAGGACTCCCTCATCCCCTTTTCCACATCATCTTTTCAAGGCTAGAATGCTTTCAAAGCTTTTATGAAATAAGGTATACTTGAATTCATCATTAATTTACATCTTCACACTGCATTTTATCATAAGATGAAAGGACCTTCCTGTTTACGAGAAGAACTGTACTTTACTTGGGTAGGACACTGAGCACTGTGCTGTGAGGACGCCAGCTCTGCCACCCAGGCACTTTGCTGCTCTTCAGTGGATCTATACTGCTGCCTGTGCACACTACGTGCACTGCAGGGATGCCTTGTGCACAGCCTTTTCGTAACAGTGCAACGGGGATGGTTCCTTCCATCCCTTGTTCCTTTCCCCATAGATCTGACAGGAGAAGAAAGACCATTTAACTTGTCCTCTATGTTTCTGTATTTACATACAGAATCAATTTTGAAATCTTTTGATTTCTGTTTGTTTCACAACAATAATTTTTGCTTCCCTCCGATGTGTTTTTCTTCAGCAACATGAACGTGGCTAACCATCAGTAGTTGTTCCCATTCTGGTATTCCAGAATGCAAAACCACATGGAAACAAACAAATCACAAATCCAAAAGAAAAAGGACACTGAAAAACTAAGAAGCAGTTTCCAAAGTATGGTTCATGAGACCAACTTGTCTAAAGATACAAATTAGAGACTGAAATGTAAATCACCCTTACAATTACAATGGTGAGCTTAACAAGAAGAAACATATGACGGCTCAAGGAAAGCTGTTGAAGGCTAAAACGGTCTGTTTGTCCTCATAAGCTGATAAATACCATGGAGAAACCAAGAGAAATGCTTCTTTTGGGAAACGCTTCCAAAACCTTTAGTACTTAATCACAAACTAGTGTATTCTGAAGATTTTTATAAAGGAATTTTCTGGCATCGGTCATGGTTAGCAAGGAATACTTGGCAGCTCCCAAATAAGAGGGTACAAATCTTACGAGAGAGGGAATGTTTTAAACATCAGTATTAAAAACACTGGCAGCCTTTTGACACCAATATTCTTGTGCTGCAACTCCATGCCTTACTGTACGTGTGAAGGAATGGCTGTGTAATGCAGTAAAACCACAAGGGAACAAATAAGAGGGGGAGGGAATGAGAAAAAAAATCATTTTAGAACAAAAAGAAAATTAACTTACAGACGTGAGAGACTGGGAGGGTGGTCGCCTGCCAGTAGCTTTTGGTCTGGTTGTAGTTGGATGATTAAGCTTCTCAGCAATTGGTATTACAGAGTCAAAACCTTCCAAGTCTTAAAAATAAAACAGAATTGATTTGCTTTTCTGGCAATTGTCCTCAAAGGAAAAGAATCACTTTTTTTCCCCCCTAACTTCAAATAAATCAAATCCCATTTTCCCCATTGTGTCACAGTATTCTGCACACGTTTAGTAGGACATGGTACTAAAAAAAACCCCTGCAAGTCAAAAGCAGATGTAATCCAGTCACCCTTGCCAAACACAATTAACCTTCCATCTCAAACACAATAAAGCTGAGGGGGAATGTGCAGAGGAGCCTTTGGCTTTGTTTTCAGCATAGTGAAAGTTAAACGGCAAGATGGGTCCTATGGCATGGAATAAGCAGTTTCAAATTTTCCATCTTGCTATTAAAGGGGTAGTATTTTTTTCTCCTAAATAACTGGAGACATATGTCAGTGTACACATTGTCTCAGGAGTTATACTGTCAGCACTGTGTCTGCAGCAGTTTTCTTAAGGGAGCACAAAATGATAGTGATTGAGCTGGAAGTGATCTGCAGGTTCCTGGGCACCTGCAGCTGGAGGCAGCATAGTTTCCAGAAGTTATAGGTGAAAGAAATGTCTCCCTACAGTTGTCCAGGTGTTACGGTAAGTAAAAACTCCAACAGACTCCTCCTGAAGCTGTACAGAGCCCGGGAAAAACAGGTCTGCTTAAATGTAGTATTGATAGTCTTCACGGTTAGTGAAATGCACTAGGGAAATGTTTACTGAAGCTAGCCATGTGGTAGCACGTTTACATGAAGGAACGATGTGAAGGTTGAAGGAATACCGCAGCTCATGATTACATGCCTGAATCAACTGGCTTCAGACCATTCATCTGTTTTTATGAGTTATATCAGTTTCACTCACTTCTGTTTAAAAATGCTCTACTGTAAACGTTAAGCAGAAATTAGTCAGAAAAACATACAGGAGGTACTTCAGACAAGATAAACCAAAATTCTATAAAATTACTCTCAGACATGAATCAAATACTGGAATAATCTTCATTATTCAGAAACTATTTTTCATTGCACATAATAAAGAATATGCTCTGAAGAACACTTAAACTGTTTCCAAGAACTCATGATTTGCCAGCTAGGAAGTAAATGGGATCAGACATCTTATTCAGCAATATTCTTCCATCTTTGTGAGATAAAAAAAGAAGAAAGAAAAAAAGAGACCTCTTTCAATAGCCCTGAAATAGTCTAAGGTTATTGACCTCCAAACGCTACTCTATTTTTGGAGCAACTCTTCCTATATATAAACAGTGACCCCACTGTCCTCCACCAGGTATTTCTCTCATTGCTTTTTTATTGACTGTTGCAACCTATTCCCGTGGGTAGGTCACAAAGTCTGTCAATGGCTATTTGGTGGTCTGAAGCCTCAACTATATCCAACATGTCAGGTGAGGCTACACTGCTTTTAAAGTAAAAATGAGCTAACATTAGAAGTCTGCACAAAACCTATCTGGAATCCTATAGAACTCAGGGTTTCAGGAGAGGAGAAATGGAAGATTTATTTTCTAGGGGAAAAAAAAGCAAATGTAAGAGCTGGTTTCTAGCAACATCCAGTTTGAAGCTGACACATAAGACAGCTGATTGACTTGCTTCAGATCACACAGCAAATCAATGATGTATTTTAACACATTGTCTTCATTTTCACTACTGTTTTACGTTGTTTAGTTGCACAGCAGCAATATATTGCCATCAAAAATATACACTGATCTATAAACATGTGAAGCTCACATACATGACTACAAGTCGAGGCTGAAGAAACCCTTACATTTGTCCAAGCCACTCTTTCCTGTAACTGTATTTTTTTTTTTTCTGAGCTACTCTTCATCCAGCTCATTTTCCAACAACACATGCCCAGTCACACAAGTACCCATGCTGAAGGAAGAATCAGTATCAGTACCAGAAGACTGACAGAAGCTGCTAAACCCGAGAGGTAGAGCAGACTACAGCTTTAGGGGGTAGCAAACTGGATGAAGTTATCTTGCCTAGGAAGGCTCCAGTGTGTGACTGTTGTTGATTCTATCACAAGTGTCATTGTCCTCTCCTCTGTTCTTACAAAAGTTAAGTATTCACACTAATGTGGAAAACAATAAATAAACAGTGAAGGCAGTAATTCCACATGTCCATTTTGCTTAAATAAACTAATAATTACCTAGAACTCTATGTTTGATCAGAATAGTCAAATGTTCATGTTTAAATTGTAAAATGTATCAATATACAGAGAGTATGAATTTGTGCCCTTGTGACCCATAAGCACTTGCAGATAGAATCTGTTCCATGCATTTTATGAATACCATGAAAGATGAACATTTCTGTGCAAAACTTCTATTATCCAACATACTGGGAATCCTCAGTCTCTCCCACTTCAGAATGCATTTCTTATAGCTAGAAAAATAAACTAAAGTAGCCTATAACTGCACAGTAAAGGTTGGAAAGGCTCCACAGGTAGAATCTGCTTCCAGACTAGTGAAATCACAGCCATTCAGCTGATACTATAAATGAAATTCTATTCCAAGTGTCAGGGAGAGCACTTGGTACAATGCTAAAATAGTAAATCCATTTCCAGTATTTCCATAATGCCCTTTCTCTTCCTCCCCTCAGCCCCCCTCCCCCGATTTGTTCTCCTTACTCAGATATGGTTCTCACTTCCAAATCCAGTCTGCATCTAAGGTCATCACAACCCTCCATGGTCTGTGAAGTGATTGTATCCTTCCTACCACCTATGAGGCATTCATTCAGGAAAATTCCCATCTAGTAAACTGGTAACAGGTAAAATGAGGAACAGAACCACTCAAGAGACCTCTGCCTTACTGTCATCTATACTGTAGTAATGGATTCACTCATATTGGTTATTTGATTATTTTTTTGCTGATGGAAAGCAAGTTGATATGCGTGTGACTATATTATACTCACAGAGGACATTAAATACAGAGATTTTATTTTAGTTTGCATTTCTGTAACTTGAATTTACACACAAAACAAAATGTAAAACCTTCCTGAGCTGGACCAAGTGGGAAACCATTAAAAATAAATTTGGTCTACTGTATTCACAGCCATGCTAATTGCCAGTAAGGCAACACTGTCATCCAACAGACCTCAACTCTGCAGTGGTCCAGGTCTCTCTATGTCTAGTAATAACAAACACTAAGGAAGGTTTTCTTGTACATATAGAACACTGAGAGCACCCATCAGTTAACAGTGCCACTCCCTATTTAAAAAATAGTTGATACTTTTTCTACAAATAAACAAATGCATTCATCACTATTACTGTCTGAATGACCAAGGCAGTAAATTCATTAAGTAATTCATGAGATGAGAAGAAAGATATCAGAGTAATTCTAATATACTAATATAGTACACATAATAAAATGTCTGGCTGACATGTTTAATGAATATGAAAAATGTTAGCTGTGCAAGAATTATTCCCTGGTATCCTTCCAAGCCAGTTAAGAATAGGATGTTTTTCCTCATTGCTGTATTTATTTGGAGATATGTTATTTAAAGCATGATGACGGTGGTTTTTTAAAAAAAACCCATCCAGATCCAGGAAAACAATTACGTAAGGAAAAAGTCCTCTCTCAGCTCATTAGACTTGTACCTTCCTGCAAAATAATTTCAACCCACCTCCAAAAATAAAAGAAAAAGTTAAAAGGTTTTGCTTCCTTCCTCACCCCTTTTGCCCCCTTCTCTTACTATTCTGGAATAAAATGTGGATAGGCCTGAATTTCATTTTAGGTTTTTTTGTCTTTGGGCAAAGTCATTTATACATAATGATGACAGAAAACTTTTAAAATTAGCTGAGAGATTTCACCTTTAGAAAACCAAAATGGAAGGTGATGGATAATAGCAGAATCAAGACATTCAGAATGCTAATGGTGAGGTTTCATAGAACAAAAATACAGCAGGGCTGGAAGAAACAAAGCAAAGGTGGTATTCAATTAATTTGAAGAAGATAAGGTCACAAAAGCCACAGAGATAGATTTCATTTCATAATCATCTTCAATACATTTAAATGATTGGCAGTAGGCAGATGAGATGGTATATATATGCTGTCTTTAAACACAATAATCTTTAAAGCTATCAAATGAGACAGAGATGCTGCAGACAAAATCTTCTGCTTCGATGTCAATTAAGGTCATCCAATATATAGCACTAATTAAAAGACAACTCAAACTATAATCCTTATACTACTGGGAATTTTCAGAACACAATTATTTCAACTACTTCAAGCTTGGATTCTGCTACTGTCTCCATGCTGAAAAGCATCATACCCTTCAAGGAATACAGTCGTGCTTCCAGCCAGGGTCAGGGGCATAGAATCTCACCCATAATGAACTGTAAACACTTTGTGAAGATTTGTGTAACACCCTTTCACCAGGAGGGCTCCCTGGCTGCAGGGTTAGTGCGTTCAGGAGTGTAACTGCGATGTGCCAGTGACACCTGTACACCTGGTTCTTTGCTTTGGAGGGAAACACCTTCGCCTGACTTCCCAGGACAGTCACTGGACAGCCACCTTTCCCAAAGTATATGAGTATCTTTTCCCATTTCAATCCTGACCTTTATTGCTTTAGTAGCTGAATGTAGAAGGCTTCCATAATGAGCGTTGCAAACCCCTTGCCAGTGCCCTCATAAGGATTTTATTTTTAACAATTCAGAAGATGCCAAGAAAGAACTGAAAGGTCAGGAAAACTGAGCTAGAAGAAATGGATATGCTGTTTTCAGGCACCTCAACCTGTCACACTTGGAGAACGATTTAAATTTTTTTTTACTGCCTTTTTCTGGACCCTCCAGGGCAAGAGACCTAATTAATTTATATAACAGACCATTAACACATCCCTGATTACAATACTTACAATTCACAGCTGTGTTTATGGGTGATTTTGTTTCACTGATGTAAATATTACAACTTAACCCAGTTGGGTAATTCTGCTCCTTTGGTTTACTCTATTAAAATGAGCATGAACGGTAGCATAGAAGGAAATAACTGGTTTAGGTAGATTTTCATCTTCATTACATTAGTCACATTTTGTCCTCCAACCTTCATATTTACCAGTATTTTCTTTTTTTCCAACTTTTACTCTGTGTCTTCAGGCAAAATAATTATAATGCCTCACAATGATTTAAAGACAAACCTGCTGCACTCTATAACCTTTTACTGGAAATACTCTCCATCTTTTTTCCTTAGTATGGGCCAAATCTTATTAGATCACTTTTTCTTCCAGAGTCACAGTGATCAGCCCTGCTAACAAATACAAGCACGTAACAGCTCTAGAACAACTGCAAATGCAGCTCAAGGAAACACGATACACTTGAGACTTTTTTTACTTGTTTATTAGATATTTTCAAGTAGGGTATTTTTAACTACCATTCCAGGCAAGTCAGCACCAGCTCTGGAAGGAGGGACAGAAAGACAGTACAGCTAATAACATGGGTTCAGCCAGCTCCCTATGATTCACCAGCGAATGCTCTGAAGATAAAAGTCTGAAGAAAATCTGAAAAATGGACTCACATTAACTGGCTTTCAAGGAATCTCTTAAGAAAATTCATACCAACACTATATGTTTCAGCAGGAATTAATGAAGGCATATGTGTATTACGTTAGCACTGATGAAAATTATTAACTGCTTTCATAAATACTATGCAAAATGTGTAAAGAGCCAGGAAAAATATTGGAAAGATGTGTCTGCTTGGCTCTGTGTCGGAAATGCCTGTGCAGCTCAGTCTTTTTGCAAAGTACAGAAACTACTTCTCATGAGGAATAAATGATGCTTTTCAAATATATATATATTCATTTTATTTCCTTGTGGCTTATTCTTTAAATCACTCAGCTTAAATCCCCATGATCTCAAGTGTTAGATGATTTCAAAGCTAGCCTAATTCTGATATGCAAAATTTGGTTTTGGATTGCAGGATTCCAAACTCTATGTATGTATGTGTGTATAGATTTAAAAGACTTGGAATTAAAACTGACTTGCAGAAATAATTCAATACCAATAATTGATTAGAATAACTCAGTAATTCTCTAGAAGCATTAGGTTTTGGTCCAATAAGCTATTTTATGTGCTAGATGTGTCTGTTACTGCACTGGCCCTCAGACATAGCAGTTCTTTGTGAAATTAAAAAGGAAAAATTAACCTAAAAAGTCAAGTTATGCAATAAGACACTAATTTAAGCAGTTGAAATCAAACTAATTCTACATAAGGACCATTCTTTGGTTGGTAGAAGAGAACTTACTATCAGTGTAGCTTAGTTGCTTTAGAAGTATTTTAAACTAAGCTCAAAAAGCCACTTTCAATCCAGAGCAATTGTTGGTACATGAGACTTTGCTACAGATTTAATCCCTGTGATTTAAGCACAGCAACACTGGAGACAAAGTCTTGGGTGACATAACCATGCACTTTCCACTGATAGCCAGTGATTGATCCTCAAATTTCTGTTTTGTATTTTTGGCTTTTTTTTTCTTTTTCAGATTAGAGAACTGTTCTAGCATATTGCTAAATATTTTTGGTTTGTAACATGTAAGGATATCACAATGAAATATATGCATTAAACTTTGCAAAGACACCATCTGTTTGTAAGGACAGCATTGAAAAACAGCACATACATTCAAATTGTACATGTCACTAAAATTTCTTAGGGCACAATGAAATACACTATAATGATTTCTCATTTCAGTGCTTTGGTGCAAGATTTTTCTGTCACATCACACTCGATTTCAACCTTTCATTTAAAAAAATCTTTAATAGCCATGTATACACTAGGTGTTCTACTAGCTACTTCTATTTGTGTTTGTTATGCATTGTAAACTAAAGCAAAGACAGGACAGAAAAGAAAAAGTGCCTTACCCTTATGAAATGAAGAAGAGATACCCATGGCAAAAAGATGTAAATAGGAAAAGCTGGATGAAAGATGTGTGGAAAGGAAAGTAAAGGCATCACTGAAAACAGGGAAAAAGAAAACAAAAGATGTGAGGAGGAATAGGGAATGGTTCCTCTTAAATAACCTATACTGAAGGTCAGTTTCCAATGTTTTTTTGTAAGGATTGTGGAAAGAAGCAAAGGCATGAACAACAGCATTCATAGCTGCCATTGTATCTACAATCAGCAGTGATGTTGCGTATCAGGACTTGCTCTTGTCAGTACAGACTGCAAAACTGTAATCAGTACTGTATTATCATCAAGAAATCTAAATGTCACAACTCTGTACAATACGCTAGTGAAATCAAGCTGTGCGGTAACACCTACATAAAAATAAGTTTTTATAAATGCAACTGACAGAACATTATGTACAGTATTAAGCATCATCTCAGCCTTGATCCAGTATTTCTGACTTTCCTGATCAGTAAAGTTGGGTGAGAATTTTTTAAAGGTATTTTTAAAGGTGTGAGCTTTTCTGGTTAGACAACAAAAATAAACAGAAAAATGCCATTTCCAGAGGAAGCAATGTTTAACACTCTGATCTGGAATAGAGCAACTAGATAGAACACAAGTTTTGGACTTGGATTCCCCAATTCTCCTCTGCATATAATTGTTGATGGAATTACTGATTTTGTCATCACTGATCACTTGTTTGGTTTTGGGGAGATGGTATATGGATGGATCCTGTACCTTCTCCTCCCTCATCATAAAGGTTTTGGTCTCTTCACAATAAGGAAAAGGAACCAACGTAGAAATGCTTAAAAAGGTTTCATAGCATGGAAAGCTGCTCTACATGCAGCCGGAGTATGATTTGCTTTTATAACCCAAACTGTCTCCAGTGCTTTTGCACATTTCCCTGCTTTGAATGGAGGACCTTTAAACTACAGGACCGCGGAAGCAAAAGCCTTTATCCAGTTTAACATCGCTATACAAAAGCCAGGAGAGTGCTGTCATATTCATTTTCAGTCCACAATTCACCATCAGTACTTAGCACAAGCATCAAGAGGATGAAGCAACTTGTAACTGACTGCTGCCTTTTCCTCTGTCCTCCCTGAGAGCCGTAAGTGTCTGGGAATTGTGTTGGGACTAATGGAAGAAAGAGGAGCCCAGTAACCAGAATGGTCATGCAGCTGAGCTGCTGCGAAGGCCATCTAAGTTTATTTTCTTGAAAGGTTACTGCTAAGCCTCACCATGTCTGTCACATAGGTCCACTCTAATTTGTGAATTTGAATTACAGAAAGACATCAAATGACTAGATTTAATGAGATACATTTGGAGTGGAAGGATGAACCTCAAAGAAGCTGAAGCTGTCTTCTCCACAGAGTACATAAGATTGGGGCAACACATATCACAGTTAAATATCATCTGGACTCACACTGCCCAGTCCATCACTGCTTTGGAATACACTAGGACAACTCCAGTCACTCATCCATCTTTTTTACTAATAACTCATTTGGCCACAAGATTTCTCCAACCCATTGTTCTCTCAGTCAATAAGTAAAAAAATCTAACACATTTACCATAAATCTTTCCAATTACACTGCCCCGTAAACTGTCCTGAACTCCAAACCTCTCACCATAGTAAAAGCCATCCTCTATGAATCATTTTGGCTTATTAAGTTTCAATTTATTGCTCTACTCTCTCTTAAAAGGTTGTTTATTTCTTTAACAATACTTTACACAAGCCATAAGAGTCTCTTGAAAATTCATACCAGTTATGACCTTTGGGTCCACTTTCATTCCAAAACCATTATTTATTTCTTTATTCTTTTAACAAGTTGTCTAACAGGCTAGAATGACATGATTTGCCCTTGTAAATGCCATTCTGGTTTGACCCTATCAAGTTATACGTGTCTAAGTATTCACACGACTTTATCCTTAGTCTCAATAGGTTCCCCTTCTTAATAGTAACAGGAGGTCATCAGCTAAACCCTTTGCAATATGCTGTGTATGAAGTGTGGTTTATGTGCTCCTGTTGGATCCTATTCTCCATTAAAAAGAACCAAAACAAATCAACACAAAAAAATCCACAATTTGGAAATGCACAAAAATGATTAGAAAATTTCCTACCTAGCTTTTTACAGGTTGTTTTAAATATATATATAAAAGAAAAAAATAGAAAACACTCTAAGCTTTTATTCTAGTAGTGATTCCAAGGAAACCAGCACAAGGATTAAAAAAGTTTGCTTCTATCAGACCACAACATGCTATTTGCAGTCACAGCTTTCTCCTTCCAGTAAGCAAAAGCTTACATGCTTTGAAGGCAATTTGTAAACATGAGTAACAAACACTAAATGGTAGAATTCAACTGCATTTCCATACCATTCCACTGTATTAATCTCTACAATAAAAATGCTTATGCAATATATCACAAGCTCCTAACCTTCTATATTATCCCAAATGAAAATCTGGAAAAAACACACTACTAGCTTTTCCAGAATAATGTTACTACCAGGAACCACAGCAACAGTAGAAAGTTAAAAAAAAAATCAGACTTATGGAAGCTGAAAGGCTCATAAACTTATGTGAAATTAATTTAGCATTTTCTTGTTACATTACAATTAAAATCTATCTTCAACTTAAAGCTCTGCTTTCAAGTCCAAAGAAAAGGCAGGTTTGGCTGCTGAAAGTATACTATTTTACAGAAATATTTTACTAATAAAGCAGTGTTGGTAGAAACCACTGCACCAAAACAACATTTAATGCTGCCAGTGAGAGGTAGTAATGCTTACACTTCAGGGTACCCTGGTTCTGCCTTTCACAAAAACAGGTCTTTCGCGGCACAGCTGCGACTGTGGAGCAGAGCGACAGCAGCAGCTGACACCGGTGGATTTCTGAGTAGAGGTAGAAGATGGCTGTCGCGGCTTTTCCTTACAGCCCTGAGACAAGGGTCAGAGCACCTTGCTTTCCAAGTGCAACTTACTGCAGCACCCACCCCAGCAAGCATCTCTCCTGCTGCAAAACTTGGGAAGAAAGGATGATAACAGAAGACAGAAACATAACCCATTGTTACTCCTTTCCAGGTGACTTCTTGATTAAACTGTTTGTGTTGCAGCAACACTAATAAGAGAAACTTCGCCTTCTTTTAATTGATGGTTTTTGTAAAATTTATTCAAATTGTCCTCAGTTTGGTCTCTAATCCTCTGTATTGGAAAGCGTAAAGATTACTAACCACATTAAACCCACAATATTTTGCAGTGTTAAAAATACGGGAGAACTAACATTATATCTGTTAAACAAGTATGACTTACTAACGTTGGCCCTCTCACTTGCCTCCGAGTTTTAAACAGAAATAACAAAGAGAGCTACCTAAGAGAGCTCACCATTCCACATTCCTTTTTTAAAATTCTTAAACAGAAAATCCTAACAAACTTCTTAAAGTAAAGCAGAAATGATCCTTTAATCCTGCAGTTAAAAACTGATTTAAATGCACACTCACAGTTACTGCCAAACCCTCAATCTGCCTTTTGGATCATACAAACATCACTAAAACACAGAAATTTATACCATAAATTTCTTAGGCAAACTATATATAAAAAGCACTGTAACTTACCGATGTCATTGCTTCTTTCAGAGGAGTCTTTCTCTAGAGTGCCGGGTACTGTACTGCCCACTAATTCCACTTTTGGACTATCACTCCTGCATTTGGATCAAGAAGAGCAGATATTTCATTGGAGTTTTTGTGTGGGTTAGAGCAAATTGATAGCTAACTCACAATTAACAATGAGAGAGCAAAATACTCTTCCTTTATGGTACCAGAGTAATAGTAATGTGCCAGAGAGAGAGCAATCTCCAGTAAGCAGACATACTGTATGGATTAACCTTATCTCATTTCTTCTTAACACCTGTCAAAAAAACCTATTTTAGACACCGTAGCGCCCTGGATAATTCTTCAGATGTTCACAGCATCTCATATGAAGGAAACCTAAGGGCAAAGGGACATTCTTCAACATCTTATTTGTAATTTTTTCTAATTAACTGGCTTGCATAAGCTATAGTGATGGACTATCTAGAATACTGCAAAAAGGGAGAGAACCTCAAGCTAGCATCATGGCTTAAAGCAGCTCCTAGTGTTTACTCACAAATACAGCTCCTCCACTACGATTCTGCATGTTGCTTATAAATTTAGACTACGAATATTGTTTCCACTGGTCCAAAGACCCAAGAGCACCTCGTCTGTCTGATATGTGTTTGGAATAGGCAAGTGTCAAGAGTTTTGATACTTTATATAGAGGAATTACTTTTAAATCAAACGGACCAAATCTATGCAATATGGACATTATTTCTTTGTAGAATTTTCTATCCCACAACTGCTTAAGTTTACTAAAATAATTTGACTATTGAAACAATTGATTAAAATAGGGCCAGTAGTAGGCAAGTAGCTCGGCATTGCACAGGTCAGATAGAGTAATCCCGGTGACATTTACTGTGGTGATAAGAACTATTCAATTAGTACAATAAATTGTAATTACCATCATTATAAGGCTACCTAACAAATATAACAGGTTTTTCCATAATGACTATTCCCAGCATAGCACTAACAATTATGATGTGCGTAAGGTACCTAAATTACGGGTAAAACTACAGATCTGTCCCTGAAACAACCCAGGCAGATGTGCATTTCTATGAACAGCAGTGATTAGCCATTGACAGTAAAACACATAGGATGCTCCTGAATCTCGTTGGTTTTTCCATTTGTCACTGCTTTTGATGCCATAAGCTGATGACAGATGGCCTGAGCCTCAACTCATGGCATCAGTTTACATCAAAATACAAAGTGGCTGGAAACCGTATTTCAGACTTCAGGAAGGTGGTGATAAAGAGCCTGAAAATTTGTGTTAAAAAATGAAGTCAAAGATTAAGTGAACATACATCCAATCAAATGCTGTACGAGAGTGACAAGTATTCTATGAACTAAAAAAAGACAACTGGTTTATGACCTGAAAAACTAACTAGTTCTAAACAGCTATCAATATGGCAGACCAGGACGGAAACAAAAGAAATTTAAAACATTCCTTGAAAAATGTATTAATTGGCAAGATGATGGATAAGGGTAATCTCCAAGTAATCTACCTGATCAATTAGTTTTCCTATCTTTTGTCTTTAACTTTTTTTAAAAAAATGCCTATATATTTATAAACCTATAAGAAGCAACATAGTTTCTTGGTTGACATGGCAATGAGCATATGACTGCATACTCTGCTTTGCAGAAATATATTTCCCAGCAAACTAAGAGTACCATGTGAGTTGGAAGCGCTCTGTGAAATGTGTGAGTACAGTTTGAGGAGATTCTTAGGATGGTGTGATTTAGGCCTGAAAATCACATTTACCAATTGACTACAAAAGGGACCAAGATATATGACAATCCCTCAAAAATCCCAACTCTGTAGTCAAAAGAATCAACAGGCTTGTTATGCCAGTCTACATCCATATTGTGAAAAGGAGTGGAGCCATCCCTTCTTGGTCACAGCGCCTCCATCTTTCCACTTGTGCTCATGAAGATAGGCTGTCAGTTTGATCAGACAGATGATCAGCCTGAAAGAAGCCCCACACTAATAGCAATCTCACTGCAAACTTGATTAAATGCCATCTGGAGCAACACCCTGACCCATATGGCTGAGCGGCTGTACAAACGCTGGTGTTAACATAAGGTAGGCTGCAAGAAGGGGCTGCCAGGAGAGGGAACCAGCCCCTGTTATCAGCAGCACGGATGCAGATTGGTTTGCACTGATTATAAAAATGCACTTTCTGTAGGTCTTTATGGTTTGCCTAGTCCACAGAATTCACTCATTGGTAAACTGTATAACCATTTATTCTAAGTAAGCCGTGAAGCCTTTTGAACAAATTAACAGCTACTCTGTGTCCCACAAGGTTTTTGTTTCTCGTGTTCTCCTTGAAGACTTACCGTGCCTCCAAGAAAGAAGGATTATATTTAAATGGAAAAACAACTGTCACCACAAAAGTCAGTGAGATGCACAAGATGCAAACAGGAAAAAAAATCCCTCTTCTGCTAATGAGCAGCCATGGGATACAGTTGATAACTACAGCAATTTTTCCCTCTAGGATGACGTACTGGTTTTGGCTGGCATGGAGTTAATTTTCTTTACAGCAGTTCATATGGCGCTATGTTTTGGATTTCTGCTGGAAACAGTGTTGATAACAGGGATGTTTTAGTTACTGCTGAGCAGCACTTACACAGAGTCAAGGCCTTTTCTGTTTCTCACCCCACCCCGCCATACAGTAGGCTGGGGGTGCACAAGGATTTGGGAGGGGACACTGCTGGGACAGCTGACTCCAACTGACCCAAGGGATATCCCATGCCATATGACATCATGCTCAGCGCTAAAAGCTAGTGGAAAAAAGAAGAAGGGAAGACTTTTGGAGTTATGGTGTTTGTCTTCCCAAGTCATCATCATGCATGATGGAGCCCTACTTTCCTGGGGACAGCTAAACATCTGGTTGCCAATGGGAAGTATTGAATGAATTCCCTATTTTGCTGTGCTTATTTGTGCAGCTTTTCATTTAGCTATTAAACAGTCTTTATCTAAACCAACGAGTTTTTCTCACTTTTACCCTTGGGATTCTCTCCTCTATCCCACTGCGGGGGAGTGAGCAAGCAGTTGGGTGGCCCTCAGCTGCCCATCAGGTTTAAAGAGAGTTAAACAGGCTGGAAAAAATTACCTTGGTTCAGTTTTTGTTCTAATTGCTTCTGGTCTTTGACATTCTAGAAATGGATACCAGCAGGTCTTAAAAGTATTTATTATCTCATTAAACTGAACAGATTTAAAACCAAAACACACTTATTGAAGTGATGGTTTCCATTAGAAGTTTCACATTTCTTAATTACTCAAGCAATTAAAAGTCTACTCCATGGATTATTTCATTATGTGAACATTCTGCTCTCTTCCTGTAAGACACTATTACAAGTTAAAGCTTACCAGATAGAACAGCTACGTGAGATAAATCCATTAATTTGAATTAGCAGATAAAGTAATTAGTAGGGAAACTGGTAGCACTGTGATCATCAACACCACCATCATCTTAAAAATCACCTTTCCTTCTAAGTTTCAATCTAACTATTCTTACAAGTAAAATTCCTTTAAAAGTAATGGTATTGGATAAAAAGAAAGAAGCTTTTTTTTTTTTTTCTGTGCTAGACACAGAATTTGGCCAGCTAAGAACAAAACAGGGTTCCTGTTTAGATCTGCTTTTTCATTTTGTTAACATGAAAACTGAAATCGCTTTAAAAAGGCATGGTTTATTTATACAATTTTGTACACGGAAAAAAAGGAAGCAGAAGAGCAATAAAACACCCCTCCACAACTTAAATGTTTAGAATATTTATACTACCTTTAAAATACTCCAGACAAAGGATAGAACAAAAGAATAGCTACCCCTTGCACATCCAGGCAGCGAACTGAATGCTAGATTACTTATTGGTCTTGCCAAGAAGACATCACTTAGCTAAATCTAAAGGTCATAGCAAATACTTGCTTTTCCAGTATGCCCAAGTGACCAACAACTGTGAACTGTATTTTGGAACAACTGGGCAAGCATATTCAAATCCCAGGAGACCAAAAGAAGCTGTGGCAGTAACACCTGGATAGAAGGGTAAGTTCTCAGAGATGCAGAGTCAAAGCACTTCAGTAAGATGAGACCAGCAGCATAAGGCAAGCACTTTTTTTATTTCGTGTGTCTCAGACTTCACTCTGAGAACATTTGCTTAGTGATTCATATATGGAGGATTGAGAGGAATCAACGTCTAGGATTTCTACTTTATTCCACTCTACCCTATACTCCATTTCAGTATTTAATTCACCATTAGTATACTTGAACTCCAGTAGTTCAACGGCAGCCAATTTTTTTAATGGTACGACAGTAAAATTATTTCTATGCTTATATTCTACTATTTCTGCAAGATCTGAAGCTTGCTTATTTTAGGCAATTGCTTCTTTCTGGGTTTCACCTATCCACTATGCATAAAGGAAGTCTACAGTGCACAGTCTAGACAGTGATTACTAATGTGGCCATTTAGACTTGATTAGGACTGCAGGCAAGGCCTTTAATTTCTGCAATCCCTGCTTTTCCAAGCCCTAGCAGAGATTAAATGGAGTTGTGTTGGCAAGTCCAATTTCACAGTGCTTCTCAAGGGCTGTAACCACTTCTGATAAAGTGCATCACAACCAACATTTGAACATAAATACTTGACAGCGGTGTTCTGCAGTGGCACTGGCTTAAAGAATATTCTATGAAGACATATGTATTTTGCTAAAAATGTATCTAAAATGATCAAAGAAAACTGACTGAAACCAAGCTGACTGTACTTGAAATGTGCCTTGTCTAATACTGTTCCTTGGTACAATCCAGGATTTTGTACTGACGGTGCCCTGGCTGAGCTGCAGTAATTAGAGGTAAACTAAGAAAGACAACATTAGCACAACGTACTGATGCAAGAATTACCCACGTGTTCTGCAGTGGAAACTGTGATGTTGCAGAAATAGTCTGTTCATCACTAGAAATGAATAAGCCACAAACATTCTATGACTGTTATTTTTGAGAAGATAGATATAATCCAGCCAGATGACGAGAAGGTTTTTTCTTTTTTCTTTAAATAGAGTTTATCGTGAAATAAATTGTGACATTAACTGTAAAGCCTAAATTCTTTAAATGTGTGGTTTTCAACTAATTCCAAAACAGAGGGAAAACAATACCTTGTATGAGTCACAGGCACAACTGGTCTTTCTGGCCGTCTCGGAGGCAAGGTACCAGGTCTATTCACAGAGTTTGCTTTGGGTGGCCGAGGTTTCTTCGGAGGTATAGCGGGAACTGAAGGCTTCTGCAAGTCTAACTGTTTTTGGTCTCTCTCTGATCTTTCTTTAAATTATTTCCATAAAAAAACCCAAACAGAACACAGATATTATTAAGTGGAATTCATTAGCACTCAAAAGTCTACAATTAAAAATGAAATCTTCAACTATAGACACACTGGATACAAAGAAAAAAGTATCTCCCTTCTACCTCTGTCCTAAATCATTCCTTATTTGAACAAGTCTACTACAAATGAGTTGTTTGCCCTGCCTGACTGTTCTGCCTTTAAGTCCTCACAGCCAAAATTTAAGTGCAGTGTCTGAATGGGAATGTTATTTTTCATTTTAGTAATGTACTGATTCCCAAGTATAAAAAAATAAGAATGGCAGAAAATTACATACTATATGGAACAATTTCCCATGAGCACAACTTATGTCTATTTCTAGTATAAACCAGTATTAAGCTAGAAGGTCACTAAGACAATTATGATGAATATTCTCAACATCTCTTGAACAGAGAAAAACGAAAAAGAGTGTTTTGAGTGAACTACAGTTAAATGAAAATACAAGCATTAAAATTTAATGGTATTTGTCAGGATATAAACCCCTTGGAAAAAACAGACCTCTTACTTAGGTTTTTGAGCACAGACTTCTACGGTGAATTTTTAAGTGTGCCCATGAAAAATTGGATCATTTTGAGAACTGATAATGCATAATCAGGAAGTGCCACAATACTAATATCCAATGTCAAACACACAATGCCTGTGAGTATATACAGTGAAATACACATGAATAACACTTGCAAATATTATGGTCTAAATTTGTAACACAAAACAAACATGTAAACATGCTTGCCACTCCACAGGAAATGTAATTCATCTTAAAGAAAGGACAGAACTCTCAAAGGGACTTAAATTTCACTCTCTCTATCCTACTATGTCAATACCTCACTTGCCTTGATGAGTGTCTATAATATGTCCTGATTACTACACTTCTGTATACACATAAGAGATATCGGGGATGTTACATGGTACTTAATGGGTTCTTGATTTCAGTCTGAGAGGACTGGAAATAAATCACCGGAAACACAATCCACATTTTATTTGGAATAGTCCATTAAGTTACTGTTGTTCACAGGCACATACCCTTTTTTCAGTACACTTTCAGTTGATGAAATCATTGAGTCCTCTGCAACACTGAAGCTTTTTCAAAGGACTGTGTAATTTTTACGCACTTATTCCTATGAGAATTTATACTGCATCAGTGTCAAAGAATCCAAACTATGTAAACCCATTTCATGGGTTAGGTCCATGAAATGAAACACAGTGTAATGAATGTTCCTGTGCCACTCCTGCAGCCACAAGGAACAATTCCTGTCACTCCCTGGTACTCTAGAAATGTAGGCATGACTCCTATGGCCTCTTCTACAGATATTTATATTACAGATATTTATGCCCTGGGACAGTAACGTATTTAAATTTCCTCCACTGTTTTGACAGATGGCTTTGCAAGTCCAAAAATGGAAAGCAAAGGGGTTTATTGCTAAGATAACCACGAGAAGTAATGCACATAACCAAAAGTAAACATATGCAGATGAAAGTGCTAAACCACTTGTCATATCACTAAGACATATACACAAAACCAGATCTTCGTGCAAAGTCTGAATGTTCTGGCACTAAATCATAACTGTGTATTATACATCCATTCACGTGCACACATGTGCCTCTTACAAGACTGCAAGTTCAGATACTTAAAAATTAAGAAATCCCATCAATAAACTTGTCGACAGAATAACAGTCCACTGAAATGCATGAAACTTGACTCAATCTTAAATTAAAGAATTAATACACTATTTTCCCCAAACTATCTAGAATGCTCAGTGAACACAAATAAACCATTAAAAGTTTCATTGGTTTGTCACTGCTCTACATGGTACTGCGCCCCACTTCTTGCCACGTCCAAACCTGGCTTTGAAGAGAGAATGTTTTCATTTCTTCACAGGCTTGCCTATGACTTTTGTGACTATGATAATGGGGTGATTCATAAACATTAATGACAATATCTTTACAAAAGCCCTCTGTGGTGCAGGAAAACCAGCCCCCCTGCTTTTAAGTAGAGAATTAAGGCATATAAATGTAAAGAAAAAAGTATGCACTAATCTGGGGCATCTTATTTGATCAAGGATCTGGGTTTTACTGAGCACAGAGCTTCAGATGGCATTTTACATACTTAGAGCATATTTCCCCTTGACATCAGCTGAGGCCACAAGTACTTAACAACTCTAGATTGGTACAACTGAATATCCCAAATTTAGCCTAAAAGCAACAATGAGATCCTTGCCAAAATACACATCATTACAGGTCTATCATACTGGGAAATAAACATCCAAACAATACACTTAATGAAAACAAGAGCTCGGAAATCAGGATGTGCATCAATTCCACTTCCCCATCTCTCTGCAGAGAGCACACAGGAAAGCACATTTCATACCTTTTTCTTCTGTTCGATTAGGAAGACATTCTGGCCTTTCAGGAGGTACCTTTTTGATTTCATGCTTTCGATCTGTGGTACCTGCCAAAGAAAGAAAAATTTGGAATTTTGAACAAGATAACAAGCTAGCTTGTAAGGCCACACAAGACTTGCCCATTTTGCATTCTTCTACTTTGAAAGTGTCTCGCTAAAAGCTGAACATAAATCTAGTCTCAAGTATTTGCTTACACCATAATGACAAAAAAAGCAATTGGATATTTATGTTTTCACAGTCAAATTCATACTTTCTAAAGAGAACACTGCTAAAGAATGGGCACTTTCAGATCACCCCATGAAAAAAATAAAATTCACTAACTACAGATCTTTAAATGTGGACAGATATTTAAACTATAGTCCTTTACCATTGTAGGCATACTTAACTGAAAAACAATGCAACAGTGCAGAGATTCATTAGAAATAATCCAATTTGGCATTTCTTATAATATAGATTAAGACACAGGGCATATTCTACAGTAAGACATCCTTTTTTTCACCCCAGTACCAGCTGCTCACTTCCACATATTAGAAGGATAAGAATAGTACTGAGAGTATTCTACATGACTATTTTAATTGACAGCTTCTAGCCTAGAGGTATAAGCCTCTATCTTCTTCTGCCCTCAAACCAGAGGCCCTGACGTACTGACTTCTGCTGCTATAAGGACTATGGGAACTTGTGGCACCAACAATGGGAAGATTTTGCAAAAATTTCCTGGCACATGGAAGATTCAATCTTCTAGTCCCCATATTATAAGAAATTCTTTACTGGATACTGGCTTCACTGTGTTGGCTAACTAGTAGGTGCTAATACCATTTCAACTTAGCAGTGTTGAAAACTGCTCTAGGTAATAGTATTTCAACTACAGTAGACAACATCCAAGAAAAGCAAAGGAGGCAGGGAAGGAAACACAAGGCTATTTTTTACTTCAATCTATTTTATTACATGCAGTTCTTGAGTATTTTTACATTTTCTGAATGTGCTGTCAAAATGCTCTTCTGCAGCTGGTTCCTAGAAATCAGTACTCATCAGTGAAAATTGCTCATCAAAGGTGATCACCGGCCATTGTTTATTTCTATAACTGTGCCATTGGACAGGCAACATGCATATCATTCATCATGTCAATAAATAATACCGAATTACGATTTATCAGTTAGATTCAATGATCTTAAGGGTCTTTTTCAACCTAAATAATTCTGTGATTCTATGGGAAATTCTCCAGAGAGGAGAAACTGTTGCTAGAAACCAATTAAAGCCTTTCTACACAGAAGTCATGCAAAGCACAGGTCAACATGTTGATAATCTTGCACATACTAGAAAATAAAAGAGACGCAATCTATATACCTAACTGCAGTAAGATTAATAGTTGTCATTAACACACAGAGAGACACTCTCAGGTCACTTCTAAAACAATGACCCTACAAACATTTAGTTGCTCCTTGGCTCAGGTGTACACTCTACCTGGGCTGTGACCACCAAACTAATCAGTACCCAGGCAAACACCACAATCTCACCTTAGCTGACAGGTCACCTGCAAGGAAACTCTGTGAATTCCACACCAGCTCCCAGAGGGTCTCAACTGAGTGTTCCCATCCTCCAGTCTAGATGCAGGTGAATTGCCTTCTGATTTTCAATGACTACGTAAAGGACTCACACTTTTAACTCTGGTTCTCCAGTTTTCACTTTACTTTGTAAAGTAGCTCAGTACAGAAGACCCTGGCAGTCTACTCCTGTGCAGAATCTGGAAAACCAGCCAAACTTCTAGCTATATTATAATATGAACTTGATATCTCCAATATATATGTGCCACTTGTACTACAAAGGCCAGTTCTAATTCTCTGCTATGATTTTATAAAACAGAAGATATGATATTTAATTATTTAGGCTGCAAATGACAGTTCTCAATTTGTTCATCACACTACGAGCAGTTAAATATACAGAAACATTACTGGAAATTGTTACCTACAGTCAACAGTAAGGCCTGACATGGGGATGTGGTAAAATACAGTGTTATCTCACTAAGTAGAGGATGTCAGGATGGTAATGAATGTAGGATGATTTTCTCCTCTAAATATAGAGCAGAAGAGACTCTTGTGCACAATCAGACAGGACTTGCCAAAGACTGAGTAAGAAAGCAAAAAACAGCAATAGCCTTGGCTTTGCCATAGACTTAGATGACCGCAAATAAATTCTCTGCATCCTTTATGCATCCAATTTTCCTTCTGAAAACAGGCACTTTATACAGCTATGGTGATACAGCTAATGCGTTGGATGCAAACAAGTACAAATATGTTCAAAGTATTATTCTCTAATTACGGAAGTACAAACTGAAAGAAACACAATGTCTTAAAGAGCTTTTCCAAAACATGTCAGGCTGCTAACATCAGCTGTCACATTCTTAGTATGCAACTACCACTAGATGGCGAAGTTATACTGTTCTCTCTGGACACTTGTTACTCACTGATCCTAAAATCCAACTTGTGTGTTTAAGAGTCTCAAGACAGAGTGGAACAAGCCATGGGCATCAATAAGCAAACCAAACATTTATCATCATGATTCTGTAGTCAAATAACTGCTTGACAAATACAAACTAGTCAAATTATAACCTATTGATTCACAGTAAGATGTACACTGGTGTAACTTGTTCTTCCATTAACAGATCAAGACCAGAAGAGAGAGGAATGTACTTTTTAAAGTACTGAAAGCTGGAACACAAGAAAAATAATCTGGCTAAATCGGACATGTTGCTTTATTTTCTTAATGTGCACCAGCAGTGGGGGATGTGGCAGGGCTGCTGGAGAATTTTAACAAACTAACTGGAGTTACGGGATTAAAGAATTCCAGCCATAGTTATGTTTCCCATCACAACTGCAATACAAATGAAAACTCTGAGAGCATCTAGTGCCTTGTGATTTGTGATTTTACATGAATGGAACAGGAATTTGGTTTCTGAGGTCTGAACTGTCAAGTGTGTAGATAACTTAATTGTTTCTAAATTTCCTGGAAAAAAGTATCATGCAGCCATTTTTGAAAATTTGTATTAAGAGATCATTTTAAAACTACAAATAAAAGTGGTTTTAGCTCTCAGTATTTATACACAATTCAGTCTAGCATATCCCAAAATCAGCTATGCCAGCACCCATCTGCTGAAAAACATAATCAGCCCCTTAACACATTTACAACACCGTTGTCTACACAAACAGATTCAGGATAACTCCTTTAAGTTTTACACTTATGGCTATAAAGCGTTGAAAACCAAGAATCTAAATATGGCATAGAACCTAGAGACAGACATCTAGCTCTAGCATTCATGCAGATCTGTAAAATTTAGATTGCAACTCAGATGGGGCCACTGTATGACAGCCAAGTTCTCCAATGCTCTCTCATAAATATGCAAAAATCCTCTTTATCTCTAGAATGAATGAGATCCATAGGTGTAAAGTGAATGCAGTTTCTTCCTGCAGGTATTATTACACGGTAGCATACTGGGTCTACACACAGTCAACTTCAGTCAAAGAATGGAACTGAAGAACTTTTGAAAACTGAAGTATCACATTTGCTCCAAATGAACATGTTTAAGTGGTAAACTATTATTTTTAAATGGTGCAGATGGTTGCCTGCAATACATTTAAAAAGCACACACCAGTCTTTCATGGTAGTCATCTTTTTGCAATTTGATTCTGACTTACTAGTTGTTCTCTTAGACACCTCCTGCTTATCAAATTTAACAGAGATGATTTCTATATAAATTTGAATACACTTAATTTACACCAGTATGTGCTCACTGACATGTGCTGTACAAAACTAGCTATACCTTACCTGATCCTTGTTTGATGACAGGAGCTGATGGAGGTGGTGGTTTCTTCGGTCTCTAAAATTTAATAACAGAAGAAAACAAATTGCTTCAAAATGCCTGTAAGTTTCATTCATACAAAGGCTGGAGTTAATCACATATTGTTTAACATTAATAATTACAAGACTTGAGACTACAGATCTGTCACATACTGAAATAACTTCATTAAAATGAATCTGAAGAAAGAACATAGCATTGACAAATAAAATGACATTTTTCTACTTTTGCAGCTGAAACATCCTCCCTGGGAGAAAAAAAAAAGTCCAGTTTCTGTGCCTTAAGATTAGAGAAATACATGACCATTGGTTTACTGAAGAAACCTACTTAATTGAAACTTAATCTTATAGATATTCCAAGCAATTTTAGAAAAAAAAAACCACAAAAACCAGCTAGGTGTAGCAAAACCTGAAGTATGTTTTTTCGGACTCATAAATGGGGCAAAAATGCAGAACAGGAAATGCTGCAAATGTTAATCATTTTTCACTCATTATGATACATTTTCAGCTCCAGTTGTGAAAGACGGTTATCAGAGTTGTTGATGTTTGGTGAAATGAAATAAATTATTCCAAACAATCTGTATTTTTACTTTTCCTTTCTCTGTTATGACCTTCTTCCTAACAGATCTGTAATGTTGTGGCTGAGAAAATCAGTGCCAGAACCATTTCTCTTCACCTGCAGGCTACACAAGGACTGTCTTTCCTTCTGTGTCAATGTGTGTGTGCACACCCCCCTCAATAATGGCATTCAGCATATAAGAGTTCTGACACAAAAAAACCAAGACTAATCCCATAGTTTGTAAACAAAGAGTGGGAGGGAAGAGAGAAAGAGATAGTTATAGAACGTGTTCTGACCTGTCACAGTGAGACAAGGCTCAACTTAATCGCTTCACTCAGTATAACTGGACACATGTTCAAATACAGATATTTTCTTGCCCTCAGTCGGAAAATGTTGGTGTGCAAGAGTGAACAGCAACTTAACATCAAGTTCCTTGTGAAATTGAAGAAATCCACAACAGAAACTCTTCAGTTATTGACTGAGGCTTATAGTGGAGAGATCCCAAAGATCAAACCAGTGATCAAAGGAACATATTTTTTGTCAGTAGAAGCAAAACCAACAGAGATCCTCAACAGTCTTTCAGAAAATCATCTGCAGAATTGCTTTGAACATTGGCGGCATCATATGCAGCTGTGTGCCAATTCAGAAGGGAACTACTTGGAAGGTGATCATAGCTGATTTTCTTAATTTATTAAACAAAAAGAGTTACAGAAACAGACTCAGGTTTTTTTGTGTTGGATCACATATATCTTGGAATGAATACAAAAACAAAGGGAGCACTAAGCCAGATCAAATGACATACCTTACCTCTCATTCTTAAAAAGAAAAAAAAAAAGAAAGAAAAATTCTGAGAATAAAGCCTGGAGTAAAAATTAATTATTGTTTTCTTCATATATCCATCCTTTTTTTTCTGAGAATGATCTTATTTCCTTAGCTACAGATTCATCACAATCACTGTCACTACACTGCTGGAGTACTGCATGCAATTCTGGAGTCCTAAGCATAGGAAAAATATGGATCTGTTAGAGCAAGTCCAGAGGAGGGTCACGAAGATGATCAGAGGGTTTGAGCACCTCCCATATAGGACATTGGCTGAGAGAGTTGTGCTTGTTTAGCCTAGAGAAGAGAAGGCTCTGGGGAGACCTTATAACAGCCTTCTAGTACCTGAAGGAGGTCTATAAGAAAGCTGGGTAGGGGCTTTTTACATGGGCATGTAGTGATAGGACAAAGAGGAATGGCTTTAAATTGGGAGAAGTTCACATATTAGGAAGAAATTTTTAACTGTGAGGGTGGTGAGGCAAGGTTGCCCAGGGAAGCTGTGGATGCTGCATCCCTGGAGGTGCTCAAGGCCAGGGTGGATGAGGCTTTCAGTGTTCTAATCCATTGGAAGGTGCTCCTGCCCTTGGCAGAGGGGTTTGAACTGGATTATCTCTAAGGCCCTTTCCAATCCAAACCATTCTATGATTCTACGAAGCGCAGATGAGTAAGTGAGATTCACTAGAAATTCCACTCCTGATTAAAACTAAAACACTAGGAGATAAACACAAAGGAGAAAGGATCCTACGGTTCATTAGACAAAGTGGCTTTAACTGGAAACTGATGAAGAAAATATATTGTTTCAAAAAGGCAGACAAAGACCAGAAAGGAGGTAGTGTGAAGGAACTTTAACACTGCTGAGGGAAACGTGAAGAATGAAGTAATTACAAGGGTGTGTGGCCGCATGAAGATAAATGAGACTGTGATGGAGGCAGATTTGAAGTGAAGCCAACAGAAAGGACACCAGGATTAGTTGGAAAGGAAGAGAATAAAACTACAAAACAGGGTTAGAGGGTGAGAAGGGAGAGGGAAATAAGCTGCATAAAGAAACTGGGTGTAGGAATAGAAAGTAAATCCAGATGATGATTTAGACTTAGGTGGCGAGCTCAGGGGAAAATTCTGTAATTGAGATCACCTGAGAGGTGGAGACCAAGAGCAGGCAGTGAATAGAAAAGGCCTGGGACAAAGAGCCATGTGTGGAAAAGATTCAGAATTGGAAAACTGAGGACTGAACATGGAGGCAGAAAAGATCCCAAGTTTTTGTTCAACAATATAAGAACTACTGCAACAAATAGTTTCAGACCATGGGATGGAATCCAAGGTTTCTGGATCACATCAGAAAATACCTGACAAAAGAACTGTAAAAGTCCTTCTCTTTTAGCACTGAGACAGACAGTCTATAGTCCTATCAGTTACTTATTCATGTGGCCAAATCTGTGCCATTTTAGAAATTAATAGAATTTTATTCTTCACATTTATAGAAAACCTAACTGCAATTTCTAAGTGTCCAAATATTTAATTTATTCTACAAGTTATTGCACTCTAAAGAAGAAAAGACTTAAAGACATACAATTTATAAGTGTAAAAATACTGAAAAACTTTCACCACAAAGAAAATGGATAGGATAAAGATTCTTTTCTTCTACAATAGGCTCATTTTGCCTTAAGGTTTATGATTTCTGCCTCTTCTGGAAATCACCTTCTTTTATTACTGTGCCTAAAGCCAGGATATCCACTCCGCTATGGAACTGTGTTTTCATCTTCCACAGGTTTTGCGGTTCCTCTACTTTCATTTTCAATAATTATCATGTTAGCCTCTGTGAGTTGTTTAATAGGTTCTTTATTAAGCTTTCCAAGTTATTTAATTTTTGCCTCTGGCATCCAATTTTATTGCCAAAGATTGAAGCGGAGTGTTAGTAAGTCTCAGTATTATCACAGAAGGCTTGCACTGTCACTGCGAAATATTCATCAAAAGCCTGATTGCAACCTCGTAATATCCCACTGATGACTGAAAAGGTTTCTAAAAATGGAGTGGACTTTTCAGAGAACTAGTGTATTGTTTTCCTCCAGAAAGCTGCAGGAATACTAAATATTGCTTGGCAAATAACAACAGCATCTCTTTCAAACACACAGAAGCCAAAAAACATTTCTGCGTAGATTTTCAACCTTCTTTAATAAATCTGAGAGGGGTAAAGAAACATATCTGCTTTCACCCTTCTCATTCTGGAAGAGTGCTTGACTGCTGGCAATCAGCATGCAGGTGGTATCCTAACATTTCATATTCCACCAAAGGAACAATGAAGAAGAGTTAACAATTCTGGTCATCATTGCATCACCTGGCTCAGCAAATTACCCTGAGGCCTCCAGTTCCTCCCTCCCTCAAACTTGGGATGCAGGACTGAGGACTTTCAGAACAACGTAATGGAGATGATACACTGACTGGATGGGCCGATCAAACCCCTCAAAGGGTCTCCATAATATGACTTTGAGTGCCACATGTTCTCTTCACAGACACTTTGTAACTCAGAAATTTGTTTCCTTAAATATTTGTTATTAAACTAGAAGTAAAAATTTATCAAAACAACATATCTGAAAGATAATTTCTTTCAGCTCCACTTTCATTCTGCATTATAAAGTAAAAATGAAAGGATACATTGCTTACCTCTTTTTCAAAATCAGAAGGAAGAAGTTTGACAAAGTTATCTGGAAACACACCTCGTCTGCCATTGAGTTCTCCTTCCCACCAACCCACATCAATGCAATCCTACAAAATAGTAAAATAAAATGAAAACCACAATGTGCTTGTGTGCTGGAACAGATTTGTGTTCTGAAGTGCTCTTTTGCATAATGTCCTGCCTTTTTGCTAGCACATGACAATTTACTGGAGTGCCAGGTTAACAGGGTAATCTACCAGATAAAACACTCAGTAATCGCTTCACATTATACTATTACATGGAGCAGCTAGGAAAAAATAAGCATGCTGTAAGAGCTCAAGAGCAAACTAAAAGCAAAACATTATTTACCATTTGATCTATTAAACCAGTAAGCATTTTGAGCATGCATGATATTACTTCTCTCAGACTTCATTTTCCAAAAAGACAATAGCTTAATTAAATATCTTATATCCCTGGAGGTAAAAAAGCTCCTTTATTTCCCATACCTTAAAAAAAACCCAAACCCACCTTGACATATTAGAATTACTTCTGAGATTAATAAATTTCATCACAGTCCAATTAAGAAGGCATTATACACCTGATCACTACCAAGCATCATCTTTTTCTGCAGCATTTTTAAGCAGCATAATGCAGTGTGTGTAGCAAAACAAAGTACAGCTAAATGCTCACAATAAGTAAAATTCTATATCAGTGAGACTAAATCATGAAAAAAATTAATTAGTATAGCTATTTTCTTAATGAATAACATTAGTAACAGAAGCCACAACCATTTTCAATTGTTCTTTGAGTCCTGGATGGTAAACTCCACGTTCATTTATTTTTGTGTTTACTAAAGAGAACTCTTCCAGTTGTCATCTTCTACATTGTTCTTCTCTGAAAGCTGTAGCTGAATCAATTCAGCTGTTTTCCAAAACACAATTATGGAAAGTCACCCATTGTCTGATCAGTCTTAAAACTATTTCAGCCAATTTTAGCACTTGGCTCAGCACCAGGCTGGCCAATCTCACTGTCTTCTTGAGCAGTAGTCCTGTATCTTCATGCAGCTCAGAGCCATGCAATAAATATTACGCATCTGAGACATGAGGGAAAGGGAAATCCTACAAACAGTGAATGGGTTGGATGTGACAAAAACTAACCAGCGATCCCCTTATTCTGTGACAGTCAGAGCTAAAGAGGGTTGTGTTTAAAGCTGAGATTCCACATCATCCTGCAATATCGGCCTTAATCAGCATCGCTCCTCCCACAGCTACAGATCAGGATTCACCAAACTATCTGCTCCTAACAGGTACATCCACCTGTCCTGGTAGGAGAGCCACACTGGAACTCTTCAAAGAGTTCAACGTGTTGGATGTTCCTACTCTAATATTTCTAATCCAACCCTGTGAAAACTCTCACAGATTTAATAAGTACTTCGGTTTTTCAAAAATCACATTTCACCATTATTCAGAAGAGAGCACTTGAAATTTAGCAGCTGTGTTCTCTGAATACATCTGGTACTGATGTAGTTCTAACAGTTCTAGCTTGTGACATGGTCATTCTTCCAGGCTGGCCTGCAGTAAGGATTTTCCATCACGCACTGCTGCAGCGCTAACTGAGTGGTTCTTCCCCTGTAGGCTGTGTTAAAAACATAAACATGTACAAAGCCGGTTCAGTACAATCACCTGTCTCTTCTTGCTTTTCATTAAAGTAAGAGACAGCAAAAAAGCTGTGCATCTGGAATACCTTCTGATCCAAGTAGGATCAGAGGGTTATAGACAGAATAAACCCAGGCAAGAATGGGCAGGTAGTTTAGGAAAAAGAAAGAGCCAACAACACACACTGAATAATTACATAGTTTTTCTTGGAGCAAAAAGCTAGGAAAAATAAGACAGAAGCAAACAAAACAGGTCAAATTCTACAGCCTCATATAGGGTATGAGGCAACATCCCTCCAGAAACAGCACTGGATCAAGGGGTTGAGGTTCTTAACATTCTTTTGGTGTGAGAAAATAGGTTTAAAAACACCAGGTGCAAGTGCATGTCTTAACACTGTTTATCGACATGATTTTGCTGTGAAATCATATCTCTCATGCAGTATGTGTAAAAGGGTTAAAAATGTCACATGTTCACATCAGTCACTGTTGTAGCCATGTGTATAGGGGAATGGATATATTAATAAATATTAATTAATAAACATTAAATATTCATTAAGAGACAGAATTGATTTTTTTTTTCAAGGTAAGTATCTAGAAAGAGTAAAGACTAAAATACAGCCCCTCTGTTTTTCATCTGCCTAGGAACAATCACAGCACACCCACACAACCTAGAAAAGTTTACAAATGTTTACACACTATGAAGATACACAAGGAAAAAAGCAAGAGGAAATTAGTATTTCTTTGTCTAGAAGAAGTAAATAGCAGTTTAAATAGGGGAGAGGATCCACTGAAAGAAATGTAAATGGGCAATAAAAGATTGCATGATAGTACATGTATGCAAAATAGGCTAACATGGTTACATTTCCATGAAATCATTTCTTTCAGCTGCTACAGGGATGACAGAAGAATGCAAGTTAACTTAATGAGGTGTACTTAATACCAAGAGAAGTCTGAAAATTATTTTTCATAATGACTCTGCTTCTTGGTATTTTTCTGGAAGTTACAGTGCATAAACACTAGATGATATTTGAGAGAAAACAGACCAGCATTAAAGAAGACCATTGTTTTCACGGTTTTGTAGTTACTTTTCTGTTCTAGGCTTTTTATTTAGTTCACCTCATTTCCTGAGATAGAGTTATGTGCTAACTCAATACACAAGCTAAACAGTCTGCTTTCTTGCACCACCTCTGTTTTGGGCAAGTATTTTTTTTCCCTTCATATCTCAATATTTTACTCTGACGTAATGTGCTCCTGACCTACAAATGCAGGCACTGAACAATCCCTTCATTCTTTTTCTGGTTGCTTTCTCCCGTGCTCAGTCTGCGTTTTCCTCCCACATTCTCCCTTCCCTTTAGCAGAGTGGCATTCACAAAGGACACTTACCTGTACTAGACCGTCCCAGGAGTTATTTAAGAGGTATTTACTGGCTCTGTTAGACTGCCTGGTCTTTGTTAGTGAACAGGGCTAATTCTTGCATAGACAATGTTTTCAAAATATCCACTGAGGGAATACAGGGCTCAGTGAAGGACTGAGATAATCAGCTAGTCATGCATGGCACAGGCAGGCACTGCGCAGGATTTTACTCTTACTGCAGAGCCAGTATCCCTCATTCCTGATGTGAAGGCGCCCTCCCACTTGGCTCTATCTACTTACATAGCCTAGTAATCAGTGCACTCAACTGTTTCGTCACATGGCATGTTTTATAATGCCTTCCACCCCTATGCCGCTAATCTGAAATTGCCAAAACATTTATGACCCAATTTAGATTATGAAAAATATTAAGAATAATTCAAGCATCCAACGATGAAAAGCTTGTGCTTCAACTGACAGCAGAGCTTAGTGCTAGTTAATAATCCTGACTAAACAACACACGACACCACACATTCTTTTTTTAGTCGAAACCACAAATCTTACATTTACTTCTTATTTTTATTAACACACACGAATTTGTATTCAATGCTTTTTTCAAAGCTCGTTTGTTTTCACAAAGATGCTGTTTGTGCTACATTTTCATTATTCCAAAACAGCTGCAGGTTTGCTTTCTTCTTCTCCCCAGCTTGTCACTCCAGTTTATGCAGCCAATCATCATCCTGGATTTTCAAACAGTAAATAAACCTTTAGGCTGTTTCTCTTTAATTTTCTTATTCGCTTTATTAGGCAGAGGAGGCTTCTGTACCACTGAGCAAAAGGATAGAAAGAGATCTCAAAAATTAAAAGCTACAGATGAGAACTAGTGAAGAATCCCAGTGGTGGTGCCCTCCTGCTACTCACAACTGCAGGTTCATAGAATCATAGAATAACCAGGTTGGAAGAGAACCACCGGATCATTGAGTCCAACCATTCCTATCAAACACTAAACCATGCCCCTTAGTAACTCGTCCACCCATGCCTTCAACACCTCCAGGGAAGGTGAATCAACCACCTCCCTGGGCAGCCTGTTCCAGTGCCCAATGACCCTTTCTGTAAAAAACTTCCTCCTAATATCTAGCCTAAATCTCCCCTGGCGGAGCTTGAGGCCATTCCCTCTTGTCCTGTCCCCTGTCACTTGGAAGAAGAGGCCAGCTCCCTCCTCTCCACAACCTCCTTTCAGGTAGTTGTACAGAGCAATAAGGTCTCCCCTCAACCTCCTCTTCTCCAGGCTAAACCCCAGCTCTTTCAGCCATTCCTCATAGGGCCTGTTCTCCAGCCCCTTCACCAGCTTTGTTGCTCTTCTCTGGACTTGCTCCAAAGCCTCAACATCCTTCTTGAGGTGAGGGGCCCAGAACTGAATACGGGATTTGAGGTGCAGTCTCACCAGTGCCAAGTACAGAGGGAGAATATCCTCCCTGGACCTGCTGGTCACACCATTTCCGATACAAGCCAGGATGCCATTGGCCTTCTTGGCCACCTGGGCACACTGTTGGCTCATGTTCATTTGGCTGTCAACCAACACCCCCAGGTCCCTCTCCTCCAGGTAGCAGTTTGCTGTGCCTCAGGCAACCTCTGGAAGCCCACGTACGATGCTGGCAGCAGATACGTGTTCATCACAAGGCAGACCACAAAAAGGATCCCTGAGTTACAGCTACACAAGCAGTCTCAACTACTAATAAATGACAGAGGTACAAAGCATAATAAAGGCAACATGATTAAAACAATGTGGTTGCCTCTGAACACTGAGCAAAAGCTGCTCCAATGCTTTCAGATCCCATCAGCAATGCAATCCTAATCATACCGTCTTTTTTAATATATCTTCACATGTTCAAGGTCAGCAAAATGGCTGTAATGCCAAAATGCAGATTTTAGACAAAAGCTGTCAAGCCATTACAATCCATTATCAATAATCCAAAATTTATTAACAATCCAAGTGGATCTCTGCTTTATCTCCATGTTACCCTGCCAGACTCAAAACTACGTAAACAGGCAAGAACCAGATGCTGAAATATCTCGAAAGTTATGAAAAGATGTATTGCAGTTACTAAAAGTGCATCTTAGTTTAATTTAAGAAAAAAAGAATGGTGGAAAAATATTTATAAAACTGAAAAGTAAGACATGGTAAAAAAGCAGAAATTGCTTTTGACAGATACTAGAGTTCACACAAGGCAGGTAGTAGCTGGGACATTTACTGACTGCGAAAAACAGCTCTTACCAAAGCCTGACTCACAGACCAATCAATCAAATATCTTGGAGAAACCCACTGCTGGTTCAAACTGCCAAGCCTGTTTTCATTGTTAAGGCAGAGGCAGATTCATGAAATTCATGAAAGAGAAAACAAAAATCTATATGGAAATTTTAGCTTTTTTCTCATTGAAACACAAATCTTGGTTTTATCCTCATTTCCATTCAAGTTGCTTTGTTCCAAAATCTTGTCTCTGATGAATTTAATTCAAATGACTTTTTAGAGAATGAAGTAAAGATAGAGATGAGAGGCAAAATTAATGAAGGACTGAAAAACTCTTCTATGGCAGAATCAACATCCATTCTAATTCCAAGCTCAGCAGATCCTAAATGGGTGATAATAAACTCTATATTGGATTTATTAGCAACACGCATTTTGTGATAAAAGAAGAAATGGTAAAGAAATGGCCAAAGTATAATGGTGAGAAAGACAGAGGTGTTGAGGAATTTTTGAGGAGGAATTTAGATTTTACAGGAGATAAATATTACACAAAACATAAGGTGTTAAAATGTCAATCTGAGCCGGAATTCTTATGTAAGTCAGAAAAACTTTGTAAGAGTAAAGGGTAAAAGTTGGACAAATAGCAACTACCAGAAAACCAGAATATAAGTAGCTTCTGTCAACAGGTTACCCAGAAGGGTAATTTGAAGGGTATACACAGATGAACTAAAAAACATTCAGTCTCTTCTTGACGTGAAGAATAAGAGGGAGTAAGCTATCCTTCATGGCATGAGAAGTGAGACATGCAAGCTGTGAAGAAAATTGTAAGAAGGAATCACGTGGAGAAAACAGGCCTTTTTTTTTTTTTTCAGAAAGGAATATTTTAAAAAACAGAAAAGAAAACAAAATACAAACCTGAAACAAACTATAATGCAAGAAAGATAAGAATACAGCTGCAGGTTGAAATTTATATCCATGGTGACTTAAAAGATTAGGGACAGAGTGAGGGGAAGAGAAAGATGCAAGGTTGGAGAGATCAGACAAAAACCATGCGAAGTTATTTTTGCACAGAGGGCTAAAAGAGGCAATGAATGTTTCCATTTGGACACTAGATTTTTCATACCGTTACTGAATACAAGTGAAATATAGTGAAACACATAAGTAGGGTAGACAGCATAAGATCATGGCTTAATCTTCATTTATCAGCCCCAGTTATCCTGTATTAATTCCCATACTAGCTGTGAAAAGCCATAAAACACTGGAGTTGTGCTTCTTCCTCTTCTGGGTGCAAGAATCATGACATTATTTGCTCTCTCGTTGCACACAGTATGCTATATTAGTTTTGCTTAGCAGCAAAACTACTGCTCTTGTATTAGAAGAAACACTGTGCTGTTCCTTCCCTCAGTGCTCTCAATCCAAATGCAGAAGACAGTGGTGACTGAACAAGCCCCACCGTAAGGTGCCTTATATGACATACTCTTACAAACACTTCTCGCTGCACAGAAGCAGCTGTACCTAGACTGATACTACTGACAGGCTGCTAGCTCTAGTCACCTTCCCCACCCAGGAGTACAGCTGGTACAAGACAAGAATACAAACTTCCCTTCAGTCGAACACCACTGCTACTTTTCTTTGGTGGTAAAAGAGATGACAATGGAGGCTGATGAAGCAGAGCTGTCTGTTCCTCGCTAACTTGATCCTTGCTTTACTAGCTGATACCACACACAAGATCATGAAATCAAAAGACCCAAACTGATACCCAGCAGGTGAAATGGCTCTCATGCCATGCTGTGTCCTAGCTATGAGCCTAACTGTGACAGATTGCTCTGTCATGCAAACACGCCTGAACTCTCCCTCCTGGAAACATTCACAGCTTCACTGCCTCTCCTGCTCCAAGAGGGTAGGAGTTCCACATATCCCAAAGAAAGAGGGGAGAGGGTGTATGTTTTATATAGAGCTTAAAAATCTTTATCTCTTAAAAATCTGGGTTGGTTATTAGAGACAGGCTTATTTCTAGCTCATGCAGCTACTTTACTTGCATTCTACACCTAAGATGGATGAAAAGATCATGAAGGCAATCAACACTTTCTCTGAAAACATAAAATAATGCTTCTAAGTTGTGAACATGTTTATAATAAAACTGATGTGGACTTTTTTTCACTATTTTGCTAGAAGTGAATAAAGTATATAAGAGTACAATGTCAGACACATGCCAAACTATGTTCTTTACCAACTACTATGCTTTATTTTACTTTTATTTCCTTCAGATCACACACAGAGAGTTGCTGCATCTTAACAGACTGTTCATAATCACTTGAAAAAACAGTAGCTACTTGTCTCTCTGTTGAGTTGTAATTATAATTTTCCTCTTGCCTTTGTTCAGAAGCCCACTGGACTTCTACACAGGTCATCACTGAAGCTGGCTGCAAATGCACTCAAGACGCCATCAGCTGCTGTCTGATACTCACTGGAAACTTAAAAACAGCTGATCTACTTCTGCAGCTCGACCAAAACACATGGAAACCTGAGAGCATCTGAGTAAGGTTGGTAGGGGTTGTTTAAATAACCTATTCAGTCACTCCACGAAGTACAGCATCGCCATAGGTGGCAGTGTATGATGGGCATAATGAAGGGCTGCAAGAGATGCAGAGACATTTTACTGCCAGGCAGGTTTCCACTGCTTCAGCCACATTTTCCATGTGGTTTTGGGGGCAAGGATGTTTTTCCTGCCTTTTCCTCTAAAGCAACCAGGCCTTCAAGGCAGCACCTACTCCTTTATCTCTTGCTGCCTTTGGAATGAATGACCACTTCAGGGAACACCAGGGCCCCAAATTCATCTCTCTCCTCCCCAGCTTATCTTCCAGACTGCTCCTAGCAAAGCAGAAAGCTTTGCTGGTAAAATCAAATGAGAGGTCCTTCTTATTCCCCCATGTCCCAATAAGCTATGTATTTATCTTATCTTCAACCCCTGATAATAACTACAGCTGTGTAAACCCTTGAAGAAATAAATCTGAAAAAGGATGATCTTTTCATGTACAAACACGACTTGTTTTTCTGAGGGAGCAGATCACTGGCCCTTTGAATGTGCTGCTACTTTGTAATACTGCTAAAATATGAAGCTGTGTCTTAGACGTTAATACATAACTGTTCAATGTTCAGCTTTTCTGATTAAAGCTTTTGATACAGAAATATTTCATCATACAGATTTCATCATTATAGGTAGGATAGAAAGCAACGTCAAGAACAACAAGCGTGTCCTCAGAAAACGTAGCTGCAAAGTGTGTACTGTGCTATGTGTACTCTTGGAATGCTCACTTAAGTCTTCTGCTCATGCTAGTATGTGTACTTGCATGCAGAGTCATCGTTTACTAGCTTATGCTTTTAGTTTAATGATTTATAGATTTACAGATCACTGAGCTTAAAACATACAGCTGGCAAGCTAGATTTACTAAGTAAAAATTCAGACTAATCAGAGTATTGAGAGACACTAGAACAATGCAGGGTTTGAAAAAAGTGAAATGTTCATGGCAGGATATCCTGTTTTCACAGGACGTATCATTCCCAAAACTGATTTTTTTAAAAAAGTCAGAAAATAATTTATTTTACAGTCTTCATAAATTCTCATAAAACTTGGTAAAATACCTGTAAGTGAAGGAAAGCATCTGTCTGGCAGCTTACATTACACCTGCCTTCTGCTACCTAAGACTATACTGAAAATGATCAAGCTTTCTTATCTATTAATCTCAGTTACTGGGATTAAGACCTTCCAGTATCATGCAAAATTTGTTAAATATTTTTGAAAAACATTACTTAAAGTATCTGGTTAATAATCAAGTACTACTCTGCAGAAACATAATCTTTAAATCTGGCAAGAAGGCAGAGCAAAGCTCAGAAAAAAATATCTAATCCAAGTTAATTTAAATTAAAAGGACAGCCCAATAGACAATAAATAAATCTGCAAAGGGAGTCCTGGAGAACACACATTCCCCTTTACATATATTTTTTACAAATACTCATAAACTATGAAATACTGGTAGAAAAGTATGAGATGAAACTTCCCAGTTTGCCTCTGTTTGGCCCCTGACTCTGGGATTTATCTTGCTCAGCTCCTCATCCTATGTCCCAAAAGCCCCAAATCCTGCATGGATCCATCCTAGCCCCTGTCAGTTCTCATATCCAAGCTGTAGAGAACCTTACATCTGATGATGCAGTTGCATCTTTTAAAGCTTAAGAAGTCAAACAAGTAAATTTTTTCTTATCCATAAGCTCCAAGGCTCTACTAAGAATCTACCATGTCAACATTTTACAGAAGGAAGGTGGAGAGACCTTCAGAAATCAGATGTTGTTTCAACTGTGGTTACACTATTCTTCACATATAGTGGATTTTTTTTACTGGAAGGCACAGGAAGATACCTCTACAAAAGACATAGTCTGTCCAAGAATTGGCCCAAGCTATCAGGCCCGGCAAAAAACAAGCTGGCTAAGAATACCGAACGACCTGCAATACCCAGGATGTTAGAGGATCTAGCACATCAGTTATGGTTTATCTGTTAAATCTCTTTCTGGCTAGATCTAACCTTTTGACTTTACACTCTCTGACTAAATAGTTTAATCAGTAATGAAGCTGAAATGCTTTGATGAAATATTTGTATAAACAGGAAAAAATTACATTGCTCATTGAACAAAACAATCTCATCTGGGGATTCGCTTCACTTGCAATGCTCACTCAGCAGAATATCATGGAGAATAAATATGTTTCAAGTCATAAAACCCTAATGCTCCCAATACTCAAATTAAAACCAAATTAGCCAACACAAACACGAAAGGTGGTGCTAGTAACAGATATAATTTATGCCTCTGATGAGCTGAGATACAATATTTACATAATTACATTTTTTGTATTTAGAAAGATTATAAAAACATAGAACAAGACATTTGAAGGATTATTTACTTAATGCTATTACTACTTACATCACAGAGATTCTAGGAGCAGAGTCCTAATTACAATTAGTAATTACTTGGCACCATATGTGCATTTTTCACTTTCCCTTTAAATAGCCCTCCCTACCCTGACAAGGCTGAACTTCAGATAATACCATCAAACCAGTGGGTGAACTCAACATTCAAGATAAAAGAAAGGATGAAGCTAAGCAGTGAGTCTAAAGCCCACACTGTGTGCAATAATCACAGTTTTCCAGATGCCTCACCATTTCAGTGATATCTTTTGTAAGCACAGGGCAGAAAAAAATTTCTTTTTTATCTAAAATATGTCACTTCTTTTATATTAGCTTGGCTATATTAAACATACTGACGAATAAGTGTAACTCTTCTCATTTGATGCAAATCTTGAAGTACTGCATGCATGGGGGATCCTGCCACTTCACCTACATAGCATGGCATGAACTTCCATTTGTCAAAATTCCCAGGAACAACAGAATTCTTTCCTCTGAAAGCACCGCTGTAGCACTGCAAGCAGTGATAACACAAACAGGAAAAGAGAACTTCAGTGTGTACTTAAAAAAATAACAACTTCAATATAATAAAAAGAAGAACATTCAAGTGCTGGCTGCTCCCCTCCCCACTGTACTAATCTCTTGGCTTCGTAGTTTACTTAAGTGCTCAGCTCAAGCATTGGTATTTCAATAATGTTTCCAAAGATACCAGCAAAATGCAAACTGCACCTGGTACCTTATTAAACATATTGTCAGGTTTCATCTCTACACAGACCTTACTTCATGTTCCACTGCAAATCACAGTAGCCAAAAAATGCTGCAAGATAGGAATAAGTGTTAAAAACTTATTTATAAACACGTAAAAGTCTTGGCCAAGGACAAAGTTGAGGTCAGAAGATAAACAAGAAGACAATTACTTACAGTTTGTTTTTCCTATAACTTGCCAACAATATAAAATTACTTTATAAAACGAACAAGTTTGTTTATTTCATCATCAGTGTCTCCACAAGTTTTATAGACTTGCTTTATATCACTCATATAAGGAAACACTCCTGCTTCTATGCAATGACATAAGTTTTACCCCATGGACTTACCAAAGACATTAGCGACATGCCAGAAGGGTCTGGTCCTGCAGCACCTACTCCAGTTACCATCCTGTTTGGCAGCACTGCTTGAAACCCAGCAAAGCCCCAAAATTTCTTATTCCCTTAAGATCAAAACCTTCAGAGTTTAAGGTCAGGGAAAACCCTACTGCTAAGACAAGTCTTGTAGCAGGTTGCTGAATATAGGAGGAACCTCACTCCTTCATTCATCCTTTCCCACTCACGCACCCCTGTGTATTCTGTGGCCAAGGTTGCTAGACACAAAGCAAGAGCACAGGAGCAGAACCATCCCTTTCAGCAACCACCAAGCATCAATCATGTGAAATTGCACCCTCAGCTCACACGCTTTGCAAAGTAAGTTCTTTTGTGGAATCAGCAACATTGATGTGAGCAGGTTTCCTATCAGCTAAGGAAGACGGGTGTCCTGGGGGGAACACTGGTGCTGAGCACAGTGTAGGAGGCACACAGAAAGCAGATTAGGTATGGTTATTAGGTCTGGCCAAAGATGTGCTTAACAATTCATCTCAGGAAAGAAAAGGGCATACCTTTATGGCATTGTTCTCTCTGAGAGAAATATCTACTTATTTCCAAAGGTACGCACTAAGTGCCTTTGTTATTCCATGCTGTTCTTTGAAGACAAAATGTCATAAAAGCTTTCTTAATAATTATTTGATGGTTACTTAGTATATTCTTTTCAGTTTTAGTATGCAAGATCACTGCAGAATTTACAAACACTCAAAATGTCATGTATTAAAATCACAAATAGGGACATCTGCATGACCACATATTCAGTGTCAACAAAAATCCACTAATGCTCTGACAGAAATAAATGTTTATGTTTTATTAAACCAGATAATTTGCTTTCCCCTGCATAACCTGATTTTTTTTATATTGTTATATTAATAAACTCATTACTAAAACTGAGATAGAATGTTTTAGCTGTCAGTCAAGGAAAAATAGTTACCTGAATGATTATTAAGAAATATGACTAACTTCTTCCCCTCTTTCAAAGACAAGCTTAAGCCACCATATTTCTGCTTTGAAAACTTCTGTTTTCTTGGTCAATTAGCTTTATTCTTAATGACCTCAAATATTCTCACTCTTTTTTTTTTTTACCCATAGGGTGGAAAATACTGAAAAGTTCATCTTAATATGGAAAAATTAGTGATACTATCTAACCATATGCTCATACTGAAAGAAAAACTGAGATCCTTCTAGTTCCTTCACATATTTCCATAACTGAGGGCTGTAAAATATGTGTGCTGTTTGCAATTAAAAGTGTGCAGAAAAATTCAGCAATGAAAAAGCCCGATGAAAACAAACATAGGAACAGATAAGTTTCTACCCTAGTGACACAAGAACCTAGTAAAATGTTCAATTAAATGTCAGCTAGTATCCTCCTCTATCACACCGTCTGGCTCCTGCTCCTTCCCCTGTTCACTGCCTCAACTCACTGGCAAGACTCTTGTACCTAGCACGTACTAATTTCATGCCTTTAGGAGCCTCTTGCATCCGTTAGTGCAGCTGCTTTCCTTCACAACTCCACTCAGCTGAGTTCACCTTGGCAATTGCTCAGCTAAAGAAAGCACTCTGGGCAATTACCTCCTGCACAAGGATGAGCATTTAAAGATGTTGTATGAAAGAAAACCAGGAGAATTGTTTTGGCAAAAGGACCAAGTTCGGGTAACTGTCTATAAATAGAGTGAGAGTGAAATGAAGTGCATAATGACTACCTTAAGAACTGGAAAATATTAAGCGCTCCACATAAGGTCAGATTCCATATTCTAATATGGACAAACGCATAGCGTAGTCACTGCAACAATGAAAATAAGACATTATGAAGAAGACTGTCAAGACTGAATCTCATTTCATTGTTTCCTTATACCTTTCTACTTGCTTGTACTTCCTTGTCTATCTCATCACTCGCATGTGGTTTGGTGTAGGGAGTAACTAAATTTAAAACATATTGAACCACAAAACCTGCAAATCTCACAGTAAAGCAAGTTATTAACAATAAGACCAAATGCAAATACTATTTTTGCAAAAACTGACTGCCATTATCTTTATTTTTAGAAATGAGGTTTATGGCTTTTCCCCCCAGCACGGAACTAAACACTGCAAATTGGATTGCCATTAAATATCTGGATTGTCATTAAATATATGAACCAGATGATTTCTCATATGTCTTTCACTAATGACCTGCTGTGTCCTTCATGATACCAATACATAAACTTTCCCAGAACTATTTGATAAGCATTAGTAAGATTTGGGGAGGCTGTATGTTACCGTTACTTTCTTTTTCACCTCATCAATCCTTCAGTTTTGATGAATCTACAAGGGGGCTGGATGCCCTCCATGAAACCTGCCTTCTTATGAGAGCTCTTTTCCAAAATCAGAAAGGACCACCTATTTTGTTCATCTATCATTTCCACACAACATGTTACTACCACTAATTCCATGTGTTCAGCTGTTAGCCTGCAGAAAGAGAAAAATGGCTTTACAATTCAGGTAGATGGAGGCCAAGAGACAGGTAGGTCAGATAGCCAGAGCAAGACACAAGATTATTTTTCCAGCTAATATATTGACACCTATGAATTTGAACATTTTGTAAACTGAGAATTAGCAGAATTGACACTTGTATTGCCCTCAACTATTCCTGTTCTGATAATAAGAATTCAGGTGCAGATACACCTTGACTACTATCAGCTTTTCAAATTTGCAATGATTTTTGAAATATTGAATTTATCCAGACTATGTTCATTCCTGGGAACAAAGCGGTTTTTACTGCATAGAGCTCAAGTAGGCTAATGCCATCCAATCTGCAGTGCAAATCTGACACACACTCTTGCAAGAAAAACTACTTTCAAATGAGTGCACAGCTGCCAGTGTGTGCTTGATAGATTTGCTTTGAAATTAGTTATTACTATTGATTCCTCACACAGGTCATTTTCTGTATGCCAGTGAACTCTCCAGAATCCTACGCATTTTGACACAATTTATTAGACCCACTAAGAAACTTGCAGTGTTTGCATAAAGAGACTTTATTAACACTGGAAAGTAGTCTAGAGTAGCTGTGTCTAGAAGTGTTGGAATGAAAAAACCTATAAGAATTTCAAGATGACAACTGAAAATCCCACATTAATTTTCTGTGGCTTAGAAGTGACTCTATTTATTATAAATACAATCTCCAAAATCAATAGTTAAGCACAATAAATCACCAGTTTTCCACTCTTCTTCACCACACGCTGCAGTCCCTATTCATGTTCTTGTCCTTACCCAAAAGCTGCCAGGAAGAGATGAAGTGTGAAGACACTAAAAAATTTACCTAGGGAACACAAATGTTTAACATCACAAAGAATAACCTACATGGTCAATCTTATGCACTCTCACCATTCATTTCTTTTCACCTTAAGAGTGTACTTCATCATCAAAGGGCACAACAAACACCTTAGCTATTTAAGTAAAATTACTGTATTTTGGTTTCTGTTCTCTTTCTTCCAAAGTGCATTTTTCTTAGATCCCTTTTTGCAAAGCAAAAATGCCAGGTGTACTGATTTATTGCCTTGAAAATGAAGATCTTACCTTCCTTTACAATTCTGAGCAATATTTTCTGGTCTTTTATTTTTAAATATTTTGCATGACAGAGTTAAAGGACTACCATTTGTCCACTATAATTTCCAGTAATTAATAAATAAAACCTTTTCTATGTATGTGCAAGGGTATTTGCTTCACTGGGGAAAAGGAGGAGGGAGCTTTTCCAGAAATTTTTTTAATACATTTATGGGAAATTAGTTTCTGCTTTTCTTCTAGTTTTTTAGTTAAGTTCTATCCTACGAGAAAACAGTAATTGTTACTACCATATGTTGGGACTCTATCTCATCGTGTATCTTTTCCATGACTTAAATCCATACAGTTCATTAAAAAAATAAGTCAATATGCTGTTTAATCAGCTACTGGGTTTGGCTATCAGTCCTGCATAATGCCATCCTTCCCCTTGTATCTCCCAAAATACATACCTTTCTGACAGTAAATGATCAGCCTCTAATGACTCACTTCAATATTTCAATAAAACTTAAAGCAATTCTTCAAGTTATTAGGGAAGTCACTTGCGATTCAGCAAAGCTGTTCAAAGTACTCTTCTGCTATTTCATAAGAAATCTCAGATATTCAAATTCCCTTATCACAGAGGCCTATAGGAAAGGTCTGATCAGCTTTTGATTTGAGGTCTCAACAACCATTAAAGTAGTGAGAATTTTAAACAGATTCTGCAAAAGCCATGACAAAAAAGAAATACTGTTTTTTTCTTTACGTTAGGTGGATATTTGATGATCTTGACAAAAGGACTTTCATAACTAATTTATCTGGAAAAAAATAGAAATCTGATATAATTTTATACCTTTTATCTATAGGTGAACTGCTAAAATGGGAATTTTGAATTCTGCATTTACATATACCACGCCTTCATAATTCTTTCAAAAAATAAAGTTTTAGTATTTTAAGATGAACACCTGACTAACAGCTTCCTCATGCACATACTCTCACACGTCTACGCACAAATTCACAGGCTCTTCTAGTATCATAGCACCTAGGTAATTTAAGTCATTCCACTTCCTGTTGGCACCAATCAACTGCTTTCTCATCTCCATGCTTTCAAGATTCTTGTAATGCATTTTGCATTATTTTAATGAGACTTCTCTCCCATTCTTGTGTTACTCACTTCTTAGTACTTCAGCCACTTCCAAACATTCCAACCAATGCTGTTGTTTTCAATTAAATGCAAATTCAATAAGTGTTTGGCTTCTATTCCTATAGATCTGACTGTGTGAAGAGAGATTAGCCTAGTCAGAGACTTTTCATGCAGAGAATTTAGAAACTTTCTGGTTTTAGCGATTTCAACAAAATACATTATTTTATGATTATGTATCTGTGGTTGTAGGAAGTACTACAACACACACTTCTTTATTTAAAAGTAACAGTCCTCTCCTTGGGTTTAGGTAATTGGGAAGAATAGATTCAGTCCAGCATAGAAAGCAAACCCTGCAAAACAATTTCTTGCAAATAGATTAAAAGAAGTTCTGTAATCTGATAGCAAAGCCAAATCATGGTAATAGTTTCTGAAGTACTCCATATGTTTCCATTGAATTCCTCTTACTACGGATCACCAACTGATTATGAAAAGAACTCTCTGAGCACAGTAATTTGAACTCCAGATAAAAGGCAACTTTCTAGCAGAAGCCATTAGTGGGCAGAAAGGTGAGGCTGACTGTTATTACTGACTGAAAAAAAAGTTACAACAGACACTTACTTCAGAAGATTTGGACTAAAATAAAATTAATGTATTGCATGGTAAATCATGGAGGAGATCCAACTCTTTTTCAAACTATAGCAAGGACCCTGACTCCACATTGCTCGATATTTATATTTTAAACTATGTTTTCAAAACAATTGAAAAAAAATTCACAAATCTGACTGCAATGAGGTCTGCAAACCACAAAAGTATCTACAAAGTGACTGCTTGTTAAGCACTGTTGCTCCAGGATTACAGATTAGTTCAGACACAGCATAAAAAAACATCCACAGACAAATGCCAAGCCTTTTTGCACTGAGATCCTTCACTCTCTAGAGGTACGATTTTACGTAGTTGTTCACAGAGATGTGACATACCACAGAAGAAAAAAAAGAAGAAAATTGTATAAGATGTCTGCAGTGGGTTGATACCATCAGGCTGGAAAGCAGATGGATGGAGGTATATACTGGACAATATAGTGACAAACATCTCACTGCATGGTTAGGAAAACTGATCAATTCAGTCAAGTCATCAGCTCAGTTATAATAAAAGACAAATATCCTTCCACTACAGAGACAGAGGCAGCAGGAAGAAGTAAATGGGAAAATGCAAGCAAATGAAATCCCATACTGTCTCTTTATCTATGTATACCAAATAACACGGTTCCATCTGGAGACCAGCCATCTCAGGGAGTTAAGTCAACCTGGTCAATAAAGCATTAAATGGACAGGAATAGCACCTTAAAAACAATCTCCATGATCAGCGACACTGTTAAAAACTGACATAAGAACATTCTAAATCAGGCAAAGCCAAACAGTTTTCAAGACAATTTAAACAAAAAAACTCCTTGAGGATATTTAATGTTTATAATTAGCTTTTTAAATTTGCAGTTTCTCTTCCTACCAAACGTCTGATTATTTTTCCTTGGTTACATATTCTTCAGGACAAAGATGATATTCTACACAATTGCAAATACATTCAAAGCTGTTGCTTTCTGCAGTCATCCAGTTTATTTGCTAGGCTTTTATGCTGTTACAGGGATTAATTTACAATCTATGCAGATTTGTCAGGAATAAAATTAATTGTATAAACTTGTACATCGAAGAGAACATGTCTGCTGTTCTTTACGTAACATCAGAGTAAGGGGTCTAAAGTACAAGAGGAAGGGAGGTGTAGGGCTTCAGAAGTCTGTGTACTGCTTCATTATCAAACTAGCATTGTTTTAGGAAGGACACTGTCTAAGGCAAAAATATGGATTTTATGTTAATTGAATGATGTCTATTTAAAAAACTGGATCCCTGCTTATACGAGAAAAGTATTGCTTTTACCTTACTGATAAGTGTGACGACATCACCTTCCCGGATTGTGAGTTCATCATCATTCTGTGCTTCATATGGAAATATCACTTTGCAATACTCCTTGGCTGAAAGGAAGAACATTCAATGTGACAAATTATCACTTTATAACAACTGCTTATCCAGGGGTGAAAAATCTTCATAAAATGTTCCACAAGCGCATGTTCCACAATGTCTCTCTCATTTTCTTGCCATCTTTCTTTTTGTATTTTAGACCTTCATAAACATTATGAATTATTTAAAGACCTGCACACTGATGAGTATTCCCATCCACGTCATCCAGGCACTTGGCTCTGTAGCCCCCAAAGCCATTATCTCAAATGAAATTGCTCCAGGTAGCAACTTGCCACAAACCATCTCCCTTGGACTACGACTGTATCTGACACTTGCTTCAACAGTTCCACTGATACAGCTTTCCACCAGATCACATAAACTGGAAGCATGAACGACCCAGTAGGCTGACATAGCTTATCTCTCCCTTGGTGTGCAAGAAACCATATATTTCTGCATTGACAAGGATGATAAAATAATAAATGTAAAGGTTTATGGTCGGACTTGATAATCTTAAAGGTCTTTTCCAACCTAAATGATTCTATGATTTTATAACTAAACTTTCTGTACACTCAGCATAAGAGTTTTAAGTATTGGTCTGAAGTTTCCTTTTGCCATTTCCAATTACTGTCTATAAAATGGGCATTATCTCAACTTTCATCTGGAAAATACAAGAGCCAGCACTCCTACTCAGAAATCATAAAAAGTAGTTGTGATGAAAAAAAGTTACTTACAACATGTTGCTGTGCAACAGATGAGTATGTCAACGTGCCTTACAAATAAAAAGGGAATATGTATTCCAGCTGTTAAATAATGTATAAAAAATATGTGATACTCTAAGACAGCAGGTTTAAAAAGACTAAAGAAACACGCACAAAAATGACTGGACCCTTTGTAGAAGGGCACGTGACTTCATAGACATGTTCCCCTCATTTAAATGTCTCAATTTTGATAACCTCTACCTTTAGTCAACTGCCATGTTCCATGCAGAGAAACAGATACTTGCAGGCTGCAGAAATCCAAGTTAATTTGAAACAACAGGACCTATCTTTATAGTTACTATAAAGAGAATCTGTACTTCAGGCTCTACTGGTGGGTCAGTTCAGCTGCCCAGACACTAAATGCCATTTAAGACACTTGTGGATACGTAAAACACACATATGGTTGGCAAATACAATGCTTAACCTATGGAAGAGCCAGGTCCCTCTGACCTGGCAGCTGGAGGCAAGTCAAAATACTCTAAGGTATGGCACATAGCTCTAGATGCAGGATTGTGGTTTCAGCCTCCAGCACTGTATCTGGTATCTGAATTTAGATTTAGGCACCTGATTTTAGAAAACCAATGTCAGCGCCTACGCTTGCACTACAGTTGATGGAGATCAAGCCACTAAAATAAGCAAAGCCTTGAAAGCCACCCCAAAAGCAGAAGCCCCATTTAATTAGCCAAAGTACACTGAACTCCCTGGACAGCAGTGACAGATCTCCACAGAGACCCACTGGAACCCAAACATGAAACTCATGTGGGGATACCACAACTTAGGGCTCTGACTCAGAAGCTGCATCCCAGCTGCTGAAGTTTAGTGACAGGAACATCAGCCTTAAATAAGCAGCCAACACACATACATATGAAGGGTTGCTGGCTGTAAGCACAATCAGCCTGAGAAATGAAACAATCATTATTAGATTAGAGTGAAGTTCTTCTCCAGTTAACACACTACCACTCAGAAATGACATTAATTTCATGTAGTGCTGGCTCAAGTAAACAAGAACTTCTTAGGCTTCATTGATTTATTCTCCTGAAAACAAAAATTTAAGCTTATCCACAATTATTAGCAGGTAGCTTTCTGGCCCTGCTCTCTACAGGTCTGTCTGAAATGGAGTTAACCTTCTTCACAGCAGCCCCCATGCTGCTGTATTTTGGATCCATGACTAAAACAGCACTGGTAACACACCACTCTGCTGGCTGTTGCTGAGCAGTACCTACATGGTGCCAAGGTACTTTGCTTTTTCCCTACTCCACCCCCTAATAAGTGAGGCAGGATGTGCAAGAATCTGTGAGGAGGATACAGCTGGGACAGCTGACCCAAGCTGAATGTAGGGATATTCCACGCCATATAACCTGCATAGTGATAAAAAAGGTTGGGCTTGAGGAATTTTGGTCTGGGAGGTACCCATTGCTTGGAGAGTGGTTGGGCATGGGTCTGCTTGTGGTAGGTGGTGACTGATTGCCTTCATGTCACCTCTTTCTTTTCTTCTGTCATCCACTTATTAAGCTGTCTTTATCCATGAGTATTCTTGCTTTTGCTCCTCCTATTCTCTCCCCTGTTGGGGAGCAAGTGGCTGGGTGGAGCTTAGCTGCTGGATGGGGTCAACCCACCATATCTGCTCTGATACCTCTGAAGAAACAAGAGTCAGATAAAGACAACAAACATGATCTTAGAAAAAATATGAGCAAGGTTAAAAATAAACCTCTTAGGCTGTTGCTGAGAGCGGGAAACACTGTTAAATAAACATTTGGTAATATTGTTAAAAGACTGGGTATGTGAGAACCACCATGTCACAACTCAGATTCCAGGCGCTGAAAGGGGTGTCTAACTGCTAGTTTACTGCATTCTGGAAGATGCAGGATNTTTTCCCTATTCTGAGAGTATCTGCATTCTGAAAAACATAGAATCATAGAATAACCAGGTTGGAAGAGACTCACCAGATCATCGAGTCCAACCATTCCCACCAATCTCTAAACCATGTCCCTCAACACTTCGTCCACCCATGCCTTAAAATCTTCCAGGGAAGGTGAATCAACCACCTCCCTGGGCAGCCTGTTCCAGTGCCCAATGACCCTTTCTGTGAATTTTTTTCCCTAATGTCTAGCCTAAATCTCCCTTGGCGGAGCTTGAGGCCATTCCCTCTTGTCCTGTCCCCTGTCACTTGGGAAACATCTTTGTTAAGTAATAAATACAGTGAATTAGTATAGAGATGGCATAAATAGAATACTGTACTAAAGAAGCTAAGAGAAGCATACTCAGGGAGGTCTCTGGGTACTTGAAACAACACAGGACCCTTTTTTGAGGGTACAGAATAGAACCCAGGATGGGTTCTCTGAGGTAAACACCACCTGAGCCCAAGGAGGATCATTCCTGAGTATTCATTCTCAAGTACATAAATTGTTCCTCCATTTACTGTATGATCTATACACAATATAAGCTCAAAATTAGGTGGGAGCCCCAGCTCAACACTCTGCTAATCAACAGAGAACAGACACTATACCACAGTAATGGTACTATTCTGAAAGGATGCCAGCAGTACAGGTCTCGTCCAAGGTGTAGATGAATCCCATGTATTTCAGGTTAAAGAATGCTTTGAGCAGCAAATATCTACAGGGAGCTCATGCTTCATGAGTCCTATGACAGGCAACCCTCTCTTAGCTCCTGTAAATTTGAATCATCCTTCAAGATGAAGACCCCCAACAGACTAGAGTGGAAAGAAGGTTTTGGTCCCAGCAACTGAAAATGTCAGTTGATAATGAGGAGAGTAAGTGCTCCCTTTCTTCTCTTTTTTAAGCTTTTCCTCTAAAATGTGTCAATGTGGATCTCACAGTAAGCGGCTGTCAAAAGCAGCAAGACTTTAACCAAAGAACTCATACTCTTTCTCACATAGCAAATGGCTACACATCTTCACCTTCTAGTTCTGCTGTCAAGAACCGTGTTCTCCTTGTCTGCCCTCTCCACCATGCTCTTACTTTTTTCTTTTTTTCTTTTTTAAATATCTAGATAGCAGAGAACCAAGGAATTAAACAAGAGAAAAATGTCAAAAACCAGATCTTAATCTTAGTTGAATGCTGATGCAATTCATAAAGAGCCAGGAGGCAATCTTGTGAGAGGTACAAGAGGGAGCTTGGGGAGCCTCACAGCTACCCCATGCTCTGAAGGCTGGCACAACACTGAGTGAAGGCACAGCTGTGAAAAAAAAATCATGGTTGATGTACAGTGGAAGTCAGGACTCCCTGAGTGTGATTTGCACTGACATACACTAAATCAACACATTCCTCTGCCTAACAAGGGTCCTGTGGATAACACTGCAACAGAGCTAGGTCTCAACAACGATGGGTTCAAAACAATGTAAGTGACTGGACAAAGTCAGCTTCCAAACTTCTCCTAAGGGAATGGTAGACTAACATGATTAAAGTAAGTAAAAGCAAAGGCAACATGGCTCAAAATAACATGAACCTTTAAAATCAGATTCATTATAACAGAGAAGAGTGTAATAGGTTATGTCACTTTGGTACTAAAATTGTCCTTATACAGCAGAGCACAATACCACAAGAGGATGTAGAAATACTTAATTTCAACAGTCATTTTTCAACAGGAAGACAAGATAAAAGGAAATACTAATTTCAGACACAGCACTGTGGAGACCACACTGGAACTTGTTGAATTTGGTGGCTTTCCAAGTAAAAAAAACCACCACCAAATCCTGAAGGTCAAAATAATATATCCTATTACTAGGCTGGTATATAGACTTAAGCCAAATTAAGCCAATTCTTCAAACTAGAATATCAATATTAAGCAACCCCTAACCACAGAAGATAAATCTCATTTTTGCACTTGACATCCAAGGCTACTGTGGTGAGTTGACCTTGGGAGTTGACCTTGGCTGGACACCAGGTGCCCATCAAAGCCGCTCCATTACTCCTTGTCCTCAGCAGGATGGGGGAAGAAAACATAATGAAAGGTCGATGGATGAAGAGAAGGACAGAGACATCACTCAGTAATTACTGTCATGGGCAAACCATACTTGATTTGGGGGAATTAGTTTAATTTATTACCAATTAAATCAGAGTAGGGCAATGAGAAATAACCCAAAATTTTAAGAGTATCTCTTTTCTTCCTCTGACCTGAAGACATCTTAGCAATATACCTGCTAATAAACCCCCAACAACAGGCATCTAAGAAACAGTAAGGAAAGAGAAAAGATTATATTCATGGGCTTTTTGGTCCTCATTTATTAATTCAACAATAATTTATTCTGTCAGACTCCAAAGTCTCTCCTTGCAACCTCACAGGTCCTCCTGAGGAAAGGAGAACAATCTGCCATTTAAAATGGGCAATGCCCAGGGATGAGCGAGCAGATAAATCTTACAGAGTATCTTACAACTCAAAACAGGTTGGATCTGAGGATGATCAGCTCCTGGCCTGACATATTCTAAATTGAGAAGGCTTGGCCTAGGTATAATCAATCCCATTTAAAATATGTACCCTTGGCTACATCCTGTGATTTTTTAACTGTACTGTTCCGACTAGACTATCTATAATGACAACACAACAATAAGAATCTTCTTTGCCCATGTCCCTCCTAGTCCTGTCCTTTGGAAGAAAGAACAAAGCTGTTGCTAGCTAGCTTCCCTGACAGACCCCAAGGGCCCCAGGTGGCACACAATCCCCCTTCCTAGCATCATGCTCATAGATCAGAAGCAGGAAGTAAAATCAGCAGCAAAGAACTAGATATTTATTACAAGTGGTCTGTCACTGCCCGCACTTCTATTGACGAAAAGGTCTCAGGATCATTCTAAACCCTATAAAGGGGCTATCCTGTAAAATGAATTAGATGTTTTATGGGAATAGTTAATATGTATCTCTGTTCTGCACCTTGAGTCCTGCAGTCTGTGCAAGTTCAAAATGCAGCCTACTTGATACAGTCCCAAGTCTCCCAAAAAATCATTGCCCCGAAGTGGGAGAACAATACCAAGAGGCAGCATTCCTACAGAACACAGGTGCTTTATTACCTAGGCAGCACTGTATTTCACCCACAGAATTCAGTGGTTTGATGTGTATTTACAGCTGCAGTGTAAAGCACTGATGTCTATGTACAGAGCTACTATATGACTTGGGGTCTTTGCAGTACCGTAGCAGGTAAATTCATTTGTTTGTATCTTGAGAGAATGGTTAAACATTATACAGATCAAAACCAGAACTGAGCAAACTCCATTTATTGTATCAGTGGACCCTGTTCACTTTACAGAATCACAGAATC